>CP092876.1:1111792-1193720 GCA_030710605.1 Cordylochernes scorpioides | reverse complement strand
CTGTATATACCTAATACTTTCTTGCGGTCCTCCCTAGACCCTTGGAATATTTGACCAAATTCTGGTTCAAGGTGACTAACGTGGCAACGGCACCCATTTTCTAATGATGGACACGACAACAACATAAAAGATTTAAGATATCGTTGTGATCTGCGAATCATTTATGGAGATCATCCATATTCTATGAGTACAAATTGTCTTAAACTATGAAAATACATCATGGAAGAATGATTCCTTTTATATCTTCTGGAATTTTTGTAGAGTTTTAAACAGAATAAACAAGGAGACTTAAAATTGATAGAAACACTATCTCTATAGGTGTGAGTTGAAATAAATTGAATTTAATAATATAGTAATAAATACTTTAATATTATGGGTCAATAAAAATAAGAGAAGTTTTTCTATATAGATATATTTTATAAAATTATTTTTATTTATTCCTATCTCACACTATATAAAGTACCTTTTCTCATATTTTTACTAAAATGTGATTTATACAAAGCAATAACGCGCCATCTATACATATATAATGAAAGGATTTAAAAGCACGAATGTTTCTTTTATACATAATACAAACTTCTATCCTTTTGTTGTTTATTTTATTCCTTAAGTAGAAGGTATCTTGCTCCTCTCGCTCCTCTCCTGTCCTTACTGCGATGAAAAAATATATTGGAAGGGCTTGGCTCATCAGTGGTTAAATTGACGAAACCGCTGGGAGGGTTCACTACTGATGAGCCAAGAGCCCTCCCAATATATTTTTTCATCGCAGTAAGGACAGTAGAAGTTTGTATTATGTATAAAAGAAACACTCGTGCTTTTAAATCCTTTCATTTTAAATGTGATTTATGTTTATGTACTATGCGATACTAGGTATATCAATAAAGAGTTATTTCGGTATCCTCAAGTAGACACATCACTAGGTAGATATGTAAATAAGGTACAGAAATATATATATCGACAAACTCCAGGAAGTCGTCTAAGATCTATCTGTAGAGGAAAGTCAGTGGGACCATTCAGTCCTGGAGTCAACCGACTGGAAAATGGACTTCCAACATGGCAACTTTCAATTATCTCCAGCATAGATAGCTCTGGCATTAACCGTTCTATTTATATCTTCCATTCACCAGTTGGTTTCAACTTTCTTTCTTATAGTTACTGGAGAACTTTCTTAGAGTTTCCCAGAATAAGGAGGAGAGGGAGCAGTAACAAACTTGCCCAAAAAACCTGGATTCAGCTGGCCCGGCTGACAGTACCCTATAAAGACTCCTGATCCAGGGATACAGAATGAGCAGCATCTGTACTCCATGTTAGGAGCGGCTGTACATGGCATCTGTTCCTCATGTCAGAAGCGGCCATTTCATATTGAAGCTAAGTCGTCCTGCTACTGAGTAGTGCTCCCAGTCTTAATGACAAAGGCAGACGCATTCTACTTCACACAGTCATGATGGTTGTCAAACCCTGATGTGACTGAGTGGAGATAAGAAAGAATAAGAAGAAGACAACATATACATAAGACACAAAATAAAGCTTATCTTAGAAATCACAATATTGTTTATTCTAAACATCCAATATTTCGAGATAACAATTCACAGATTTTCTTCTCTTACATCACCTAGATGAACAAAATAATTTTAGCATTTTAAAACATTGGTATAAATATATATATTTATTATACTAAATCATTTTTGTTCGGTTCCTTGTATATATTACAGCCATACCTCGCTTTGCGTCGGGGTTACGTTCCAAAAAACCACGACGCAAAGTGAAAATATGTGAAGGCGCAATCAAAAACAAAGGTGTTGCCATATTTTAGGGAAAAAAAATTAAAGACTCGAATCCAAAACAACGCAACTTCGAAAATCTAATGACGCACAGTGAAAATCAGTAAAAATTAAGCAGCGACGCAACTTCGAAAAAAACGCAAAACGAAACGACGCAAAGCGAGGTATTGGTGTATATGAATTAAAGTCGTATATTGTATTGAATATCTATACTGAGATAAATGCATATTTACATATGGGAACAAACCTATACAAATCTCACTTTCCCCAACACCGCGTCCAACTCGGCAAAAGGAAAACTGAAATAGTGTCACTGAACTAGTTAATCTGTCAGGGGAGCTCTAGTTAATTCAGTGGGAGGACATCTTATAACGAAGTGGGGATGTGCTAATTGACCTAGACAGGTGTCGCTTATTACCCTACAATTTTCACCTGCTTTTCCAGGTTTTTTCCTTCACACACTTCTTCCTCTAAACATACTTTCCTTCATCTGCCTTAAAAAAAAAGGTTTAAGTATTTGTTCCCAAAACTACATATATTTGATAGGTGAACTGAATGGAGATAAAAACGACTGTAGGAATAATTAGACAGATGGATTGGAAAGAGATCCAGAAAGAAATAAAGAGAAGAGATTTCAAGATAGATATGTATTGTATAACTGAAATACTAGGATCTGCTTAAAATAAATCAAATGAAGAATAGACTGATTGGGACTGAATAAGAAGCTATGAGGAAATGAAGAGAAGAACTTAATGTGAAAAGCATTCTACATATGGAGACCAGGATTTGCTAAAAAGCAAAGAAACTCAAGAAGAAGAATTAGACGATGGATTGAATGGGAAGCTAAGAAGAAATAAAGTGAAGAACTCAATTTGAAAAGCATTATGCAAATGGTTGCCAGTATCAACTCAAGAGCAAAAAACTCGATAAGAAGAATTTGGGTGATTAATTAGATAGGAAGCTATATGAAGAAATAAATAATTCAAGATGCAACTGGATACCAGATTCTGCTTGAGATCAAAGAAACGCAAGAAGAAGAATTTGGGTGATTGATTAGATAGGAAGCTATGTGAAGAAATAAAGAGAAGAATTCAAGATGCAACTGGATGCCAGAGTCTGCTTAAGAGCAAAGAAACTCAAGAAAAAGAATTTGGATGATTGAATAGATAGGAAGCTATGTGAAGAAATAAAGAGAAGAACTAAAGATGCAACTGGATTCCAGAGTCTGCTTTAGAGCAAAGAAACTCAAGAAAAAGAATTTGGATGATTGAATGGATAGGAAGCTATAAAGAAATAAATAGAAGAATCCAAGATGAAACTGGAAAACAGAATGTGCTTAAGAGCATAGAAACTCAAGGAAAAGAATTTGGATGATTGATTAGATAGAAAGCTATGTGAATAAATAAAGAGAAGAACTCAAGATGCAACTGGATGCCAGAATCTTCTTAAGAGCAAAGAAACTCATGAAGAATTTGGATGATTGAATGGATAGAAAGCTATAAAGAAATAAATAGAAGAATTCAAGATGCAACTGGATAACATAATCTGCTTAAGAGTAAAAAACGCAAGAAAAATAATTTGTATGATTGACTGGATAGTAAGCTATGAAGAAATAAATAGAAGAATTCAAGATGCAACTAGATACCAGGAACTGCTTAAGAACATAGATACTCAAGAAGAATTGGAATAATTTAATTTTAATTATTACTTTAAAGTCACAGCTCCCCAATGGTATGAAGTTCTTCAGGTTTGTCGCTAAAGCATCAAATTTCATGATTCAAATTTTATTCGAAACACAAAAATAACTCTCAATGGTTTATTTCTCTACATACAATCCGTCATAGAATAAAGAAATTATGTGAAGAACAACAAGCATCTCATAAGGATAAGAACTATCGGGAGGATAATGTATCTATTATATATGTTTAATTAAAGTAGAGCATCATCCATGAGAGGACACTCTCGCTAGAGGGGACTCCTTTATACAAAGGACAGTTTTCACTCCATCTAAATTACCATTTTTATCTATTAGTTGCTCTCTGATAAAATAACACCTTTCTCTAAAGGAAACTTTAGCTCTGCAAATCCGTTAGAGAGATATTCTACACTTTATTTTAAAATGAAGATAAATATAATTCACAATAAATTGTTAAATTTGATTATCTGCCTTAACATGCCGTCAATAAATCTATACTCATAGATAAAACTTAAGGAAGTTGTAACTTTTAGCATATATATCGGGATTGAGACAATAACTCTGAAAAATATTACTGTGACCTTTATTGAAGACACACGAGATAACCAAGTGTGAACAACCTCTGTCTCCTTAAAAAAAAGTAGATGACCGGCTAAATCAGACTATCCACTTCCTTAAGTTTTGATCATTAGTGTATTTAACTTAGTATTTTGCTGCTGTTGAAAAAGAAAACTCTGGAAAACTCACTGTTCCAAGGTAAATACCAACGTACTATAGAGGCGTACAAACCTTATACGGTTCCTATAGGAGACGTACAAACCTTATACGATTCGTATAGGAGACGTACAAACCTTATACGATTCGTATAGTCGGCACGGGGGATTAAAAGACAAAGGACATCCCACCCGGAAGACACCTCTTTGATGGCATTAATAGATAATTGACAAAGCTATCGTGACAATGAGATTCCTTTGTTAGCATTTCCCATGTCGCAGCCTGTCACCAAACTTCTAAGGATAGAGCATTCTTCACTTCTTCTTTTAAAAGGTTACAGATATTCGGCTTGACAAACATATTGTTAGCGAGAGAAGTATTTATTGTTTTACACTAGTATTAACAGAGTATCATTTTTTTATGTTTATATTTTACTACTCTGTAAACTTCCCTCATTCCTTATCTTTTGTTTATCATTCATAGTTTGTTCTTGCCTGAATTAAAGTGCTGTCTCATCTTGAAGTTTGTCTTCCCTAATTTTCCACGTGGCATTATTGATGGAAATCCTTTAATGATAATGCCCTTACTTACTCTTCTTCTTTCTTATCTCTACTCAATCATATTACGGTATCAAGCTTGTAGAACTTGTTGATAGTGTCTGCTGGGGATTAGTAGAGCTCATCAATGGATGAGCCAATACAGTCAATAATGTGTTTTGGGGTTGCAGGTTGACATTTAGTACATAGTGGGAAAACCTTGCAACCATTCTGGAAAGTCATTGTCCGTAGATGACCAGACTTAAGTCTGGAAATCAAAGACTGTTGTTCTCTTGGGAAGACAGAACCGGTGTCACTTTCTCTTTATAGCATTAAGTGAAACGCCTAAATGAATCCTTTTGTTACTTATCAAAAAGGTTTTAATATATTCTTTTTTTAGACTATACTCTAAGCCTCATGTACGATTTTTTTTACCCTTTTTCTCATCTTCACACAAACACAATTTTTTTTTCTTGTCCCAGGTCTGGACTTCAAGTCTAGACCAGATCCTGAAGGCCTCTTTATCGCCTTGATGACTAAAGCTGGGTCGGTGTAGATGTCTGTTTGGGTAGTATGCGTTTGCTGTTAATCTACAATAGATTGGGAGAACATCTCCTGTAGCAGTCCGACTTAGCTTCAAAGAGGGTGACCGCCTCTAACATGAGGACAGATATTTGTTAAAGTGAAAGGTGTCTTTCAAAGTTAAGTTTCTTTTTTTTTTTGCTTATCCCTAGTACACGTGGTACAGGCCATGATAATCATGGTGGGTAGTTAGCGACTGTTTTTACTGTAAGCACACCACATGTCTACACATGTGAAAAGCAGTTCGACTTTGCACTTACAAATGTGCCAGAGCCCCATTTGGTTACTTGCACTCGCTGGTAGGGTTGGACTTTTGCAAGAATCGGGGGGCCATTGGAGCATTTTTTTTTAAAGTTTCTTTTAAAACATTTTAATTCACACATCTCTCTCTTTCGAACACCAAATCCCTTTTACTGGAGAAAATATACAAAAATATGCCCGAAACCTGAGATTTGTGAATTGAAATATTTTGAAAGAAAGGTATCCCTGGAAGTCTGATGTTTTCACCTTAATACAAAAGATTATTTTATCCAAACAAATATTTTGCCCTTTTTTATTACTGTAACTTGATCTTTGACTACGAGAGAAAAAAAATTGCTGGGGATTTCTCAATCTTTCGTTGATTCATAGATAATATATTTGGAGAGAGAGTGAGATTATGAAATAAGTACTTCTCCTGTGTAAAATATTTTGTAATGATGTTGTTGTTAGAGGGAGGGAGTTAAACGGAGATGTGGGCATTCCTATTGGACAAAGGAAAGCGACCAATCAGAGAAGGTCAGTAGCACTTTTACCGAGCATTGTGGAAGGCTAATGGAGTGTGACAGTTCTAGGGGGAAAGTTGGTCGTCTCACGCTCCCCCCACCGCATCCTTAACTGGTGTAAAGTCTTGTGCTCAAAGTCATGATGGATATATTACTGAGGGTCATGATGATAATAATGCTAAAATCTATAATAAATAGAATGCTAAAATCGATAATGAATACGGGCCCCATCGGGGCTCAAAATTCATCCATTCTGTTTAGCAGCTCTGTAAATAAAGATATTTCCGTAATGAATTCGGTGATATAAAGTCATGAATAGAATTCTAAAAGTCATGATGAATATAATGCTGAAATTAATAATGAATTCGGTGATATAAAGTCATGAATAGAATTCTAAAAGTTATGATTTAATGCTCAAAATCTGTTGTTAATAGAATGCTAAAGGTCATGACCAATATGATACTAAAAGACATGATTAATAAGATTCTAAAATAAATTATGAATATAATGCTAAAATTAATAATGGATATATTAGGATAAAATCTCTCTCTCATTAATAGAATTCTAAAAGTAATGATGAATATAATGCATAAAATCATTAATAGAATGCTAAAGGTCAGACCAATATTGTTGTGTTGTTTATCTTTTATAAACTACAACTTATATATTTATTATTTAATTATAATTATTTATTTATCACACACATTTAAATTTAGTAAAGATTAATTATCTATTTACAAAACACAGTCAGTGTATTGTTCTTAATTCCATTTTCTTATATTCACATCACTTATATATTTCACACTATTCTACATATTCCTCCCTTGTTTAGTTAGTATCTAATCATGTCCTTAAATCTAGAAGGAACATGTATTTGTCTTCCACTTCTAGTGATGACAGTCTTGTTTTCATTCTCATTAGGTGATTCATTTGGGTATAAACAGTCCATATCAGATATAGCAATCTGCTCTTCTGGTACAATATCTTCTAAGGTTGCTTCTTGTTCTGGTAGATACCTTGAAGTACTAGGAAGTTCCATTCTAATTTCTGGAGTCTTAATCAAAGTGGTATTCAAATCAATTCCTTTGTTAAAATCTTGTAAGACATTGGCATGTCTTAAATGCTTTGCATTCCTAATGATAAAGCTACCTGTCTCTGTATTGACTAACTTGAATGAATTTGGAGATATAGTCTCTAGAATGATAAATCTTTGGTTGTCATAATTTGGTGTCAACTTGCTTTTCATTTCAGTGTTTGCGACATAAACAATATTGCCTTTCTTGAAGTCATGAGGCAAGGCCTTATTCTTGCTATCAGCATATTTCTTCATTCTTTCTTTATAGGCTTGATTATACTCCATCACTTCTTTCAGATCAACACATAGTCTGATTTCTTCAGTACCCTTTTTTGGAACTGCCACAATGTTTGAGATCCATTCAGAAGCTTCATGGACTTCCTCAAAAATGCCATCTTCTATCATTTTGTCTAGCTCTTGATTGATGGCTTCTACCATTTTATATGGAAAATGTCTGCATCTTTGAGCTACAGGAGTAACATTTTCTTTTAGAGTTATTTTTTTACTATAACCCTTCACATTTCCTTGACCTTGAAAAAGGTTCATGTTTTCTTGTATCAAATTATATATATCCTTCGGAATAACTTCCTGTTGAATATTCCTTATTTTTGTTCCACGCTTTATAATTTCTAATTCGAAACTTGCTTTCTTTCCTAAAAGAGGTTCTGCTTTACCTTCAATCACAAAAATCTGTTCCTTTATAGACCTTTCACCCCATGAAACATCTGCAAAGAAATATCCACAACATGGAAGAGGTGAAGTTTGTCCATAGGCATAAAATTTCCTTTCTGTACCATTTAAAGTTGGCATTTGAGATTTAGGAAAAATATTTTTCAAATTTTCAAGTCCTATGAATGTTGTATCACTACCTGTATCAATAGTCATTGTTATTTCCTTTCCATCTATATAGATACTTTCTTTGTTATCAGAGCCTAAAAAGAAAGTGTATTCATCTGAGTCTTCATTATTTTCTGAAATATTTTGAATATTTCTTTTCTTTCCTTCAATATTTTTATATTTATTTTTATTTCTACAAACTCTATTAAGATGACCCATCTTGTTACAAAATGTGCATTTCATATTTCTAGCTCCACATTTATATGGAGGATGTGTAGTTAAGCCACATCTATAGCATTCTTCCAAATTAGGTACACTTACCTTGGAGGTGCTTCCTTTTTGATGGTACACATTATGAGCTTTTGGTCCTTTAACAGTTGATTCATTAGCTGCTTGGAAATTATTTTTATAGTTTACTCTATTTATTGAGGTCATATCTTCATTTGTCAATACTCTAAATTCTTCTTTGGCTGTTTCAAACATTCTTGATATCTCAATTGTTCTTTGAAGATTCAAATTATCTTGTTGCAACAACTTTTCTTTTAATTGCCTATTATAGCATTTTTCTATTATCTGATCTCTGATCATGTCTTCTTCTAAATTTCCAAATTCACAGGATTTGACTAATTCTCTTAGGGCAATGACATATGAATCAATATTTTCATCTGTATTTTGTTTTCTTTGCCTAAATTTAAATCGTTCTGATACAATATTTTTTGTGGTGTGAAATATTTAGTTAAAGCTTCTTTTGCTTTTTCATACGTATCTTTTTCTCCTGGCAAATTAAAGAAAATTCTTTGGACTTGTGGTCCAAGGCAATGCAAAAGTGTTGCCCTTTTAACGTCATCTTTCTTAGTTGAAACACCGCTTGCTAATTCATAAATTAAATATGAATTCATCCAATGTTTGTACTCGGAATACAAATCTGTAGCATTAAGGTTCAACGGTAATGGAGACGTCAAATTATTTGCCATCTTCTGTTACGCTTATTTAATTATTATTATTATTTTTTTAATCCTCGTCGCCAAATATGTTGTGTTGTTTATCTTTTATAAACTACAACTTATATATTTATTATTTAATTATAATTATTTATTTATCACACACATTTAAATTTAGTAAAGATTAATTATCTATTTACAAAACACAGCCAGTGTATTGTTCTTAATTCCATTTTCTTATATTCACATCACTTATATATTTCACACTATTCTACAAATATGATACTAAAAGACATGATTAATAAGGTTCTAAAAGAAATTATAAATATAATTCTAAAATTAATAATGGATATGATGATAAAAATCATTAATAGAATTCTATAAAAGTAGTGATGAATATATATTGCTCAAATTCCTTAATAGAATACTAAAAATCCAGACCAATAAATGATGATAAGTCATGATGAATAGAAAGGTAATGTCGTGAATTTGCGAACTTCTATTAAACCAACACTCAGTCAAATTACAATAGACGAAATAATATAAATATCCAATGATTGAGACAACCTCTCTGGAATTCTCTAAACCATCTCATTTTACTCCATAATGTTGATCTTTCATTTACTTATACCGACTTTTCCTTTTGTGAATGTAGAAAGTTGCATCTTATAAATATATTTACACCTCATATACATATATCTCCCTTTTTATTATGTTTTTATGCAAATAAAATTGAATAATAACTAATCATGTATATAATAGACACCTTCACGTTTTCACCACACACGCAGTTTCAAATAAATTATCTTTAAATAGAAAAATTCAGGGTCACATAGAAGAAAAAGACGTCAAACTTGACAATACCATTCTATTCAATTGGTTCATTTTACGAACTCTTTCTCCAATCAAATTTCAATGTCCCAATTCCCTTTAAGAACCGCTGCCTCATTTGTGTTGAACCCTGGGGGACTTTTTCTAAGAAAAAAAAAACTCAATAGAAATTTGCATAGTTAGCCCTTGGGAAATTTGCACCCACAATAGACATTGTTACACCTTGCATTCAAATGCCAAGCCAATTAAATCGTCAAGGAATATTGCCTAAAAAGAATGTAAATATGTAAATATAAATACATTTTATTCAAATTCTGGTATATATCGAAAGTATAGTACATATATTAAAGAATTTCACTTAAATAACGAGGAGTGGAAAATCAAAAGTTACATACCCTTCATCCAGACATGGTATGTCATAATTGAAAAAGACAAAAGAAGCCTTATCTGTGAATTATTTCAATTAACATTTTTCCTTAACACTAAACCCTAATATATGTTTGACCCATAGTACTCTATGCAGCCTTATTTGCATAAACCAATTATTGTGAAATATTCCCGTCGTCGGGAAAAATAAATGACACTGAAATTAATATGCAAATATGCAAACATGAGGAAAACTGTAAAGTATGCAAATCTGTGTGAATGGTATTGATGACCAGGAGGGTTATGAGGGTATTCCACTCTGTGTTATATATGAAACGGATTGCTCCCATTGGGGAAACATGAGTCATAGCGATCGTTTTTCCTTATTCCTTCGGGGTTTTTCCATCGACCAAGTCTTTTTTATGACGATACATATGCACAGAAGGATAATATGCATTGAAGGATAAATTCTCCATATTATTCAATTACTATCCCCCTATTTAGTGTCCTATGTATTTATTTTTTACTTCATTATACAATGAATTTCCACGAGCACCCCGTTTAATAGATACTACCGTTGTGAAATCAATAATGACCTGATTTATCTCACAAACGCCATTAAAGACCAATACAAATAATTATATAGATATAGATCGTTTGTCTCTCATTACTCTTCACAATTAATCCTATCATACTTCATCCTTAAAGTTAGAAATAATCGTTATTTCTCTTTAAAATAGATTTCGATTTTTGTTTAAAAGAAACATTCGCGGTATAATTGCAATTTTCGTTTTATAGATGGCTATATACACTCATGGACAAAAGGAAGTGGAAAGTCTTTGATGTTGATTTTCGTCTATTTTTTTTTTTTTTAAGGAGACAGAGGCAATTTTGTTCCCACTTGGTTTTCCGGTGGTTCTTCAATAAAGGTCACTGTAATAACTTTCAGAGTTATTGTCTGAATCCCGATATACATGCTAAAAGGTACAACCTCCTTAAGTTTTGTCCACGAGTGTATCTTTCAGAGTTATTGTCTGAATCCCGATATACATGCTAAAAGGTACAACCTCCTTAAGTTTTGTCCATGAGTGTAATTATAATTATTTTGATATATTATATAAAAAGGTCAAAGGTATGTCCATGAAGGTATATATACTTCTGTGTACACTAGAAATAAAACCGTTTTAGCGCGATTTTATAAATAAAACCTGTTCCTACTGTCTGCAATAAAAAATATATATATATTAGGAGGGCCTGACTCATCAGTGGTGAACCCTCTCAGCGGTTTCGCCAACTTGATCCACCACAGACCTCTGTGATTAATTTTGCATATCCTGTAATTTCATTTTTTTAAAATTTATTCTGTCTAAACTATGAAACTTTTTTATGCTTTGTTCATGAGTGTATGGACATAATCTTAAAGAACAGTAGAAACCTTTTTGCATATTCATCCAGAAAATTATGCAAAAGTTTTCCTCTACTCTATATCCTCGACCAGCGATATCAAAATATTAAACTTTCTTAAGTTTTGTCTATGAATGTATGGACATAAGTTTAAAGTACAGTAGGAACATATACCTTTTTGCATATTCATCCAGGAACGTATGCAAAAGTTTTCCTCTACTCTATATCCTCGACCAGCGATATCAAAATATTAAACTTTCTTAAGTTTTGTCTATGAATGTATGGACATAATCTTAAAGAACAGTAGAAACATACCTTTTTGCATATTCATCCAGAAACTTATGCAAAAGTTTTCCTCTACTCTATATCCTCGACCAGCGATATCAAAATATTAAACTTTCTTAAGTTTTGTCTATGAATGTATGGACATAATCTTAAAGAACAGTAGAAACATACCTTTTTGCATATTCATCCAGAAACTTATGCAAAAGTTTTCCTCTACTCTATATCCTCGACCAGCGATATCAAAATATTAAACTTTCTTAAGTTTTGTCTATGAATGTATAGACATAATCTTAAAGAACAGTAGAAACATACCTTTTTGCATATTCATCCAGAAACTTATGCAAAAGTTTTCCTCTACTCTATATCCTCGACCAGCGATATCAAAATATTAAACTTTCTTAAGTTTTGTCTATGAATGTATGGACATAATCTTAAAGAACAGTAGAAACATACCTTTTTGCATATTCATCCAGAAACTTATGCAAAAGTTTTCCTCTACTCTATATCCTCGACCAGCGATATCAAAATATTAAACTTTCTTAAGTTTTGTCTATGAGTGTATGGACATAAGCTTAAAGTACAGTAGAAACACAAACCTTTTTGCATATTCATCCAGAAACTTATGCAAAAGTTTTCCTCTACTCTATATCCTCGACCAGCGATATCAAAATATTAAACTTTCTTAAGTTTTGTCTATGAGTGTATGGACATAAGCTTAAAGTACAGTAGAAACATATACCTTTTTTGCATATTCATCCAGAAACTTATGCAAAAGTTTTCCTCTACTCTATATCCTCGACCAGCGATATCAAAATATTAAAAACTTTCTTAAGTTTTGTCTATGAATGTATGGACATAAGCTTAGAGTACAGTAGAAATATATACTTTTTTTGCATATTAATCCAGGAACTTATGCAAAAGTTTTATTCTACTCTATATCCTCGACCAGCGATATCAAAATATTAAACTTTTTAAAGTTTTGTCTATGAGTGTATGGACATAAGCTTAAAGGACAGTAGAAACATATACCTTTTTGCATATTCATCCAGAAAATTATGCAAAAGTTTTCCTCTACTCTATATCCTCGACCAGCGATATCAAAATATTAAACTTTCTTAAGTTTTGTCTATTAGTGTATAGACATAATATTAAAGAAAAGTAGAAACATACCTTTTTGCATATTGATCCAGGAAAACTTATGCAAAAGTTTTCCTCTAATTACACGACCAGCGATATCAAACTATGAAACTTCCATAAGTTTTGTCCATGAATGTATGGACATAAGTTTAAAGTACAGTAGAAACATACCTTTTTGCATATTGATCCAGGAACTTATGCAAAAGTTTTCCTCTACTCTATATCCTCGACCAGCGATATCAAAATATTAAACTTTCTTAAATTTTGTCTATGAATGTATGGACATAAGCAACAGTAGAAATATTTACTTTTTTTTTGCATATTGATCCAGAAACTTATGCAAATATTTTCCTCTACTCTATATACTCGACCAGCGATATCAAAATATTAAACTTTCTTAAGTTTTGTCTATGAATGTATGGACATAAGCTTAGAGTACAGTATAAATATATACCTTTTTGCATATTCATCCAGAAACTTATGCAAAAGTTTCCTCTACTCTATATACTCGACCAGCGATATCAAAATATTAAACTTCCATAAATTTTGTCCATGAATGTATGGACATAAGCAACAGTAGAAATATTTACTTTTTTGCATATTCATCCAGGAAAACTTATACACCAATATATATCACTACACCCCCTATACCTCCACTATGTATGTACTGGGAAAACTCCGAAAGTCCCTAACAAAGCCCACTTGACCCAAGTATGGAAATCTAACCGTTGACCCAGCAGCGAAAAAAAGAAAGGCTCCATAGAGATGACCTTCTGCAGGGGAAAATATCAGTGAATTTTATCATCATCATCACCTGTCAGGTATTTCTCTAAATATAAACATAACAGAGGGTATAGTATTGTTAATAATAAAAACAATATATAAAATGCACAATAATTTTTTTTTCAAAACTTATCAAATGAATCATATTGATTTCATATTTTTTTTATTGTTTAGTAAAAACATTGACTATATACGAGATACAAAATTCGCATAAATTCTATTATCTTAGAATTAAGGCTAGTAAATGTTTTTATTTACCGCTTGGCGCAGCACTGGTCGCGACGATAAATGAATTTGATTGGTTAATAATTTGACACGTAGTTTGTTTACACTATGAATGTTTGTTTACACATTGTCGAAATAAAAGGTACATACAACTAACTATACACAGTTTTGAATGGGAGTGATTACAATCATTGAGTTTTATCATTCTAGTCATCTTTTTTTCTCGTTTTTTTATATATCGTTATTCTTATTAAGTTGAAAACATCAGGATTCCAGGTATAAGAGTTTGTTTTTTAAAAAATATTAATTTGCATATCTCAAGCTTTCGGATACGGAATGTCTTCTACAGGAGAAAACATGATATAATAAATCCATGCCTGGAAGCTAGAGAAATTTGTAAATAAAAAAAAAATTAAAAAGAAACTTAACCCTGGAAAAATAGTAAAAATGTGATATTGTACTGGGATAAGGTGCATAAATTATAAAGTATTTGGCCAATTCTGTAATAATTAAAAAATCAACGAGAATAGTTGGTATTTATTCCGATAGATGGCGCAAGCCATCAGCAACTTTCAGTTGCACGATAAGGA
This sequence comes from Cordylochernes scorpioides, assembly GCA_030710605.1. Taxonomy (NCBI): domain Eukaryota; kingdom Metazoa; phylum Arthropoda; class Arachnida; order Pseudoscorpiones; family Chernetidae; genus Cordylochernes; species Cordylochernes scorpioides. The sequence goes on along the minus strand of CP092876.1, from coordinate 1,179,173 downwards.
GATGCCTTTTTTTTTATAAATTATCCCTGGAAGCCTGATTTTTACAGCTTAAAATTGATAAAAGAGATAATTTTATTGAATCGAAATTTCCTTAAATTTTTCTAACAAAAACTGTATAAGGCTTTTAACAATATATAAAGTTTTATTTTTAATTAAAAAGGCATATATTCTGGTATCAAAATATAATTAATTTACAATTTTTTTCAGTTGTGTGGCTGAACACCAACCTTTATCAAGGTATAGCAATGTATTTATGTAAAATATAAATTATATTATGATGCATTAGCGCGATATCTGTTATGAAAATTAAACTGGCGAAACCGCTGGGAGGGTTCACCACTGATGAGCCAGGCCCTTCCATTAATTTTTCCATATTGCAGTAAGGGCAGTAGAAATTGTTAAAAGAATCATACGCGTCTATGTAATAGTTTCGAAACTATAAATTAGTTTGACGTTCAACCACACAACTGAAATATTGATAAAATAAATTATATTTTGATTCTCAATATATGCCTTTTTAATTAAATATATATATTTTTATAGATTGTTCTATTTAAAATGATAAAGTTTTATATCTAATGATTCGTATTAAAGTCTAAAAATATATAACAACTCTCGTTTCAATAATAAAAAATAAAAAATAATTAATGACAAAAGAATAACATGTATAATGAGTAGCTGTAAAGAAGCTAAAGAAAGAACAAATCATTCAAATTAGTAACCTATGAAAGTAGAACAAGGCCAAAGAAAAATGAAGTAGGTTTCATCTTCAGTAAACGGGGTCTACATTGTTGAAGGCAGGGCAGTTAGATAATCGTCTGTAGACAATGCTCAAGTCGCCATATTGCTACCAGCACCACGCCTTGGAACGTTACAATAGCACGATTCCTTTTCACACATCCTATTTCTGTATCCATTTCTAGACGTGTGACCCATGACACATCTTTTGAAAACATTTTTATTTTCTTTCTTATTCAATAGATGGTAGAAAAATAGATTTAATATTTACATATTATAGAATGATGTATTTGTGTTATTTTATAAAACTATTTTGTGAAAAACGTTTTGTTTTTTTTATAGGTAAAAATTTAAGAACATTTAGATAAAAATATATAATATTGTCACGATAGAGAAGAGACAAGTATTCCAAAATCTTAATTAAAACTAATTAATTAATTAAACTTATATATTGCAAAATGTGTCAATTGATTTTACAAGTGGTAATATACAAGCATGGTAAGGGGTGATGACTATGCAAATATTTATGATGATAAACAACAGAGTATTCAAAAACAATTATTCTGTGACAATATTGTTTATTTATTTTTCTGTATCATTTTTTTTACTCATTTTAATACTTATTTATATGATAATTTACCTTTTTTTTTATCAGCCATCACATCCTATTTGTTGCATATATTTATCTTTTATTTACTTATGATTTTTATTTGAATATTTGTATGAATATATTTTTACTATTATCAAAGCTCTTATGTACATAGTTTCACTAAATACATTCACTAATATTTTTTTCAAACTCCATAAAAAATACAGGTAGAACAGACAAATAAAATAATAAAGAGGTATAGTAGATTAAATTAACAAAACAGCTTGGAATGTTCACCACTCATGAGCCAGGCCCTCCCCCCCAATATTTTTCTAATTGAAGTAAAGACAGTAAGAAATTGTTTATTTAAAACCAAATAATATATAATAAGATTTAGTACTGAAGAGTAGTTTATATTTATCAATAGTAAATATGTATATATCAATAATGGATTCCCTATGTAGAAACAAAACACCAATTACTTATATTGTATGCAACTTTGTATCTCATTATAACGTTTTTCTATCTTTATTTGCATATACATTTACAAAATTTTGATATAAGAGTATGTGAGAAACTAGAATCTTTCCCAGAAGACAAAAATAACTATTAAAATACTTTTTTTTTAAGAGAAAATTTTACTTTTGACTTTTTAATTGATATTTAATTCTATCAATGGGATTATATATATTAAAAAAAGAGGCCATTAGGACTACTACTACGAATAAAAAAAGATATGTAAAGATGTTTTTTTTTTCTTCGGAGTAGGCCGACTAGAGTGTATGTAAAAAGGGAGAGAAGAAAGGCTAAGAATGCGGACGCCCATTGTCAAAGGTCAAGGTTACGTTTGTCGTCTGATTCTTTTGTAGAGGAGAAGGGTTTATTTAGTTTGTTTGGTCGGCTGTTGGTCTGGTGTTCAGTACGGTTGATAGTCTTGAAACTGGGAGAGAGAGATTGCTATTTGCATATTAGCTCTTAGAACTTTAAATCTATAAGTCGAATAATGTGGGGTATAACTCATCGATTTATCGACAGCAACGACCCAGAATTAAATCCCGCATTGACGACTTTTTTTTTCCTGAAAAAAAGCATCAATACTCACCGATTTTCATAAAAGTCAACCCTAACTAGTGTGTGAAAATAACCAAACGAGACGATGACACACTTGTAAGTGCAAAATTCGAATTGCTTTCTACATAGGTAGACATGTGGTGCACTAATAGTAAAAGCTCAGTTTCTTACTACCGACCATGATTATTCATAGTGTACTTGGGATAAATACCACAACCATTTCTTTATTAAAGATAGCATGAAAAGCTTGTTGTTGTATCCCACCATAATAAAGAAGTAAATAGAAGCGAGAAAGATGTAAAGAGATAAATACGCAGCAGGTTATAATGAAGGGTTACAGATCGTGTGAGCATCATACATTTGCAACATGGGCTGCTTTCGTTGAAAGGTTAAAGGTCGCCTTCAACTCCGTGATTTTCCTGTGACTTGGACAGCCATTATCTTGTCTGTATCATCTCCTTCTAGCCATAGGTCACTGGGTAATGTCGGCGCGTATTTGCATAATACTATATGCATAGTTGCATATAGTTTAAGATTCTACCCTTCAGTGTAGCATATATAAGAAGAATCGTCCAATACAGTATTAAATCTCTATGAGAAGCAGTCTGGTAGATTAAATTGACGAAACCATTGGGAGGATTAATCACTGATGAGCCAAGCTATCCCAATATATTTTTTCATCGCAGCAAGGACGGCAGAAGTTTGTTTTAAGTAAACATTTGTGCTTTTTAAAGCTTCCATTTCTTATATAGAATGGTGTTGATAGGTATCCCAAAATACAATCTGATGCAATTCATTGTAATCATATTGGGTGAAAAGTCATGACTACTTATACTGTAAGTGTACATTACATGTATACGTCCAGGGTAGCCTAGTGGACATGGCACCTGCCCGGTAAGCAGAAGGTTGTGGGTTCGATTCCCGCCCCTGGACACTTTTATTTTTCCGTTCGCCATTACTCTTCACATTTTCACCCTTTCATACGTCATCCAATCATATATAGACCATTACTCTTCATATATTCAACTTTTTCATACGTCATCCAAAAAGTTAGAAATAGTACATATTTCTCTTTGAAATTAATATTGATTTTCACATTACATGTATACACATGAAGAAAGAAGTTCGATTTTGTACTTAAAATCATCATGTCTGTTCCTCGAAAAAGAACAGAAGTCCATAATTTATAGACTTAAGTCTGGTCATCTATGAATATTGATCTTCCAGAGTGGTTGCAAGGTTCTCCCACTATGCAACAAAGGAACTCTTAACCTGCAAATCATTTACGCATCATTCACTTCATCAGTTCATTCATCCACAAATTCTACTCATCACCAGAAAATATCATCGAAAATCTCAAAATACAATAACTTAACACTTTTATTTAATTGAATAGAGATAACAAAAGAGAGATTGAGATTGAGAAACTAATTTATTACAATGTTCATATAAGATTATATAAGGTTAAAATTGAAAATAAATATGAATAAATAAGGTTAAATAAAGATAAATATAGATAGATAAATTACCTAGTAAAAAGGCAATTGGATTTAATAAAAGATTTATTTTACCAATATTTTGGTTGGCTGAACGCCAAACCTTTATCAAGGCATTACATTTTTGTATACACAAACTCAGCGCCGCATAGTGTTATAATACCACAGTTGAAAAATTATGCGGCGTTAAGTTTGTGTTTACAAAAATGCAATGCCTTGATAAAGGTTTGGCGTTCAGCCAACCGAAATATTGGCAAAATAAATATTTTATTAAATCCAATATATGCCTTTCTATTATTTAATGAATTAAATATGGATTGCTCTATTTTCAAAAAAATAAATAAATGTAAAATATAAAATTGTTAAATATATATAAATATATAGAGTCTCCATTGGTGGTGCCCACCGCAGGAAACAGAAAGAAATATGACTAAATCAGGTTTTGTTATTTTAACTCATTGATGGAATTAGACTCTTAAAAGAATTTGGACCTATAAAGCAATTCTCTCATTATTTTCCAAAACTGCTTCAATACGAGCTTTGGATCCAAGTTTTGGTTGCCCAAAACGACAGGGTAGACGATTATTATTCTATTTTGTTCCCAAGATATCTAAAAATATATATTAAATGCGAAATATTATTTTTAAATAGAAATATTTACTTTCCCACGTTATTCCATAAGTATCCTTTAAAAGTGGAAATTTTTTATTTAAAGAAAACGAAGATTCTATTTTATTGTGGGAAAAGATCAAATTATATCACACGAAATATACAATGACCTTGAGAAAAAAATGGCAGACGAGATTCCATACCGGAAGTATGTCGATGAGATCCGGTTTCCATTCTAATTAGTGGAATATGTGTCACGTGACACCTGTGGGAGAACTTATGTCTAGCTGCTTTTTTGTCGTCTGCCTATGAATATAATTTCCATCCAATTCATTTGTACCTTATCAAACAACTTTTTAAAAAATTATGTAAGAATTTAGAATATATTATTTGCTTAATATTTTGATATTATATTTTATTCATTATCTTAAAAATTAAAATGATTTTCTTTTAAAAAGTATAATAATGTGTGTTCATAATTTTAATCATTACTATTAATGAAAATATTTTAACGAATAATAAGAAATAAAAAGTTTTTGTTTGTAATAAAAAAAAATCACACAACTGATAAATTTCATTTTTAAATAAATATTTGTAATTTTTAAAAATCCCGTTTTTTATTAATAAATTATGAATATTTGAAACGTATTTATAGAAAATAATATCAATTTTAAATACATTTTAAAGAAAAAAATAATAAAAATTTATTTTAAATATGATTTCAAATTCGCACGAGAATAAAATATGTTAAAATTATATGTATTAAACACACAATTGAATTATATAATTATTTCATAACCTTTTATCATCTCAAAACAATAAAATGATATATTTAATTTATTTAGAAAAACTAATTTGATTTTTAATAAAAGAATTATAATGTGTTACAGTTTCAAAAATGCTTATATAAAAAGAAGCATCATTGTTCAACACGTAGCTCATAAAAAAAATGCTGGGAATTGCGTGCATGTAGGAATTATCTTTGGCATTCTAGGTCCAAGCCTACAGGCAAAGATTGTCCCATTTCCTTGGGGCAATGTCGTTTGGTAAACTGTTATATATAAGGCCTTCACCCATTTGAAAAACTCCCATTCTACAAGTATATAAAGAATTATACGCCACATGTATCATTTCTTTTTATTCTTTTATCATTTATAATCGTGTGCCATTTATATATTGGTAAACTTCGTATTTAAGATACATTTTGAAATTAAAATTAAATAATATAATATATAAAAAATATATATTAAAATATAAATTTGAAAGCACATTTTATTTTAGATTTATTGTTACAGATTATATGTGAAATGAAATTTTACTAATTTACAATATGAAAAGTTATTTTGCTTGTATTAAATTATAAATTTAACGCTAGAAATGTAATTAATTGCATTATATAGGGAGAATATTTTATCGATCATATATGCACGAATATAGTTATAAAAAAACAGAAGATATTGAACAATGCTAACTATATATGATTATACAGCGTTTCATATACACATTAAAATTATAATTTATATTTTTTAAAACGATCATTTATCCTATTCATTTTAGTGATACAAGTTCCTGAATCGTAAATACGTTTATTAAAAAAATAATTACGAAATATTAATATGCTTTTGATATTATTTAAATATATATTTATACATCATAAATTTTAATGAAACAAAATATAATTATTATATTTTTAAAAGATGTTCGAATTTGATTTGAAAATGGTTGAATTTTGGGAACGTTATATTGATATTAATAAATTTCAGAATTATTTTAAGTATAATCTTTTTGAGTGTATGACCAAAATTGAGGTGCCAAAAGTTCAAGAAGAATCTTCTGGCTTGATATCTCGGTCAAATTACATCGCCTCGAGGTAACAGCAGGTCAACAGAATTAAGTCTTCATGTCTTTCCTTTTTCTCCTTTTTTTTCACCTCTTCACATTTCTATTTTTGTCTTCATCGAGCAACTGGTGTTTTACCTCTTTTATTCGGCAAGTTCCTTCTTCTAATTAAATGACATTCTTGGACCATTTTATATTTTTGGAGGGATTTAACCCTTTTTTTTAATCTTTTGATTTCAACTTTAGTCGTCTGTTTAAGTTTACTTATTCGTCTACTTAATCTGTGCAGTTTTTGAATGAAAATATTAAATTAAAACGACACGATATATTAAACCCATAAAACTTTCGTTGTGTTCATATTAAATCGATAGGAAAAATAAATAAAAGTGTGAATTTAAACTGGCTTTTTAATAGGCTTTAGAATATATATATATATTTTTTACATTTTAAATCGGTCTTTTTACATCCTTTATATATACAATTTATTCAAACTGTATGAACGCATTTTTAATTCTCACAAAATATTTTATTTAAAAAATATTGTAGTTAGAAGTGAAAGATTATTATTGATGTTCAAAATTATTATTGATGTTCAAAATTATTCTAGATATTTATTCAAAATTGATAAATTTGTTTATGATTTAAATGATTTAATGAATAAAGTTTTTTGCTTTAATTTTGTCATGTGTACCTCTTTTTCAAAGAGTTACGCGTAGTATGCAATTTTTATAAAAATAATTCAAATTCGAAAGTGAATGTATTAATAACACTTTTATGTTTTAACATAAAAAATATTTGATAAACTAAATAATCTCTTTTAGTTTTCCCTTAAATTTTAACTTGAAAATTTACAACTATTTGTAAAATCTTAATTTTATATATTTTTCTAGTATATAATTTTTAAAATGTAATATCTTTTTATATTTAAAAATAATTTCAAAATATTTAAAACATTTTAAAATAAAATATTTATGAATCGAAATGAAATTAGATCAAAACTATGGTCTAATTTTGGTCAAATAGATTTAAAGTTTTTCGTCCAAGCTCTAACCAACCAAATGGTAAGTGGAACAATGACCAAACAAAAAACAATCGTATCCCGGTAATCTAACCATGGAAGGTAATTGAGGTGATGTTTTTTGTCAGTTGGGGAGACATGTTTGAATCTAGGCTTTTTTTTTTACAACGCAGACGAAGATGTTCCCATTGAGATCTGGTTGAATGACCACAGAGTTTTCTTTGCGCTCAATAAATACCTTTTTGAAATATTTATTATATTTTCCTTTCTCACAAACAAATTTTATTGAAAACGCTTTGATATTTGTAAATTTGAATAATTTTTAATGAAATATATAATGAAAGTAAAATGTATAAAAATACGTTTCATCTTGTGAGTTTCTAAATTAAAGTTTTTCTTAGAAATTTTCTAATAAAAAATTATTCTCTATAGTTTCTTTTCTCTCAGATTAACTAATAATTGTTTTATATATAAAAAGTTAAAATTCTAAGTGATAAATAATAGTCGAATTGTGAGCATAAGAATTTTTCTGCCCGTATATTTTAAGCAAAATTAAAACTGATATTTTATTAAAATAAGCATAGATATTTGTTAGCAGTTTAATTATTTATATGTATGTGTAATATACCTTATAATAATATTGTAATATACTCTGTTTAATAAATTTATTTTTGAAAGTTTGGATTTGGCAGCACTTAAATTATTGTTGTTGTTAGGAATATATTCAAAAGTATATATATAACATTAGAAAGATATATAATTAAAATTTGTTTCTTAATTTAGTAAAGCATATTTATATATTTAATCGAAGAGGAACATTACAGTATGATTAATATATACATTATTGTGTGTGATTGTAGCAATACATAGTTATAAGATTTATAAATTTAGATAACGTTATTTAGTCTAACATAAGTTTGTTTAAAAATTAAAGAGATGACACACGTTGATTTTTATCAAAGTATAATAACGTATTTATTTTGTATTTTATTATATAAATACGTTGTACCTTTTCAAAAGAGTTGGCGTTCAGCCAACTGAAATATTGGTAAATAATTTTTTTAAAATCCAATATATGCCTTTTAATATAAATAACAATAAAACACAGGTTCATTGATTATTTAATTATTCACCCAGAAAAAAAATGTTTCGCCAAGAGTAAAATAGTATAAGGTTAAAAAAGCTTAAAATATTAAAGGAATATGGTATATAAAAAAGTACATTAGTTAACCTAACGTAACGTAAATTACTTCTCCAAAACAGGATGACCGAGGTGCGTCCTTAAAACGAGGCCCTTCCTCAAGCCCTAGGCTACTTACTCTGTGAGCCATTAAAATGCAAGCGACTGGCCGCACTGGGGAATAAATAAACTCGTCTGCTACTTCCCTCTATTTACTAACTCCCTCGCCCCAACGTAACAACATGATATTTAATATCATATTGTAACAAAAATATTACTATAAATGTATTGTTCAATATATAAACGTGTTTTTTTTTTAAAATTAACAATCTATTTTAAATGTTCTTTCCTACCAATTTATTCATACCTATTTTATAGCAAATATATATTTGTAATAAATATATTATAATTTGTGTTATTCATATAAAAATACATATATTGGATTAAAAAAAGTATTTACAAATATTTCAGTTGTGGCTGAACGCCAACCTTTTTCAAAAAGTGCACAGCAACCTATTTTTATAATAGAATACAAAATAAATGCATTATTATTCTATGACAAAAAGGTTGGCGTTCAACCAACTGAAATATATTGATAAATCAATTATATTTTGATCCAATATATGCCATTTTATATAAAGAACTCTTTATGGATTTCTCTATTTTAAAATAATTCGTGTTAAATTGGAGATTTATATAATCTTATCTTGTTCTCCTCCTATATAAGGGCCTTCAAGTTATAGATAAAGAGAATCACACACATATATATTACAATAATGGAAAAATGTATCTACAGAAATCTGATGTTTTCACCTTAATAACTGTAGGGTTTCTTCTGGCTTATATTATCTACACTTAATGGGGGGGGGGGGGGGGGGATTCGTGAAAGAGCTTCAAATGTTGCTGGTATGCATGTTTGTCGTTATTACCTCAAAAGTTATTGTGCATATGAAATGTAAAATATTTTAGACGCGTATGAATTCTTTTGATTTAAACTTTCTACTGCCCTTACTTCAATGATAAAATAATGGGAGGGCCTGGCTCATCAGTTTTTTTTTTCTTCATTTTATTAATTAACCAGACGCGATATTGAAATATATAGACAAAGTGGCTGATGTAAGAGAGTTAAATCATTTAGATCAGGGAACAATCGATGTCTCACTTCTGTAAAGTTCGGACAGTCATAGATAAGGTGAAGAGCAGTTTGTTCAGTTTCTCCGCAGGAACAATTTGGTGTTTCTGATAGACTTCTTTTATATAAGTATTTCTGGCCGTGTGATGTGATAAATTGATTGACTATAAAATTTGGATGGAACTGTGTAGGAATTCCGTTTGGAAAAATAGCGGTGAAACCTCATTTTGTTGTTATACTGATATTGAAGCTTGTAAAGGTTATTGTGTGTGGATCAGCGGGTGTCAGGATAGTACAATGTTTCGATTGTAATACCACACCCCAGCTACCAATTGAGGTCACCATCACATCAATCTTTCCTTCCTTGTTTGTTTGTTTGTTTCTATCTATAGCTGTCCATCCATTCGGATATATTAACCCATCTACCATATTTACATAGTAGCTGTGTTCTTTCTCTCTGTACAAGTTTTCTCTCCTATAACTCTTTCTAAGCTTAAATTTCTCAGGAATTAGATACGAGATTGGCGTGTATTTATGATATAGATTTTTATAATAGATATTATAGACAGCTTACACCACGCTGATAAAGGCCAACAGCCCGAAACGCGTACGTGGTTAGCTTTTCTTGATTAATCAAGAATGGGTATTTGGCCAATTCTGGAATAATTAAAAATCAACGAATATTTGATATTTGTACCGATAGATGGCGCAAGTCATCAGAAACTTTCAGTTGCACGATAATGCGATACCTTTTTTCTTTTCTTAGATTTTATAATAGTTTTTAAAATAGAGCAATCCATATTTTAAAATATATTCCTTTTTTTATCAAAGATATTATAATAGAAATAAATATTTAACGAGCTATTTTGTACATATATATTGTATAGTGTATTAAAAATACTCTTTTAACCTAAAATAAAAAAGGTCCTTTATATTGTTTTATAATACACACAATCTATGCATATTTAAAAAAATAAACAGTGAATGTTAAAAACAATTTTGCATATCTCCTCACAATAGGATCATAATAAATGCATTGATTTGCATACACTGGTGGAAATAGAAAGTGTTACACCCAGAAGAATTAAAGAGAAAAACATGTAAATTAGCTCATTTTAACTTCTCGTAATGAAATGTTGGATGAAAAATATCTAAAAAATAGGTAAATGTGGATACATTTTCCATTTTTTAATCATTTGGTCAAAACCTAACCTTCATGCCTAGTTTCATAATATTCCACCAGTCCCCTTCTGGATTTATTCTCCCTGTATGGTTTCAGTGATTTATTTGATTTAGTGATTTATTTAGAGCACATTTGTCATGATTAGATTTTTAACTTGGCTCTAGCTGACCCTGTAGTCGTCCCATTCTATTTGTTTTTAATTAATTGAGATGTTTCTTTCATTTCCCTTCCACTCTACGCCTATTGTCGCACATATGCTCGTGTGTAAATAACTGTTTTTTAAGAGAATGATTATAAAAAAAAAGTGTCAGCAATTTTTAATACGAAGACATTGAGTGAGTGTTACTAGGTATATATACAATATGTAAATATACCCAGTATATATATTTTTTTTTAAACATATATTTTATTTTCATTCATTGACTGTTCTACATTTTTCGACCATATAGATTTAGAACATACGACTTTAATTATTGTTGTAAATATATATAGTTAACCCTACCTTTTTTTTAAATCACGATTATAGAATTCATTTTATAAATTCTATATTGCTGTGATAAATATTTTTATGTGTAAATTTACTTCAAGTAATTCAAAATAAAAACTACTTGATGGGTAAATAATTTGTTTCCTACTTTTCACGACTGCACCTCCAATTGTATCTCTCTCTCTTTTCAACAACAAAACAAAAAATAATCATAATATATATATATTTATATATATTAAAAATGGCATATCCTGACCAGGAGCTCATGTGCTTTTCAGAAGGCAGAGCGCCATCTGGAGGAACAGAAATCAACTAAACATTGATTTAGCCTGTTCCCTGATATTTGGCCAACCCAATTTCTTGATAAATCAAGAAAAGCCATCCACGAACGCGTTTCGCGCTTTTGGCGCTCGTCAGCGTGGAGTAGGCTGAACCATTGCGACCAAAAAAGAATTTTTGATCCCAATGGTTTCCCGAAAAACCAAGAAATGGGTATTTAAGGCCAAACTTGCGTAAATACGCTTAGCACATTAAAAAACGAAAGAAAAAATAAAAGATAAAAAGATCAGGTGTTGAAATCAATATTAAAAATGGCATATCCTGACCAGGAGCTCATGTGCTTTTCATATATATATATGTAGTACATAGAGAGATACCTTCTACTATACACCAATGGGAGGCCGCGAAAGTTGAAGGAACTGCCCTATTAACCCAACTTCCTGATATTTCAGGTGCTCCAGCCAATTCTCTACGACGACCATTCTGTGAAAGGTTCCGACAATTTGTTTCTTTCCTTTACATGTTGCGCGTGCGTACTCTTTCTTCAACATTCACACATTGTAGAAACATATTTACATATGTACAGATTATATCAATTTTTTTATATTTATACTTTGCTACTCTGTAAACTACCGATAAAGGTTGGCGTTCAGCCAGCCGAAATATTGGCAAAATAAATATTTTATTAAATCCAATATATGCCTTTTATTATCTAATGAATTAAGTATGGATTATATAAAAGGGCGTACCTGGATCTGTAAAGAAAAAAAAATTTTTTCATAAAATATTTCGAGAGATTGCTCCCTCTTAAGTATGGATTGCTCTATTTTCAAAACAATTGTTTATCTTGTATTTTATAACATTTTAATTTGTTTTGAATTATATAAACAAATTGCCGTATCACATATACACCTTCTCTGAAGTTTGTCTTTCCTAATTTTCCACGTGATAATATAATATATTTCCATTTTGATGTTCCTATGTATCTATTTTACTTTATATTACCATGATGTGTGTGTGTCTTCATTTATGTCTTTCCCGTCGAAATAGATGTCAAACCTAAACATCTATTAACCTTCGTCGCAAATTAGCGGCCTCGGGTCGGTAACAAAGGAAGAAATCAATTTCCTGCCAGCAAAATTTCCATCAATAACATTCTATATTATAATAGAGTCAAAGATTGATCATTGAGACCATAGAAACATTAGAAAACACCAAATCCCTAAACAACAGTATCCAATTACCATCCCAATATATTCCCCATATAATATAAATATTTAATATATACTTTCATAATAGTCTTATTTTATATATAGTTACTTTAAAAAAATGCTCCAATGGCCCCCGATTCTTGCAAAATTCCAACCCCACCAACGAGTGCAAGTAACTAAACAGGGGTCTGACACATTTGTAAGTGTAAAAATCGAACTGCTTTTCACATGTGTAGATATGTAATACACTTACAGTAAAAGCAGTCGCTAACGTCTACCCACCATGATTATCATGGCCTGTACCACGTGTACTAGGGATAATTAAAAATAGTTATTTTAATAGCTTAATTAACATGCTTGTTAATCATATTGTAACATAGTATTTATTAATTTTATTTATGTAACATAGTATTTATTAATTTTTATTATTTTTTTATTAACAGAGTGGTCATTTTTATGTTTATATCTGGCGACTCTGTAAATTTCCCTCGTGGCTTATCTTTTGTTTACAATTCATAGTTTGTCCTTGCCTGAAATAAATTGTTGTCTCCTCCTGAAGTTTTTGTCTTCCCTAATTTTCCACGTGGCAATATAATTACCTATTCATAGAAATACTATAAATATTGTGGGACATAGTGTGTAGATCATCTTTAAAACAATTTTAAATTCTCACATATTTGTACTTGATTTAATCTTCACGCATGCGCTATTCACTCTATTCTATACCTCTACAAATATATAAGAAATTACACCATTAAGACACCAATATAGAACGACATTTGTCCCGCATGTGTTTCTTTCGAATGAAAAATCGAATTTATTTTAAGGAGAAATAACGATTATTTCTAACCTTTTGGATGAAGTATGAAAGAATGAATTGTGAAGAATGATGATAAATGGAAAAATAAAGTGCCCAGGGATAGCTAATCGAACTCACAGTGTTCCGCTTACCGGGCAGATGTCATGTCCAATGTGTTTCTTTTCCAAATACAATAAACATTTTTACTGTCTTCTTACTACGATGTAAAATATTGGGAGGGTTTGGCTCATCAGTATGGATGTTTGTCTTATTGGATAAGAAACATCCGTGCCATAATGATATCATTTATTATATAGATGGTATTGTTGTTGTTGTCGTGTCCAAAGAAGAGCCTCAGATGTCTCCGTACATCTCTATCACAGCAGCAGCAATATCCACTATCTTGGGTGTGTAAAGCTGCTGCTCTGGATCTAAGTCAATTTCTGCAAGGCTACGGCCATTGCTGGGCATGAGAATATGTGAGTAGGTGTTAGTTCCACACCAGGACAATTGTTGCATGTCCTATAGGTTCTTGTGCCTTCTGGATGTATTGTCATTCCTTTATAGTGTTTGGTTCTAAGTCTTGTTATAGTTTTTGTCAGTTTTCTCTCAGAGTTTATTTCACATATTTGATCTTTTCTTATATAGATGGTGTGTTATTGCCTTATGAATACTTCATTAATACAAAACATTTATTCCATCACTAATTAGAATTGTATTTGGTTGTTTTTTCTTATCCCCTTATACCTAGTACACGTGGTACAAGCCATGATAATCATGGTGAGTAGAAGTTAGCAACTGCTTTTACTGTAAGTGCACTACATGTCTACACATGTGAAAAGCAGTTCGACTTTTGCACTTACAAATACATTATATTCCCTGAGCCCAGCCCATAACCCCCAGGTGAAGCACGCGCAATAGAAGCCCGCGTTGATCATGCTTTAAAACAAATGTAAACAGTAAATGGACTTTATTTAATTTTAAATCATATTTTATTGGCGTATTAATCATATAAAGCATTTTCTCCCGTAGAAGGGCGTACTTGCCCGAAAGCTCGAGATATTTTTTAAATAAAAAATATTTTAAAAGAAACTTTTCTCTGGAAGTTTTATGTTTTTATTTTAAAATTAACTTACAAATGTGTCAGAACCCTGTTTGTTTACTTGCACTCGTTGGTGGGGTTGGACTTCTGCAAGAATCGGGGGCCATTGGAGCATTTTTTAAAAGTAATTATATAGAAAATAGGACTATTGTAAGAATATATATTAAAGGTTTATATAATATGGGGAATATATTGGGATGGTTACACAAATTCCATGAGTCCATGCTCCTCGAGCTCTTTTATAATAAACAGCGACCTCTCCCAAAGGTCCGTTGTATTTGGCGGAAGCGTAGTATAAACCGTCACACAATTTTCGACCTGGGATCGAATCCCGTATTGAGTTCTTTTTTTTTTCTATAGAATTTCTAATACTTTAATGAATCTTAAAGAAGGAATAAAAGTTAACGGCGACATGTTTCTTTTATTAAAGCTGTAAATTCGGCAAGCTTTCGGACTTTGACGTCCTTCGACAGGCAGCTTTTGTTGCCCAATGAATCCCAATTCTTGCAAAAAATCCAACCCCACCAATGAATACATGTAGCCAAACGGTGATCAAGTATACTTGTAATTACAAAAGTCTAACGTCTTTCTACACTACATGTGTGTAGACATGTGGTTTCAGTAAAAAACAATCGCTAATTACCAACCAGTGTTCAACAAATTATCATGGATTGTACACCTATCCCCCGATTTACACGGTAGATACGTTCCTGAGAAAAACGTGTAAATCGAGGGATATATTAAACTGTCAAATCTGAATAAGTGTTCGCCCCCTCATGAATCAGAGCCTCCCAATATTCTTTTCAACATAGGTAGTATAGAGTAGAATATCGCATTTTTTAGTATAGTGCGATAAAAACAAAAAAAAACTTATTTGGAAAACCGTGTAAAAGCGAAAACGTGTAAAACAAGTACCGTGTAAATCGGTGGATAGGTGTACTACATGTACATTTTTAAAGACATAAATGAACGAATAGAAAAACTTGAAATGTACAGAAAATATTAAAGATTAAAATAAAAGAAATCGCCGTATATCTTTGATAAGAATATACCAAAGGTAAAAGCGAAGAGTTTTTTTTTATTAAAGATATATAAACTTGGAAAGCTTTCGGATAATAACCTTCTTCAACAGTCTGTACTACCAATATAACTTGTGTTCGTATTACAGCCTGTTAAAGAACGTTATTATCTGAAAGTTCGCCAAGCTTATATATCTTTTTAATAAAGAAACTTGTCCCTTTTACCTTTGTTTCTTCTTAGTAATCATTTTTAAAAAAATACTAATTTTGCTATACACCAATACCTCGCTTTGCGTCGTTTCGTTTTTCGTTTTTTTTTCGAAGTTGCGTCGCTGCTTAATTTTTACTGATTTTCACTGTGCGTCGTTTCAATTTGCGTCGTGTTTTTTTGGAACGTAACCTCGACGCAAAGCGAGGTATGGGTGTAGGCAAACATGACAATCATAAAAATATAGAACATAGAAAAGTTTATGAGTAAAGATATGCGAAAAGACGTGTAGGTCACAGCGCTATACAAACCAACACCAGAATGGTAAATGAGTTTGTAAAGAAAAAAGTGTAAAGATGGAAAGATATATATCAAAGACACTGATATATTGCCATACAAATGACAAACATGCAATTATTAAAAAAAGAAAACTTTATATATAACCAAGTGAGAAACAATGGATAAAACGAAGACACCACAAACTCAAACCAGAACGGTAAAGGGGAATATGTAAAAAAAGAATTAAAGATGGATACACTCATGGATAAAAATTAGAGAAGTGGAAAGTATATGATATCGCCGGTCGTCTTTTTTTTTTAAGAGACAGAGGCAATTTTGTTTATACACTTGGTTATCTCGTTTATCTTCAATAAAGGTTACTATGTATAAAATAACTTTAAGAATTATTGTATGAATCCTGATATACATGCTAAAAGATACAACTTGCTTAAGTTTTGTCTAATAGTGTATACAAAAGACGCTAATATTGCTACACAAATGAACACGACAACAAGTATAAAACATTATTAAATAAAAACAAACGATAGCAATGCGTCTCTTTATACATAAAATTTTTAATATGCTAGCTTTCGGATCTTATCGATCCTTCAACAGGCCAAGCTGTAAATTGAGAGAAAGAATATATATATAACTATATATATATATATATATATATATAGAAAACAAACTGAGCTTTGGACAGAGATGAAACAACAGCAGCCTGGCCACGAGAAAACGTGAGCTCGTGAAATGTGTTTATATTTATTTTATTTTATATTTTATTCTCTATCTTCGTTGGTGTATATAAATAATATTTTACATTTATATATATATATTCTTTCTCTCAATTTACAGCTTGGCCTGTTGAAGGATCGATAAGATCCGAAAGCTAGCATATTAAAAATTTTATGTATAAAGAGACGCATTGCTATCGTTTGTTTTTATTTAATAATTTATAGCAATTCTTTTGTCTATTTGTCTAAGTATAAAACATGGAAAACTGGAGGTATAAAGAAGTAAGAAAGGATGGTGATGAAGAAACCCCAAAGAAGCTACACCAGAACGGTACCTGAGAATGTAATGTCCGACTTACCAATATCGCTACGCAGCATGGCTACCCCAACGTGGGGCGTAGGAAGGCGGCAACAGTCCCCATCAAGGTGCAGACACCGACTGATGCCCGGGGCTGGTCGACCGACCCACTGTGATGTCCCACTTAGGCCGGCCGCTTGGGCCAAGACGTTGACCTCTGCGGCAGCACCCCACCCCGCAACGGTGGCAGGGGGAATTCAACCTCTCGTGAGAGACCACTTGAATTATTGGTACTCCTAATCTCCTATTGAAGGTGATCTCTTATTGAAGATGATCTCTTTTTGGAGGTGGTCTCTCCTGAAGGTTGTCTCTTATTGAAGGTGACTTCTTAGTGTAAGTGATCTTTCCTGGAAGTTGAATCTTTTTGGATCTCCAAAAAGGTACAAAAAGGTTGTCGCTTATTGAAGGTGATCTCTTTTTGGAGGTGGTCTCTCCTGAAGGTTATCTCTTACTGGAAGTGGTCTCTTTTTGTAAGTGATCTTTCCTGGAGGTTGTTTCTTTTTTTATCTCCGAAAAGGTTGTCGATTATTGAAGGTGATCTCTTTTTGGAGGTGGTCTCTTATTATAAGTGATCTTTCCTGGAAGTGATCTCTTATTGTGAGTTATCTTTCCTGGAGGTTATCTCTTTTTCGAGATGGTCTCCTCTGGAGGTTGTCTCTTACAGGAGGTGGTCTCTTCTGGAGGTTGTCTCTTATTGGAGGTGGTCTCTTTTGGAATTGGTCTTTTATTGCAAGTTATCTTTCCTGGAGTTGCTTCTTATTGGAGGCGATGACTTTTCTTGATGAATCAAAAAGACGCCAATATAGTTATGAAATTAAATTAACCAACGATTATTTGATATTTATTCCTATGTCGAGATGGTGCGCTTTACCATCTGTAATGCTCATTTTGCTCAATCATAAATTGTTTTTTGTAAACATCACATTATCCATGTTATCTTTTCTTAAATGTACACAATAAAGTCATTTAGAGTGACCGTTATTAAGAGATTATGTCCTTAAAAGATCTACTGAGAATTACTCTACACAAAGTGGAATCCCAATTTTAAAAAGGGCAGGGTTAGCACAACTTGAAAGCAAATTGTTGTTTAATTGTTGGGATTAAAGGTTTAATTAACAAAACAACTCGTTTAACCATTCTAATATTTTTATTTGAAATTAATAACATAAACATGTTGTAGCAATAAGTAAGAGAACAAACACAATGATGATGATAACCATAAAAATCTATAGTTCGTTTGAAATATAAATCATTAATCATTTATCAATGAATTTTATAATTAATACAAATTAATTCCATGCTTCGCCCGCAATTTACCTGAGTGAATCTTTGCCATAAAGATAATGTTTTACGAAAATTGATTTATATCATTAAACTTATTTAGCGGTTCCAAAATATTCACCTATTTTTAAATTTTAAAATTTAATTACGATATTTTAAAAAAATCAAATATATATTAAATATATTTTTTGCTTATTTATGTATAATTTATAACTATCTATATTACTCTTTAAAAGAAGCATTATAATTGTTTAGAAATAATTTAATGCAAATATAAAATATAATATTTTTGTAAATAAAAATAATGCTTTTCGAATATACTTTTTCAAATCACTTAATTTAACATTTTTATATATTTGTAGTCTAAACAATAATTAAAACATTAAATTTCACATCTAAATATATACATTATAAAAATCAATTACAATATTATTTATATATATTAATTATAACACACACATGAATATTTATAATATATAACAAAAATATCATAAATATATCTGATATATATTAAAATATATTTGACCACTCTTAGAAATCATTAATCTTTAGAATAACAACATATTATTAACATGTATATATAAAAATATTCTGATAATTTTTATTAATCAAATATAATTATACAAGTTCATTTTATAATAACAATTTATAAGTTATATATAGGGATTCATGGCGCTCACAAAAGGTGAGTCGATTTTATAATATAAACCTTAATAAATATTTTAAATACACATTTTTTTATCAACCAATAAAAATTTAAATATATATTTAAGAAAAAGGCATCTCCTTATCGTGCAACTGAAAGTTGCTGGTGGCTTGCGCCATCTATCGGAATAAATATCAACTATTCTCGTTGATTTTTAATTATTCCAGAATTAGCCAAATACCCATTCTTGATCAATCAAGAAAAGCTAACCACGGACGCGTTTCGGACTATAGTAATTTATACGTGTTATACGTGTAAAATATTAATATTTAAAACAAAATAAAATATTCATTTTGCAATATTCCCAAGTAGTAAAAATATCGTTTGATATTTAATTCATGGCCCGTTTTTAATTGAATAAATCGGTACAATATATGATTTTAAACTATATGCGTATATTATAAATGTAAACTTATATTTATAATTTATCTTTCTTATAACAGATGGTGCGGTAATATATTATATTAATAAACGTATATATTCAGCATAAATCGATACTCAAATATTTATGTATACCAAAATAGACACCTCTCTCTTTAAAAATGCAATAAAACAGTGTTCTTTGTGATATATAGCTAGCAATAAATATGTATATATATGTTTCTATAAAAATTTTAATCTGCAAGACGCAGGTTATCATCATCCCTTTTTGATTTGTTTTTGTCATGTTTTGGCGGTTTGCAAATAAACAACAAAAGATGTATCAGACATTATAAAGACAATAAAGATTTTCTGATAATAAGAAGGTACAAAGATATTGCACTTTGCTTATTACCCCAGTACAGAACGTAATAATGGTAGATAAGTTATATTTGCCACAACACAAATTTTGGAAAATTCAGGCAAAAGTCAACCTATATTCCATGGTTTCAGGCTATGACAAATCCGTTCGATTTCATAACTTCACTCCTAGAATGTTATGAAATCGAAGCCGCCTCTGTATTGAAGAGGGTCATAGCCGTAACCATGGTATACATGTTTGTCTTTATTTGAAATTCCCAAAATTGGTTTCGTAGCACATATTCTTTTTAATATCATTACGTTCTGCACTCGGGTAATAAACAAAGGCATTGTTTTAATGCTTATTTAATAGAAAAGGTGCCACTTTTGGTATATGAATAATACCATCCCGTAACTTTCTCTATGTTATATAAAATATATTTTTAAATCTAACATATATAGCCTCTAATAGCTTAAATTGACTTGTTCCATTATATGTATGTTCCATATGTAAATACCTGTTTTTACCTCTTTTCGCTCTCCACTTCTTCCATCCATATTTCCAAATCCATATTCTTATTTTCTTTAGGATCATTCAAACAATAATCTGTATATATTTACCATGTGTATATAATCTTTCTCCATTTTTACCCCTTTGTATATTTCCCACTTTCATACGTTTCTCCGTCTTGTAACCCCAAGGAGAATCCTCTGTAAGACCTGTGTGTCTTAATAAAGGTTTGTGTGTGTGTATATATAACCTCTAATAATAAATGCGAATGCTTATTTTTTGTTAAATCGAAAGTTGGAGAATTCAAAATTATCATTTCACATTTTACTTACTATAAATTATATAAATATTATATATTTGGTTATAATATAAAGAGTATATATATTTTTTCAATAGAATATATTCTCAATGTGGACTTAATTAAAGGAACTGAATATTAGCCAAAACGATATATATTAATGGAACTCATTTCTGTAAAATTTTCAAAATTTCGGTAAAGGAAAATGGCATCTTTATGTACTTGTTATATCAGCATTACAAATTAACATTAATAAGAAAGTAGAAAAAAGAGTATTGGTCCTTTAATCATTTTCGATTCGAGTACCATGCTAGAAAATGTATATTACCTTGTACTTATAAAACAACAAAGAACCAGAAAGTAAACAACAACAATCATTAAGCAAATTCCAACCACAATCAGTAAGCCCGGTGGATACAGATTGTAAAACGACATTTGAAAATTATCCCGCATGTGTTTCTTTTGAACGAAAACTCGAAATTTATTTTAAGGAGAAATAACGATTATTTCTATCCTTAGGGATGAAGTATGAAAGGATGAATTGTGAAGAGTAATGATGGATGAAAAAAGAAACAGATGCGGGATAATTTTCAAATGTCGTTCTACAATTATAAGCCGCATTATATTGTATTATAGGATACAGATTGTATCCATAACAAAAGTTACTGTATATTTCTCACTGACTAGAGCATAGATTTCTTCTCGACACAGCCTGTCTCTTTGTTATGAAGATAGATGGTATGTTCCATCAAAATTTATTCTCACAGAAGAAAACAATTCACATATAAATACCTTTAATTAAAAAGGCATATATTGGATCAAAATATCATTTATTTTACCAATATTTCAGTTGGCTGAACACCAACCTTTATCAAGGTATTATATCATATTTAATGTGTGTCAACAACAAACTCAGCGCCACATATTTGTTGTTGACACACATTAAATATGTTATAATACCTTGATAAAGGTTGGCGTTCAGCCAACTGAAATAATCGGTAAAATAAATGATATTTTGATCCAATATATGCCTTTTTAATTAAAGGTTTATCTATGGATTGCTCTATTTTCAAAATATAAATACCTATGGCCAAATATTCCTCAAGCTTGACTTTAGTCTCACTAAAGATTGTAAATAAAGATTCATCATAGTAAACACAGCTAAAACCCCACTTTTGAATGATATGGGGGTGAAATTTTAAAAACAATGATGAATTACTCGAAACTTTCTAGGCTGTGTATCTTTGTGGGAAAATATAATCCTTTTTAGGCTCTATAAGAAGGCTTGAAATTGATTCTCTAACTGCATCACAAACAAGTATCAATTCCCTTTATCCGAAGTATTCGTTCAACAGCATAACGACAGATATTTTAAAACATTCTCTCTCAGTATCTCTGGAACTTCGTCCAAGGGCTGGATAACAACGCCCAAGTCATCCTCGCATCTTCCAAGACATCCATACACAAGTTCTTTCTGTGCCTTGAGGTGTGAGGGTAGAACTCCATTATTGTCT
The DNA here is from genome assembly GCA_030710605.1 of Cordylochernes scorpioides. NCBI lineage: Eukaryota > Metazoa > Arthropoda > Arachnida > Pseudoscorpiones > Chernetidae > Cordylochernes > Cordylochernes scorpioides. The sequence goes on along the minus strand of CP092876.1, from coordinate 1,156,812 downwards.
GGAGGAGGACTCTTTGTCGTTGGGGGGGAGTCTCCCGGACTTTACCTAACTGTATATGTATAATTTTATATAGTATTAAATATGTGAAAAAATGATGGAAAAAAATAAAGGCATATCCTGACCAAGAGCACATGTGCTTTTCATATGGCAGAGTGCCATCTAGTGGAACAGAAATCAACTAAACATTGATTTAGCCTGTTCCCTGATATTTGACCAACCCAATTTCTTGATAAATCAAGAAAAGCCATCCACGAACGCGTTTCGCGCTGTTGGCGCTCGTCAGCGTGAAGTAGGCTGTACCACTGCAACCAAAAATATTTTTGGTCCCAGAGGCTTCTTGAAAAACCAAGAAATGGGTATTTAATTTATTATTAAAAATAATATATTTTTAGTAATAAATATATATATATTTCAATTTTATCTTTTCTCTTTTTATTTGTATTCTTTCTCTTTATATTTGTGTCATCTTTGCTACCGTTGACTTGTAAGATGTCAATAACATATTTGAAAATCTCGTTTATCCTTTTCTTCAACTAGACTTCCATCCTATTCCACACCAGCCAGACACCCATCACATTATCACAATTGGGAAAACAATCCATTTTATCCTCAAAAAAAAAAAAAACGGCTTAATCCAGAAATACATTAAATTGAATATCAGAATTTGAACATATGTTGGAGCTAATGCAAGAGGAGAAATGGAGCATAGCCATCACATTTACATTTAGATTAAACGCTATATGGTAAGAGATCAATACGTTTCTCTATCGATTAAATAAAGAAGTATATTGATAACCTTATATCAGTTAATATCTAAAAATTATAGCAAATTTTATTTCTAAGGGAACCTTTACGCTTAGTTTCAAAGAAAATTTATTCAAACTGGAGTCCGTGTGGATCCTACAAAAGACTGAATGCTGAGACTCAACAAGACCGTCAACCCTCATTCCTCACATTCAGGATTTCACCGTTGTTCCATATTCAGCAGAATTGATCTTGTGTGAAAGTTTACCATCATTTTCCAATTAACGAAGAAGATATTACCAAAGGAGCAATAATCATTCTATTTGGTCTATTTGATTTTACATGCATGAACTTTGGCTAGAAGAACGCAAACCAAAGTTTTCAAAATATTTCTTGGATGAAATAACCAAAGGTCTTGATTTCATCTTCGTTCACACTGGTGATGCTTTGATCTTCTTATTCCTAACTTTAACCACTTGGTGGTGCTCGGACCGGTAGAATCTGTGAAAAATGTTCGTGGATAAATTTGGGAATTAGAAAAAAACTGTAAATATACTTTAGGGAATTACTACAAGTTGCACAAAAATTCTTCTTTATTATATATATCCTAACGTTAAGGCGGGTGCGCGTTGACGTTAAAAATATCGTATTATATTTTATTGTATTTTATTAATATATTTTTTTAAACGCGCAGACAGGTAAGAATCTCTGGAACGCTCAACTGTCTTAGCCTTGGACAAAGCAAACGCCATCCGTGTACAGAAATGAGTGGAAAAACGTGGGGGATTTGCACTTATTCTAGCTAACTGCGTTCCTCTAGACACGGCAGCGTGACCTGTCGACGGCTAAAATCTGAAGAGATCATGCACCTGTGACCCAGTCCCTCCAAATTGACGGGAATCCAGAACATCACGCGCACGACGCAGAAATTAATTCTTCTCCCTCTCTCTTCCCCTCAAAACTGCTTATTTCATATTCTGTGGGGGGGCTAGAGGAAGAAGCTTTTTTTAACCTCCGCGGATACTGTTTAAAACACATTCAAAATTGTACTTGCATTTTCAATGCAAAATCCCAAATCCCCATTTTCATGAGGATGTTCCAAAAATAATCCACGCTTACATTAGCTAATTCAGAAAAAAAATTATAGTTGGGGAACATATATAAAGATAATAAAAAATAATTTTCCATTGATATCACAAATCTCAATTGTTATAATGAAATTAGAGAAGTAACTAAGAGAGATTAAAAGCAGGTGTACATAATTGTAAGTGATAGATTTAAAGCGAACGAGGATGCGTTTCTTATAAGTTTTAATAAAGCCAAGCTTTCGGGTCAATAACCCTTCTACAGGACATCATATCTGAAGAGAATCTTGCATCATATATTCATATCCATTTTGAGAAAAATTATCATATTTACAAGAAAAATAAACATGTTAGCAAACCAGTGAGAAAAACAATAGTAAGAAATATCCGCGTGCCCTGAGCATGCCAAGAAGAAATTCAAAAGAAGCTTCACGATTAAGACACGATTCAATTTAAGGCTGCATGAGTAAAACAATCCAAAATGAAACGTACTTGCAATGGTCCCCTAAGGTATATAATATATGTACATAAAGTTATCGATGCGTCATCTATAAACAAGAAATGAAACTATTATAAAAGCATGATTTTTTTTCTTCTTTTTCACAAATAAAACGCTTTCTACTGTCCTTACTGCCAGTGGGAAAATATTGGGAGAGCCTGGCTCATCAGTGATAAACCCTCCCAGCGGTTTCGACAGTTTAACCAACCATACCGCTATGAGGTTGTATGTATGTATCCAATAGCCCAATACATTATTAGAGGCATAGCATTATTGATTGAACTGACGAAACCGCTATGAGGGTTTTTCATTAATGAGCCAGGCCTTTCCAAAATTTTTCCATTGCATCTATGACAATATAAAAAGTTTTTTATTAAAAAAAAAGTATATATATAGTTTCGTTCTCCTTGTACATATGTACATATTTACATGAATCAGCTTGGGAAGCATAAAGAGTACTCTTCCAGAGAGTGAGAGAAAGAAACCTAAGGAATTCGAACTCACCCAAGTCGAGGGCGTCTCCATCCAAGCCTCACCCCAAGACCCAGCCCTGCAGGTCGGGATAAAAAGATGATGGATGGTTGAAGAAAGTACAGTAGGGTAAATGAATGAAAAGAGAATGGTGTCGGAATAAGAAGAATTGGACCGACGGACTGGGTGGTAATCTATGAAGATATAAAGAGGAGAAATCAATAACCTTCCGCCACCGGACATGCTCAAGAACAGAGAAACTAAAGAAGTGTCCTAACTTTATTGAAATTGGATATTTAAAAAAATCCTAAATCGGCGAAACCAATATTTACTATTAATTACCCATCAACATTTATTTCACACACAATACACAAACCTTTATTAAGACACATTGGTCTTATAGAAGATTCCCCTTGGACAAGACAGAGAAACTGTGAAGAATAGGAAATATACAAGAGGTGCTGTAGAAATCTTTTGACTCTTTGTTTGAGACCGTGCTACTGAATGTATCAATGGAAAAAGGATCTTACTTTGTATTAAACTTAAAAAAAAAAAAGATTATTTTTATGAAATTCACCATATTTTTTTTCTCTTAACTCTATTTTTAAAATAGTAGCGCAATTAAAAAAAAGGAATGTGCGTAAAAAAAGATGTAATTTATTCCAAGGTCACGATGAAAATGAAATGTTATTATTCACAGAAGGTAGCAACCGTTCAGGGGGGAAATGATGTCGTCGTCACACACAATGTCCCCAATCCCATGGTTCCGTGCGGCGTGCTATTAAAAAGAAGTAAGGAACATAATCTTGCAGAAAAGTGCCTTTAAGCCTTCGAGGAAATTAATAGGAAGGTCGGCGCTGTGATCCAGTAACCTAAATGGCAGTTGAGGATTCCCCTCAGAAGGAAATAACTCGACACGCGTCGTCGTCTGCCAAATTATTCTACTCGCCGCATTTTTATCGAGGTGGTTTTTATTGAGCTAATTTCTCTCTGTGATTTGAATTTTTTTTAAATTATATTCCTCATATTACAACTATTTAAGGTGAATGATTTTTCTTTCTTTTTTTATTAAGTAGACAATTTAAACAATTTTATTGATTCTTTTAATCAAATTTTACAAAGGTGGAAAAATAAAAGAGTAAAAGGACATATAAAGTGTAGGGGAATATATATATAGGAGTGTACAAATGTCTTCAGCAAGGAAGGCTTCCCCACCTTGAGAGAGTCCTCCTCCAGACAAGGTCTTCTTGTACATTCCTACACCTTATTAAGTTGATTCTTACTTTTTTTTTCAATAAAATAATCATTTGTATCAATATTATAAGTTGATAAACATTAGGCTTCCAGAAATAAGTTTCTTTTTAATATATTTAATTCACAAATCTCTAATTTGAGGGCATGAATGCCTTTATAAAGAAGAAAACATGTTACAATGATTTTTGTATCACGCTTTCTCCTGTCTAAGGGCTCTCGTGCCCGAAAGCTAGCTATTGTACATTAAACATTTTAAAAAGAAAACTTATCCCTGGAAACCTGGTGTTTTCAAGCTAATAGATTCCTACTGCAATGATAAAGATTCTGGAATCGTTCCTTTAAGAATTTTTTTTTATTTGTAAAAAGAAATACATTCTCAAGCTTAAATAGTTTATATTTCTAACTTTGGAAGAGAATTCCTGAAAATTTTAATAAATGAAATATCATTTTTTTTTAATTACAAAAAAAAAACATATTATTTTAAAATAAGCATTATATATATAGGTATTTTTATAATAGATATTATATAAAAATATAATGAATAAATTTCTGTACATAAAATAATAAATATTTTAATAGAATATTATTAAATAGGGAGGTTTGGTGGAGTGGTATAAGCCCTCCCTCTCATTTAATAACTTCAATCATGGCAGTAAGGTCTGTAGAGATATTTAATTGATGATATTTATCATGGGGAACCCATATACATTGTTGTCGTTCTCTGTGTGTGGAAATATGTTGTCCACTGTCCTATATATATAATAAAAATAAAGAAGGCATATCCTGACCAGGAGCACATGTTCTTTTTAGAGCGCCATCTGGTGGAATAGAAATCAACTAAATGTTGATTTAACCTGTTCCTTGATATTTGGCCAACCCATTTTCTTGATAAATCAAGAAAAGCCATCCACGAACGCGTTTCGGGCTGTTGGCCCTTATCAGCGTGGAGCAGGCTGTACCACTGCGATCAAAAATAGTTTGGTCCCAGAAGCTTCTTGAGAAACCAAGAAATGGGTATTTAAGGCCAAACTTGCGTAAATACGCTTAACATGTGAAAAAACAATAGAAAAAAAATATATAAAAAGGTCAGGTGTTGATATTAAAAATAAAGAAGGCATATCCTGACCAGGAGCGCATGTGCTTTTTAGATGGCAGAGCGATATATATATATATCAAATCACACACAAAACAAACAAACACAAATATTTATTTATTTTAACATTAATTTATTTATTCACGGATATATATATATATTATGTAATGTCTTGATAAAGGTTAGCGTTCATCCAATCGAAATTTGGCAAATAAATCTTTTATTCAATTCAATATATGCCTTTTTATGATCTAATATATATATATATCAAATATCAAAAACACACCCACATACAACAAACAGGAACTAGGTCACTGAAGGAAAACATTTCAGAACTGAAGTTGTCAAATGATCTCTTTTTCTATCAATATTTCTTTTTCCGGGAATCACGTCTGACATGTGAGAAGACTCGTCTGCGAGGAAAAGTGATTTATAACGGTGTTTGAAAGATGAGCGTTTGAAATGAAACTCGGAACCTTTATTGAAATATTTTTATATTCCTCACGCTTTCAGAGAGTTTTAACTTCTTTTTTTATTATTATTTTGAATAACTATTTTTGGTCCCACGCATAATAAATACGTTGTTATACGAACTTTGATAAAGGTAGGCGTGAAACCAACCGAAATATTGATAAATAAAGTCATTTTAGATCCGTTATATGTTTATATATATATATATTAAAAATAAAGAAGTCATAATGAATAAATCTCTGTACATAGAATAATAAATATTTTAATAGAATATTATCAAATAGGGAGGTTTGGTGGAGTGGTATAAGACCTCCCTCTCATTTAATAACTTTAATCATGGCAGTACGAAAGAGACCTCCTCCGTACCATCAAAACCCAATGCCTGCAGGAATGGAACTCTAATGCTGAACATGACTGGTACAGAGCAGGAGGGACAAGCACCGGTTATGTCCTCCCAAGAGAACAACAGTCTTTGATTTCCAGACTTAAGTCTGGTCATCTACGGACAGTGACTTTCCAGAATGGTTGCAATGGAGCACATAAGCTTTTTAGAAGGCAGAACGCCATCTAATGGTACAGAAATCAATTAAACATTGATTTAGCTTGTTCCCTGATATTTGGCCAACCCATGTTCTTGATAAATCAAGAAAAGCCATCCACGAAAAAGTACAAGGAACTATATCACTAGTGTAAAACAGAGGTACGGATGACGGTACAATGGTATAGATTACAATGGTAATAAGAGTGGAAGAACGTGGTAAGAAAGCAGTACAATTCACCCACTCAGAGATAAGAAATCTCCAGAAGGGCGGCACCCGGGGATAAGAAAGACAAGATAACGACAGATTTTTCAATCAGCTAGCCATGACTTGGAGTACAGTTGTGTTGGTGGCGGCCGGGATTCTGTGCTTGCTTCCAGAATGCTCGTTCGCCGACAAAGTTGGACAGCGTGAGTATTCCAACATCCCTCCCACTCTTCCTATAAGAAATACAACTTTTTAAAATGCTCCGATGGCCCCCGATTCTTGCAAAAGTCCAACCCCACCAGCGAGTGCAAGTAACCAAACGGGGCTCTGGCACATCTGTAAGTGCAAAGTCGAACTGCTTTTCATATGTGTAGACATGTGGTGTATTTACAGTAAAAGCAGTCGCCCTTCTACTACCCACCATGATTATCATGGCTTGTACCACGTGTACTAAAGATAAGCAAAAAAATACAACTTTTAAGAGCACGAATGTTTCTACTATACATAAAAAACAAACTTTCTATATTGTACTTACCGCGAGTCGGCTTATGGACCGAAAAGTCTGGGAGTCCTTTTTTTTAGGAGGTCCTTACCGCGAGGGGATGCAAGGACTTTTACGCCTATATCGTCCCCGGCTTTATCTTTGACCTAGGCACATTTCTTTCCTTACTGCGACCGGCTTATAGACCGAAATATCTTGGTGGCCATTTGATCATAGTATGTCCTTACTCCGATGTGAAGAATTATCGGGAGAGCTTGGCTTATCAGTGGTGAACCTTCCCAGCGGTTTCACCAATTTAATCCACCAGACCGCTTTTAGAGCTCAAAATATTGGACGATTCTGCTTAAATATGTAACACTGAGAATTTTGAATCTTAATTATGGTATTCTAACAAACTATGGACATAGTCTTTTATATATATGTAGGAGACAGAGTAAATTTACAATATAATGCGGCTTGTGATTGTAAAACGAAATTTGAAATACTATCCCGCATGTGTTTCTTTTCAATGAAAATTCAAAACTTATTTCAAGGAGAAATAACGATTATTTCTAACCTTTTGGATGAGGTATGTGAAATTAAAATTACATTTAAATATAAAATATTGCATCGAGCGATGCTCTTCCACAAACAATAAAGACAAGTCTAGTTATGCATAAATTAAGTACAGTGTACTCCGCTTATAACGAAGTCGCATTATCCATGACAATCACTTTGTTATATCCGAAGTTTGTTATATCCGCAGTTGGAAAAAAAAATGTTTTGTACCAATAATTTTATTTACTATTCAACTCAAAAGAGCAACACAAAGATCAATAACAACCTCATCAGGTGTTTTTGGAGAAGTAGTTTGTGATTTTCTTTTGACATTTAGAAGTCAGTAACAAGTGCTGAACACTCTTTTCGATGTTGTCCAAGTCTGACAGATGCCTATGAAGAGACTTGGACTCATCCTGACATTGAAGAAACAATCGCAGAGTTTCCGACTGCTTTCTCCCGCATGCAGAGCTTGTTGGTGGATCTTCTCAGAGTTCTTTATTATGGTGCTGAGCGACGACTGTGGGATATTATGTTTCTGGGCAACATCTGTCTTTTTCTTCTTCTCCACTTCAATCTCTCTTAGGATTTGCAGCTTGACTGACAGAGATAGTGAGTTTCTTGTTTGTTTTCGTTCTCCTGCCATGGTAAACGTTAATAAAATATAAACGTTTATTAAACAATTTAATTTTGTTTAAATAATGTAAAAAAAATACTTATAATATGTTTGCCTATTTTAAAATTGTATATTATTAACTTATTTGTTGTGTATCATTAAATTTGTGTCATTTACATGTTGTAATTTGATATATATTATGCATAATATATTAGTCAATTATAATGGTAAATGAGAAAACTTCGTTATAAACGGATAAAATAAAAATTTATACATGCAAATCACTTCGTTATATGCGAAAATTCTTTATATCCGACTTCGCAATATCCAGAGTTCTTTTAATGGTTTAAGCCTTTCTTTTCTTTCGTGCAGACAATTTCATTCGCTATATGCGGAATTTCGCTATAACCGACTTTGTTATAAGCGGAGTACACTGTATAAGACAATAGCGCACCATTTTCTTTTCATCGCACTAAAGGACAGTAGAAAGCTTTTTTTTTATATGTAAAAGAAGCATTCGTGCGTTTAATAGTTTTATTTCTTATTTCTAGATGGCGCGGTATTGAGATTATTTCCCAAGAGAAAATACCACAATAGAGCAGTTTGTCCTATTCCGTGTCCTCTGAAAGTATTCCATAATCTCCTGTTAGACGAACAGGCGTGGAACTGCTAGACTCTATAAGCTTGAAACTTCAATCACACCTACTTTATACTCATATTGAAATTATATAAAGAACTGGTATATACGGAAGGAATGAAAAATTTTAAAAGGTTTATAACAACGCAAGTTAGAAGTTTTTTATATCAAGCTTTCCTGCAATAACTTTCATACCTGCCTATAATAAAGACATTGAAAATTATAAACATAGATTTAACTCTACTCTTCATCTAAAATATATAACTAAAGGGGTTACAGGTGCCATTGGTGACCTTCTGGAGTAGGAAGGACATCAAGCTTATCTTTGCAATTTTTATTATTATTATTTTTTTAATATAGTTGCAGGACTCTAACTACAGTAAAACATTTTCGTGACACAATTTCATGACATAATGAATGACACAGTTTTTTTTTATCCTAGAATAAGACCGAGGAAATTATTATTCGAACTTGACCAACCAATAATCGACTTTTGTAAGTTCAAAGTCGAACTGCGCTTTTCACATGTGTAGACATGTGGTGGACTTACAGTAAAAGCAGTCGCCAACTTCTACCTACCATGATTATCATGGCCTGTACCACGTGTACTAGGGATAAGCAAAATAAAAAAACAATCGACGAGTTCTATGGGGAAATTTAGCTCCCCCGTGTTGTATTTAAACGGCAAATCTTCCATGTTTTCTTGTTCTATTGAATCCAGGTTGTTCTGATTCACACCAACGTCGGGTATTTGTTACATCTATCTTATATTCTATAACAATCCAACATTCTTTCTCCGTCAATTTTACCCAAGATCATAACAGAAATCGATTTCCACTTAAAATAAAGGTATTAAAAGCAAAGATCGGGAAGTGAGAAGGATGTGGAATTCCCAGAAAAGATTTAAATGATGTGGTGTGTATGATCACTATAGAATTATCCAAGATTAACATAGAACTTGAATTCATCCTAAAATCACGCACAACTTTATTAAGACCACCGGTCTTATACAGACTCACCATAGAAAGGAAGCACAGATAGATTCCCTATACTCCAGGCAACACAGAACCCAACAACAACATCCAGGTCCGACGCATGTCCAGTTGCCACAGATTCACCCTAAAATCAAGATATCAAAATAGAAAAAATGGATAAATGCAATGGATACGGAATTCCCAGAATATATTTAAATGATGCGGTGTGTGTGAAACAAGAGTAGAGAGGTTTGGTACATAAAAATGGCACACCTATGTTTGCAAGTTAATTGAAAATATGTAAAAAAATAAGTTTTTTTCACATCTATAAAAAGATGAGAATTGTGTTTCAATGCGGAAAACAAACAATTAATTAGAGCTCCAATTTTTTTAGCTTCCTATATTAGCTTTTTTTAAATTAAAAGTTAGAAAAATTAGATCGCCCATATTTAAAATATATATTTCCTTATGTTATTCCAAGTTTTTTTTTATGTGTGAAGGTAATTTTTTCTAAAAATGAATTATTTTGTGTGCAGCGCTTCTATGCGACGGTTGTGTTGGTATGATTAAAGGTGAGTGTTTATTTTATTTAATAAATAGATGTTTATTTGTAAACAACAGCCAAATACTTCCTTGAAAAGGGAGACAGAGGGTCGTCGAAACACGTTCGAAGTATATTTCTTGTATATAAATTTCATTATCTCAATATTGATTGGGATTAACTTTTACTTTTTTATCTTCATTTACAGAGACTTCGTGGTAAATCCCATGTATAATAAATTTCTTTACCTCCAATTTACCTAATCTATTTATTATCTTGATTGTCTTGATTAGTTTTCCTGTTCATATTACTGTTATTCCTGCATGTATCCTACATTTCTGCTTGGAGAATCTGTATAAGACTAAGATATCTTAATAAAGCTTTTTGCTGTTGTTGGAGAAGTAAAGTATTAAAAAAATAATTTTTGAAAATAAAGAATAATCGGCCAGTAAATCTTTTTTTTATTACCTCGACGTTTCGACAAAAATCTTTTGTCCTCGTCAGGAGCAAACAAAAATTAAAACATTTAGCAAGACGTTATAAATCATTTTTAAGGGAATGATTTTTAACGCCTTGCTAAATGTTTTAATTTTTGTTTGCTCCTGACGAGGACAAAAGATTTTTGTCGAAATGTCGAGGTAATAAAAAGATTTACTGGCCGAAGTATCTTTATTTTCAAGAAATATGAATGCCGGCCAGGCAGCTTCTACCATTACGATAAAAAAAATGATAAATAAAGGTTGATATAAGTAAAGTACAACTCGAGTGTTTATTCGGTATCCCACAATTTCTTTCTGCCAAAATACTCGGCTTTACTCTATCAGAGAGTTCTAAGTCACTTAACCCACTAAGAGACTCAAATTCTGAGGAAATTTCTAAAGGCAACCCCACGTCGATCTTATGAAATCAAAGCCGGTTCTGTACTAACGAGATATGTAACCAGTATTCATGATCTCCATGGTAGGCGTTTCTGAATTTTTCAAAAGTGGTGTTGTGACTTCGTCACTGACACGAGTATGACAGTTTGTAGAGACAATCTCGATAGGTAGCGCCTTAGTTTTTTTTTTTTTTTTGAGGATATTTTGACGGGAAAGGTATCCTTTATTTATGTAGTATTACAACAATATGTTTATAGAGTTGTTTTAAATTCCACAGAACTCCATAAGGACCTCAAAGATTCCCAAGGAAGACGGCGTGCCATTGTCCCGGCTATAGACAACATCTGCCAGTTGAGTAGACTCGTAGTCTACCGTTTCAGTCCTCCAAAGATGGTCAAAGCCTGCGTCCACATCCTTGGTGAGTACTTCCCATATTTCAGATATTTTTCTTGATGAAAACTTACGGGGAGAAGTTAGAGAGAGAGAGAGAGATTTTAAAATAAAAGTAAACTTTTTCTCGCGCGAAAAAGTATCTGATGTGTTTCACCGTAATTTATTGAATTGTAAACTCTAAACTTTTTTTTACAAATAAAACAAACTTCTACTGTATTTACTGTTATCACAAAGCAATAACGCGCCATCTATACATATAAAATGAAAGGATTTAAAAGCACGAATGTTTCTTTTATACATAATACAAACTTCTACTGCCCTCCCAATATATTTTTCATCGCAGTAAGGGCAGTAGAAGTTTGTATTATGTATAAAAGAAACATTCGTGCTTTTAAATCCTTTCATTTTATATGTATTTACTGTGATGAAAAATAGTAGAAGGGCTTGAATCATCAATGGTGAATCTTTCTAGCGGTTTCGTCAATTTCGCTATATGCTTCTTAAAAATAAAACACACACATACAATATTCTACTCTCTTTACCTCAATCATAAAAATATTGGGAGAAGACTAAATCGCTGGGAGAGTTCACCACTGCTAAGCTAGGCCCTTCCCGTTATTGTTGTTCCAAGTCTCCATGATAGGTACAAAGAGCTGCTGTCGTTGGTTCCACATGGAGGTGACAGTCAGACTTTACCCCTCCTTGGGACCACCTCTTGGAATACATGGGAGCCTCAAGACACGACCTATATTCCAACCTTACCAAAGATTGTAAATTTAATCCATGAATTTTCAGTCTTCATGGCCATGTATAATTATGCTATAGGATAAATTTTAATAATAATTTTACAGAAAAGACATTAGAAAACTGTTTTATTAAAAAAAAACAATACGTGCTATAAATAACGGTAAATTTCAAATAACAGATATCACGCTAATACATCCTGCTTATACAAGTATACTTATTGTAAAGATAGAGGCTGTGCCTGGCCGGAATTCATAGTTCTTCAAATTAAAGATATTTCGGCCAGTAAATCTTTTTATTGTCTCGACGTTTCGACAAAAATCTTTTTTCCTCGTCAGGAGCAAACAAAAATCAAAACATTTGGGATAGCGTTAAAAATTTTAACGGCTTGCCAAATGTTTTGATTTTTGTTCTCTCCTGACGAGGACAAAATAGTTTTGTCGAAATGTCGAGACAATAAAAAAGATTTACTGGCCGAAGTGTCTTTTATTTGAAGAACAAGTATACTTGTACATACTGTCTAATAGACAAGAGCAACACCCTACACTAAAAGAGAGTCTTCAGGAAATAATAAAGGTTAAGTAAATTCATTAAAACAATTTCTGATTACTCATCCTTTTCATCCCCTTATATTAAAAGATTACATCGGAGTTTTTCAATGATTGTTTGATGGCAAATATAAACCTCAGCTCATGATTAAATTACATTGCTAAGTTGTATCTAGATATAGAGAAAGAATGAAATCATTGTTTTACACGCCCCTCAAACTTTTCATATTGTTTGATCGGTGTATTACTGCTAACAAACCATTACATTTACACTGAAGATTGTATTCTTGGGACACACATGTGTGTGGGGGGCTAATTATATTAATTAGGTTTAATTAAGTTTTATAGCCACCGTTTACTTATTCTAATTACCCCGTTTAAGATATCTAATAAGTTAAGAAAGCGATGAAAGTAAATTATGTTGAAGAAAATATAGTCTTAAAGACAGGAATTAAAATATGAGTTCTTTAGTTGTACTATCTCTCCCTGCATCACTTTTTAAATATATTTGTGTTTTAGTTTCGTCTTTCTCTCTTTATAATAGGCTTTTACCACAAAAATACTTTTTTGAATTTACAATAGCATTCTTGTATGATCCTTCTGAATGGTATTAAAAGAAAAGCCTTATAGATTTTTTTTTTTAATGGTAGGAAAAAAATATTTGTTTTTAATTCAGAAGAAAGAATTATCTTTGAATCTACACCCCCGAGAATATTTTTTAATTTTTTCACAACATTTCCTTTGAATTTTTCCTAATTTATTTTGTTGAAGAAGTAGTTGCTATCGTGTAATCCTTACATATGAAATTGGTATTGTGGTTCATTCTTCAATCCTACCATAAGATTCTATATTGGAGCGATGAACCATAATGTATTGATTTAATATGTTTTTAACAGGAGCCTTTCCTTTCTTTCTTTTTGGTACATGAATAAAAGTAAAAGGCTTAATCGATGTTTTTTTTTTTTTTTATTCTTCTCAACCAAAAATACTGAACTTTTGTAGCTATAAGATTACAATACTAATGAGGTTCTACCATTGATATATTTACTAATACTCTCTCTCTATCTCTAATTTGAATAATATTGTCGCGTATATGAGCCTTCAAAACACCTACAACCTCCGCCAATAGATGGCGCTTTCGCCTATTTCCAGTCTGGAAATAATGTGGGAATCGCCGACTGCTGTGGTCCTGTTTCCTGGGGCAAATGTTTGTAAATACACGTTTATATTGGCCCTAGAAAGTAACGTAATGTAAATACCCGTTTATTGTTATTCTATATATATGTAATGTATAGTAGAAATGACAATAAAAAGGAGGAGTGTTAGAAATCTTGTTGCCGGTTGCTGTTGTTACTCTAGTCACACCACAGCGCTACTCTTCTGGTAGGTCTCTCGTGTCCACCCACCAGTGGTAAGGCCGAGAGATACTGCCAGAGGAAAAGAGATACACTTGAGTGCTAGTTCTCGGAGGTCTTTGGGTGGTCTGCAGGATAGAGCTGCAGAGGTAAAGCAACGGGAGCCTGGCCAGGTGATATACGGCGGAAGAAGCGCGTCGTCGCGAACCGGTCAAGCGCGACAATAAATAATCTCAATTTAAAAAATTGTATTTGTTAAGACCATTATTTGTGTATAGAACCTCTAAATGTCCAACAAAGAAATATGTTACAGAAACCTACCGTAAAGAGCTAGAAGAGAGTCTAGCCAACTTCTACAAGAAGTACCGGGTAGACAGCAATCATCTTCTACAGGAACAATTCTGCGATCATGCCATCCACGCTTGCGACTGGAAATACAGGAATCCTGGAGACGAGGTGAGAATTCATGCATCATAATCCTACTTTCAATCGATTCACTCATAAAAATACATTTTTGAGAATATGAAAAAAAATTGAAATGTTGTTACACACACCGTTTTTGACATGTTTATCATCCTAGATCGTTTCTTTTCTCTCATGTTGACTGTCTTTCCTGCTGCAACTATTATAAAATACAAAAGATATAAGTGAATAAGACAAAGCAAATGCTTCCAAATAGATTCAATTTATTTCTTTCACTCCTCAAATCTCAACAAAGAAATAAGAACAAGGTTGTATAATATAAAGAATGATAATATAGCCATACTTAAACGATAGCTAGATTTGCCGGTATCTATAAAACTAAAGGTTACTCCTTCAGTCAAAATCGACGTCAAAACTTGACGTCATCTATTGACCGTCGCCGCAAACTACGGGTTGATGACAAAGCCACAACACCAGAAGGAAAACTAGAAGAGCACACCTGGAGACCATTGTTTCGGGCTAATGGCCCTCTTCAGCCCATGGCGGACTTTATTCCATGAGATCCACAAGGGATAAAATTATATCTTTGCAATCTTCCAAAGAGGTGTTTAGCAGGTAAAGTGACTAGGTCAAATCTATGTGGCCAAAATATAGTTTTAAAGTCTATTTTGACTGGAGAGGTGTTCTTTATTTTCATAGATCATTATCCTCTCGGCAGAATTTCCATCTATAATTTGGCCATAAGTTTAGCCTAGTCACTTTGCCAACTAAAGGCTTCTTTGGCAGATTGTGAAGTTTTCATTCGATCACTTTTGGATACCGTGAATCAAAGCCTGCTTTGGACTGACAAGGGCATTAGCTCGAAACCATAATCTCCAGGTGGATGCTTCTCAGTTTGTCAAAGCTGGTGTTGTGGCTTTGTCACCGACCCGAGACTGCTAGTTTGCGGCGACGGTCAATAGATGGCGTCATGTTTTGATGTCTATTTGGACGGGAGAGAAGTGATCTTTATTTTTTATATAAAAATACATAAACTATTAAATATTAATTTTAATAAATTTTCAAAATTTGACTTCTAGTCAATTGTTATAGAGGGATAAAAATGTTGAAATAATAATAAAAAATAAGCAAAAGATTATATATATAGGGAAATATACACAGTTATATATATTTTTGAAAATAGAGCAATCCATAAATAAATATTTAATTAAAAAGGCATATATTGGATCTAAATATCATTTATTTTGTCCATATTTCAGTTGGCTGAACGCCAACCTTTATCAAGGTGTTATAACATATTCAATGTGTGTCAACAACAAACTCAGCGCCACATAACGTCAACAGAATTAAGTTTTTTAAAATATTTTGTTATATTCAATGGGGAGAAAAATTTTGATATATATATTTATATTATGAACAAAATGATTCTTGTAAAATATAGGTGTGAATATTTTGAAAATTAGTAATAACGCCTATTTTATATTTAAAAATTATTTGTACTATGTGTAAAAAATGTGTAAAATATGTACAAATTTCTTCAGCAAGAGAGGATTCCCCACCTTGAGAGAGTCCTCCTCCAGACAAGGTCTTCTTGTACACTCCTTAGCTCTACGCCGAGGAATTACTTGTAAATACGGATCTTGGCAGACGCTAGGGTGTCATCATCCAGGCCTCGGTCGAAGATCCAGCCTTGCGTTATACGTTAGTAAAGAGTAGGCGTAGAAATTATTAACACTTTTATTTCCGAATACACTTGTTTGATAGTGAATATAAGAGAATTGCGATATACACACACACACTCATGGACAAAACTCAAGGAAGTTGTATCTTTTAGCATGTATATCAGTATTCAGACAATAACTCTGAAAGGTATTACAGTGACCTTTATTGTGAAGACACACGAGATAACCAAATGTAAACAACCTCTGTCTCCTTAAAAAAAAAACAGACGACTGGCGACATCAAAGATTTTCAACCTTTTCAAGTTTTGTCCATGAGTGTAATTTATTTTAAGGGTGTAAGAGTAGAGAGAATCAGTATGATGGAGACAAATGACAATAAAACATCCTATTTTTTCACATTGTGTAGCGTCCTCACGCAATTCTGGCCTTAACTACCCGTTTCATGATTTTTCAGGATGCTTTAATGACCAATTTTTTTTTTTTGGTCTTTGAGGTACAGCTCGCACCACGCTGATGAGGGCCAACAGCCCGAAACGCGTCCGTGGTTAGCTTTTCTTGATTAATCAAGAATGGGTATTTGGCCAATTCTGGAATAATTAAAAATCAACGAGAATAGTTGATATTTATTCCGATAGATGGCGCCAGCCATCAGCAACTTTCAGTTGCACGATAAGGAGATGCCTTTTTCTTAATAAAACATCCGTTATTGGCGTCTAGTCAATAATAACTAGGGAGTGAAACACTCACTGTAGTATATATATATACTTGATTGAAGAGATATCTCTAACAATGAAGGGATCCTCCTCCTTGTAATGAGGGGGTTATTATTTATCATTCCCAAGGTCATTTCTAAGATTGTGCTATGGAACACTCTGGGGATATCGAAATAACTAAATTGTTGGTGAAATTTCAACTATATATTTATGACATGTGTGTTTCTTTTAAAGTAAAACTACTTTCTATGGACCTTAGTGCAATGATTTAAAATAATGGGAGGGCCTGGCTCATCAGTGACGAACCCTACCAGCCGTTTGGCCAGTTTTAATTACAGTGTACCGATCTATTATTTTATTTGGGCTGTTTTTGTTTTTATATCCGCTACTGAAAATGAACTCTTAGAAAAGGTATTTTAAACGAACTATGGCATCGCATACTTTATGTGCTAAACTTGTGTAGATTTCTAGATGCCAGACCTTGGGGTACCAATCAAATCTTTTTTAAAAATAAATTATTCCGATTTTTTATATTAATATAATCAATTTATAAGAAATGTTTTTGATTTTTTGAATGCCAAAAAAAAAGATATGTTTGGTAAATTGACATATTGAAAGAGTACAATAACATATGCAAATAAGGCCTATTTTATAGAATGAGAAATGGGTGAAGAATTCATCAAGAGCCCAACACCCTGGGAGACCAATGAATGCAGTTCCCGCGGCCTCCATACGTTAATTTACTTCTGGAACCCCCGTGGAGAGCCCAGTACCCTTCTTTCTTACATTCTTGTATCTCACTTTTTAAAATTTTCCTGGTTTTTTTACCATAATAACATTGCTTTGTTTTCTGTGCGTTTGTAAATATTTCTCTAATATGATACATTAGCATGCCATCTGTTATGATAATTCGAAACTATTATAGACCCAAAATACCCTAGTCCATATACAACCTCAACATTAACAGAGAATTAACGGCAACAGTATCAAGAATCAGAACTGGACATTTTAAAGGAATGAAGATAAACCCAGACATGACTAGATCCTACAGGAACTGCAATAACTGTTACAACACCTAACTCACTCCGGACCATATATACCCGGCCATCCTTGCAGCCCTCTATATGGCAGACATCAATCCAGTAGAGGACATCCATACCAACAAGGCACCTTTGTTGGCTGGTATTGTGATCAGGGTGCACGGACTGATCTGATCTGCTCCATGGACAAGACACCACCACCAACTATTATAGACCCAAAATACCCTAGTCCATATGCAACCTCAACATTAACTGAGAATTAACGGCAACAGTATCAAGAATCAGAACAGGACATTTTAAAAGAATGAAGATAAACCCAGACATGACTAGATCCTACAGGAACTTCAATAACTGTTACAACACCCAACTCTCTCCGGACCATATATACCCGGCCATCCTTGCTGCCCTCTATATGGCAGACATCAATCCAGAAGAAGACATCCATACGAACAAGGTACCTTTGTTGGCTGGTATTGTGATCAGGGTGCACGGACAGATCTGATCTGCTTCATGGACAAGACACCACCAACAACAACTATTATAGACGCGTATGATTATTTAAAAATTATATTATAATTGTTCCAATATATAAAAGATTCAATTTGATGTTTTCGGAAGAGCGATTGCTCGAAGCATATTATATATTTATAATTGTAAGTATTTCTACTGTCCTCAAAGCTTTATGTCCATAGTTCATCTAAAATGTACATTCCAAGAGTCTAGCATCAGTATTACTATAAAATAAAAACCTAAAAAAGCAATATAACAGCGGTATGGTAGATTAAACTGGCGAAACCGCAGGGAGGGTTCACCACTGATGAGCCAGGCCCTCCCATTAATTTTCCATTGTAGTAAGGGCAGTAGAAATTGTTTAATTTTAAAAGAATCTTACACGTCTATAATAGTTTCAAATATTTCACTATTCTCTCCACTTTTTTCTTACAAACAATTAATACTCTTGATTCTATATAAACTAGTCGAATGACCCGGGCAACGCCCGGGTTTTACCCGATTAAATGTTTTATTAAAATACTATTCTTTACAATTATAAATTGGCGTCGTGGATGGCACTCTTTTGAAACGTCCCGCTTCAATCTTTGTGTGTTTTTAAAATACAAAAATAAAAATGTAAATTTTCACAACGATATTTGAAAATGGTATTATTTAGATTTTTTGTATGAATATATTTTAAATCTGATATATACATAAAATGATATGATAATGATAGCAAGTGATTTCTTGTTCCTACCCTGTCATTACGTCACTCAAGGTCACCGTCGCGCCACGTGGTGGCGCAGCAAACGGTGACACCTGAATGGCGCTCTCCTATTGGCTCGCTAAGATCACGCCACCAAAAGCAAACGGTGACAGAACGCATGACGCTGATAACTGTATATATTAATGTTATTCCCTGATTTATAATATTATAAAGTAAATAAAGCTTCCAGGGTTAAGTTTCTTGTTCAACTTTTTATTTTCAAGCTTTCGGACTTGTCAGTCCTTTTACAGGAGTATCACATTAATAAATTGATAAATAGTATATACCATCAATATATTATCGTGATACTCCTGTTGAAGGACTGACACAAGTCCGAAAGCTTGAAAATAAAAATTTAAACAAGAAACTTAACCCTGAAAGCTTTATTTACTTTATAATAATTAATACTCTAACCATTTCTACAGACCACTCATATTATAATGATAAAAATCAAAACGAGCATTTAAATGGGGTATTTTTTCATTGCAGTAAGGACAGTAGAAGTTTGATATATTTGTAAAAGACAAATTCGCGTCTTAATGTCTTCATTCGTTATATAGAGATGGCGCGTTATTGCTTTGTATATATATGGTAATTTAAACCAACAACCCCATATTGTATAATACTTATAACAAGATTTTCATGTTGTATAATAGAAACACATCTGTAAATGATTATACGCATGATTGACATGTGTCATTACATCATCATATGTAATGTAATATGTACAAACTGAGGATAAATAAATAAAACTCTGTAATAGATTAAGAGTTGAGCTAAAGAGATAGAAGTCAAAAACGTCTAAATTCGAGATAGATGGAAGTCACAAAACAACAAGGTCTAAATATGGGGGGGGGGGGAGACTGCCACGGCGCCTGTTTAGAATTTCACCAGACGATCCACGCCCCTGTCGCATAAGGTCCCCGTCTTAACCTATAAATATTGTCATTTTACAGTCACTTCACCATCTGCGTGAGCCCTCGTCGGTTGTACCCCATATATATATTTTTTTCGGCGTGTATATAGTTAGCTTCGACAAAATCAACAAGGAATCCAAAGCCACAGGTCTCCTTTTACCTTTTTGGCCCTGGATTCTTTGTTGATTTTGTCGAAGTGTAAAAGAAGGAAAGAATCTTTGTTGAATATAGTTGTAGCGGCACGAGAATACCAAGATAAGTCCGCCACCTTCTTATAACAATTAAGGTGTCCTGTCCAAGTGCTGGAAAAATCAGAGATAAATTTCGTAAAATTATTTATTAGGCTCACTACTTGATCGCCCTAATATTTTAAAGAAGTAAAGTTAAAACAATTAATAACAAAGTTGAAGGAACCAAACAAGGACAGCGGCAATCCCAGCTGTCGTCTCAAAACGCGTAGAGCTCCGACTTCTTGTGGACACACACACCTGATGCTGTCCTAGTTTTTATAGGAAACGTGCTGTAGCCAATTCTAATCTGTGGAAGCCGATTTACATAGATCCTTTTCTAAAGCCTAGTTTGCATAGTCTTCTTTCTTTTAATCTTGTAAAATTTGCCTTGGCTTTCCAACAATAGTAGTTATCTGGAAGTCATACTTCTAGTTCTCCTTTTGAATGGTATGTTATCCCGAAAGCTAGCGAAATAAAAAAAAAGTTAAAGAAACTTGGCCCTGGATTCCGTTCAATAAAAGAATGTGTGATGTGTGCAGATGATGCCTCAAGGTATGTCCATGGAAGAAGCCAACCAGAAGCTAGAAGCCGGGCCTGGTGTTATAGAAGCTCCACCTGTAGTAACACCACCTATAGATAAAGATGAACTGTGATATCTAGTAAATGTTTGGTCTTCAAACCTTGTCTTTCTTTGCCAGCAAGAAGTCGCTAAAGTCGCTAAATGGGAAGATTCTGACAGTGAAATGTCTGCAACATCTGTAGCGGCTGGGCCACTTTGAGGTCTGACAATCGATGATCATGGAGGAAATGTTTCACTACGATAATGATGATCATGGCAATATGATGATAAGAGGAATGCACAGTTTCTGACAGTCCCCAATGTCATACCTTGCAGTACAACCATACTGCTCTGATGACATACAGTAAAACTACAACATTGAAAAAGACCAAATGACATTTTTTTCCGAGTTTTATAAATGATCTTAAATATTGGACGAAGCGAACTTTTTTTTTTTACTGGTGAATAAGACGCTCGTGCGAAGCGTGTCTTTTTATTGGTGGATAAAACACAAGTTTTCGAACACTGACGTCTTATCCGATAATAAAAAGACATACTTCGCCCAACGACCTACTGTCTTTACTTAAAAAAAAAACCTGCCGATTGTTTTCTTTGTATAAAATTGATGCTTTTAGTTCATCCCTAAGAATAGGCCCACCGTATAAAAAATAGATTTTTAAACAATATATTAGATATAATTGTGTTATATATATATGGTAAAGGATTTTAAAAATAAAGCAGGCATTTCCTGACCACGAGCACATATGCTTTTCAGATGGCAGAGCGCCATCTATTAGAGCAAAAATAAACTAAACGTTTATTTAGCTTGCTCCGTGATATTTGGCCAACCCATTCACGAACGCGTTTATTTTTTATTATTTCATATATTGATATATTATATAATACAGTTACGAGCGTCATTCTTCAATTCTTCATCTCTGTCACTGTTTGTGTTTGCTTTTTTTTGGAATGGCGCTCTCCTATTGGTTGGCTACGATCACGTGGCTACGATGGCGCCGCCACTACGCGAGACACTTTGATTTTGACTTTGCCCCCCCCCCCCCCCCCCACTCGCTCTTTGGTTGTTGTAACTATTGTGTTGAAGCCAACAGTACATAGACAGATAAAGCACATAGGCTATAGTTATTAACTAATATATGCATACATTTAAGGCGCCAATTTATAATTGTAACAAATAGTATTTGAAACAAAACATTCAATCGGGTAAAACACGGGCGTTGCCCGGGTCATTCGGCTTGTATATAATATAAAAAAAGGCTGCCTCTCCCTTGTGAATCTCACGAAATCAAAGCCCGCCCTATACTGATGAGGATTTTATAAAACATATAATGGAAATATTACCAATAGGTTTATTTTTATTAAACAACCAAGAGCAGGCTTTTAAACAAAGTTGATTCTCGATAGAGGATAAATATAAGAGGCACCCATGTATAAACTATATATTTAATACAGCCTATTATATATATGAGGTGAAAGAGATGTACCTAATATAACTCGTAGACTGTCCTAAACCTTACTCTTGGTTGTGTTCAATAAAAATAAATATCGAGTAAAATTAATCATTCCTCCAGGGAAAGTGTCTTTTCAAAATATTTTTATTATTTTCTAGATTTCGGGCACGGATTCCCTTCTACAGGAGAAAACATGGTATAATGATTCGCCATAGAACACGAGTTAAATATAATCGGATACTACAAGTAGTAGTATTTGTATTTTACATAATTTTATCTTTTTGAAAATAGAGCAATCCATAAATAAATCTTTAATTAAAAAGGCATATATATTGGATCAAAATTTTGATCCAATATATGCCTTTTTAATTAAATAATTTTTTATCTATAGAATTTTTTTCACACACACACAAACCTTTATTAAGACACACAGGTCTTACAGAGGATTCTCCTTGGGGTTACAAGACGGAGAAACCTATGAAAGTGGGAAATATACAAAGGGGTAAAAATGGAGAAATATTATATACACATGGTAAATATATACAGATTATTATTTGAATAATCCTATGGAAAATAAGAATATGGATTTGGAAAAAAAATATATATATATATTAAAAATGGCATATCCTGACCAGGAGCACATGTGCTTTTCAGAAGGCAGAGCGCCATCTGGTGGAACAGAAATCAACTATTCATTGATTTAGCCTGTTCCCTGATATTTGGCCAACCCACAATTCACAAGGGAGAGGCAGCCTTTTTTTATATTATATACAAGCCGAATGACCCGGGCAACGCCCGTGTTTTACCCGATTGAATGTTTTGTTTCAAATACTATTTGTTACAATTAAGCCTACTCCACGCTGACGAGCGCCAAAAGCGCGAAACGCGTTCGTGGATGGCTTTTCTTGATTTATCAAGAAATTGGGTTGGCCAAATATCAGGGAACAGGCTAAATCAATGAATAGTTGATTTCTGTTCCACCAGATGGCGCTCTGCCTTCTGAAAAGCACATGTGCTCCTGGTCAGGATATGCCATTTTTAATATTGATTTCAACACCTGATCTTTTTATCTTTTATTTTTTTCTTTCTTTTTTTAATATATATATATATATTTTTTTGGAAATATGGGTGGGAGTAGTGGAGAGCGAAAAGAGGAAAGAAAACAGGTATTTACATATGGAACATACATATAATGGAACAAGTCAATTTAAGCTCTTCTGCTCACACAGCACAGGTGGACCATAGCTTTTTTTCAAGAAAATCTTCCAGGAAAATCCGAGTGTTCAGAGTTGTAAGGTAAACACCGTATATCTATAGAATTTTATAAAATTATGTAAAACAGTATCCGATTATATTTAACTCGTGTTCTATTGGCGAATCATTATACCAGGTTTTCTCCTGTAGAAGGACGTCCGTGCCCGAAAGCTAGAGAAAAATAAAAATGTTTTTGAAAAGATACTTTTCCCTGGAGGAATGATTAATTTTACTCAATATTGATGTAAGGGATTTTTTATAGAAAAATAAATATGTTATATGTTTTATTACGTATAATTCACACTTAAATTCATAAAAGTACGCTAGAAACAGTAAAGTGGGAGAGGAAAAAAACTGAAAGAGTTGAACCATTTATAGGTTTTAGGCTGAAAGATTTCCAGATGGTCTGGAAGAAGTTTCCACGAGGATCACGATGTGACCAACATTTGAGCTATTTCACCCCCATATGGGACTTTTAAGACGATTGGAGACCAAATCTTATTCCCATTTTAAAAATATTATTTATTTACCCTACTTGGTATTTTCAATGTAAAAATGTAAAATTATATCTTATTTGCAGCTTTAAATTTAATATTCAGATACATTATATTCTAAATACAGGGGGTCGGTGGAAGGATGGTCTAAACCGTTGGTTTTCGACCGCTACGACCCGGGATTGAATCCCACATTGGGCACTTTTTTCTAATAATAAAAAAATAAAATGCTCCAATGGCCCCCGATTCTTGCAAAATTCTAACCCCACCAGCGATTACAAGTAACCAAACGTGGTTCTGGCACATTTGTAAGTTTAAGACGAGTAATCCTTTCAATATATTAAAATACGAATAGAATCATAATTTATTCCTGTAGAAGGGCTGCTTGCGCCCGAAAGCTCGAAACGATTTTTACCAATAAAGATACTCATCCTTTATGATTCTATTCGTATTTTAACATTTGTAAGTGTAAAGTCGAACTACTTTTCATATGGGTGGACTTGTAGTGCACTTACAATAAAAGCAGTCGCCAACTTCTACCCACCATGATTATCATGGCCTGTACCACGTGTACTAGGGATAATTAAAAAAATTATATACACAGCACTCCCATCTAAATACTTCTCTTTTATATGAAGAATTCACTCCTATTAACAACAAAAAACCTTTCCACTCAAACCTTTCCCAAATGTACAAATTCCCATATTCACAACCTACTATCTCTCTCTCTCTCTCAACGCGAACTGACAATTAAAAATATTTTGTAAAAAAACATATCCTGACCTCTTACATGAACATTTTAGATGTCATAGCGCCATCTAGTGAAACAAATATCAACTAAACTTTGATTTAGGTTTGTTCCATAATATTTTGGCAACCTATTGGGGGGCTTTGCCATCTAAAATTCAAATTTGAGCTTTCAGGATATGTCATTTTTTGTTTATAGTATCAACATCTGACTTTTTCTCTATGTTTTCTTACTTTTTTTTTCACAGAAACAGACTATGTACAATCGAGGAGGCTTCTTCAAAAACGAAGAATCCTTCTCCAGCCAATCAAGAGGACTTTGTTAACTTCCCTCGGCTCAAGGCTCAAGAAAAAAAAGGTATAAATTGGCAGTGTTGCGAGAATGGCTTCGTCATCTAGCCAGAAGAGCCAGTTCTGTAAGCTATATCAGTGGAACATAGTAATCAAATGGTTATTACCATAGACTCGACATTCTTAGACTAATTGGCCAGAATTACCATTATTACCATGGTAGTCTGTCAAATTATATTGACAAACATAAGCTGTTTTATTATGATGCACTAGCGCGCCATCTATTATGAAAATTCGAAACTATTTTAGACACGTAAGTTTCTTTTTGAAATTAAACAATTTCTACTGTCCTTACTGCTTAAACTGGACTCCATTAATTTTTCCATTGCAGTAAGGGCAGTAGAAATTGTTTAATTCCAAAAATAAACTTACGCGTCTAAAATAGTTTCGAATTTTCATAAGCTGTTTTATCTTATATCAATTTTAGAGGGAAGAATGTTGTTTGTTTGTTAAGTGAAACGATCTCCCACGTCATTGGACAAATGTGGCCATGTTTGTATATAAGGAGGGACCATAGGTATGTGGGGAGTCTTCTTCTGGTGACCACCAATGCCGAAACTGTCCAACCCTAGCCAACCGGCACCGCTAAGTGTGCAAACTGCTCGGCCAAAGGCCTGTCTACCGACCACGAAACAAGATCCATGTCTTGCCCAACTGATAAAGCTGCGAAGTTATAGTTCTCAACCAGCCTCCTGTTCCCTGAGAATCCAACCCTGTCTCACCTGCTTCTACCCTGACGGAGATCCTGACCCCAGCCTGGTATCCTGCTGCCGCCCCTCCTGGCCTTCCTCAGCTCTCCTTGGTGGTTAGCTGAATCCTGGGGTCTTTGCACCAGTGGTTTTGCGTTCGGTTTGCTTGGTTCAACCATGAATTATGGGGATAGAGGACCAGATCTGTTGGCCAATTATCCCTAAACAAATACAAACCTTTCAGTGAATATTTCCCAGGCCAGTGAGAATTATTATTGTGTGGAGATGCTTAAAGTGTTCTCTGCGTGTTTTATCCGTGTGCCTGGTGATCTCCTCGCATACCTGTGTGACCCCGGTCCGCTCCCTATCAACGCTTCAATAAAAGATAAGTACTGTTTCTTTATATATAACAAATCGTGAGTTTTTATTTACGTTTTTTGTTGTACTCTTTGAGTTTACGCTTTTCTGTATGTTAAGTTACTTTTACTTTAGGCCCTAGTAAATTGCACTTTTTGTGTTAACCCGTACAAAGTATCTTTTATGAAAAAGGCATCTCCTTATCGTGCAACTGAAAGTTGCTGATGGCTTGCGCCATTTATCGGAATAAATATCAATTATTCTCGTTGATTTCTAATTATTCCAGAATAATTTCATAATATATGCACCTTATCCCAGTACAATATCACATTTGTACTATTTTTTCACAAAGTATCTTTTGTCAATTCTACATTCCTATGTGGAATGGAGTGTCATGAAAGAGAGATTATCCATGGATAACCTTCGAGAGGAAATTGTCACCAAGGAGCGTGTGACATATTTGAATTGTATGGATCAGTGCGTGCGACCTGTTGTTGGACACTTAACACGGAGCTGCCTCGCGACAATCCTTCTTTGTCCTCTCCCCCGATATAGCGAAGTGATTACAGTACCTCCCAGGTGGTTATATGTCCTGTTCTCCTTTTTATTTACATATCCTCATAAACAAAAAAAAAAGAAAAAGATATCTCCCTATCGGGCAACTGAAAATTGCTGATGGCTTGTGCCATCTATCGGAATAAATATCAACTATGAGTTGATTTTATAATCATTCCAGAATACCCATTCTTGATTTATTCAAGAAAAGCTAACTACATAAGCGTTTCTTTTTTCCCCCACATATCCCCATAAGTTAACAAAAATCATAACAGAAATCTTAAAAAATGAAGATGCTAAAGTATTAGCCAAAATAAAACCAGAAAAAAAAAATAAATTCAAAAAAATCATTCAGAACATGCTCAAAAAAAGAGTTTATAAAATAAATTTTTAAAGATAACCTTTAAAAATATATATATTAAAAAAAAACTATAACCCTTATATAACAACAACAACAACAAAAGCCTTTATTGAGGACCTCTCGTCCTATAAAGGATTCGCCAGTTTACCGAGTAATTGAAGAGAAGCGAACTAAGAATACAGAGAGAAACCTATATGTAGTAGGTATAGTATAGTATTTTCTACACTGTGACTATATACAACAGCAGCAACAAGCCTTTTAATGGGATCAAAGTCCCATACAGGATTCGTCATTCTAATCCTGACAAAGATTATTTACATATAATTATTTACATCAATTAGATTATGTATATAGCTTCCCCTTCTCCTCAGCCGTCTTCCAAAATTTGAACAACGCAAAAGCTCCAGCTCTGTTTCTCACCACCTCATTCAACAGGAGCTCCAAAGAGAGTCCCTCAAGGCCTATTTCACTGAGGAGCACTTCTCGTTCGTGTAACCCTTATATAACAACAACAAGCCTTTTATTGGGGACCTATGCCCTACACCACCCAGGTACATAATTATTTAGAAAGGATTAGTTAGTTATTTACAGGTGATCGTTCATTTACATATTCATTTACATACGGCTTTCTTTTCTCAATGTTTCTTCTCTTGTACATCCCTGTAAAACTTGTACAGGGACAATGTATTGGATTTATTCTTTGTCTTCCTAGACAACAGAGCTTCCAGAACAAGATGATTTGATTCAATTTTATGCAAAAGAAGTTCCCTTTCACTTCTTAACTTTAAACAGAAAAACATGTGGTGCTTCAGTTCCGAGTCAGTTTTTTTTTAATTACATAAATGACATACTCGGTCAGTTGAGCTAAATATTTTAGCGTGGTTTTCTTTAAACAGTGAAAAGAGTATTCTTAATTATGCGATACATCTTTTGACTGGTAATGGGAAATCTCCTATCAAATATTGTTCTGTTGTTATAGAAAGGAGTAGATTTGCATAGCGCGAATAAAACCATAATCCTTATAAATATATACATGTATATATATATATATATGTTATGAATATTTTATTTGTTGCTGAAAAAGTTAGAATTGGAGGCGCAGTCGTGAAAATAGAAAGATAGTTATTTACCTTTCAAGTAGTTTTTATTTTCAATTACTTGAAAAGAATTACACATTAATTTTTACAGTAATATAGAATTTAAAAAATGAATCCTATATTCGTGAGTTTAAAAAAAGGTAGGGTTAACTTTACATATCTACAACAAATAATCAAAGTGGTATCTTCTAAATCTATGGTCAAAAAATGTAGAACAGTCAATGATGAAAATAAAATATATGTTTAAAAAAATTAAGACCACCGGTCTTATACAGATTCACTACAGGAAGAAAGGAATCATATATGGAGCTCCTGTATTCCAGGCAGCGTAGCACCCAACAACAGACTCCAGGTCCGACACATGTCCAGTGGCCACACCGTACATACGTCAAGGTTAACGTATCACTGAACAGGCTAGTGTGGAATCAGCCGTGTTCTAGTCTTCCCTTTCTTATATATGCGATAAATATATAGTTTTAAAAGATCTCCAAAGTATCAAGTAATAAAAACGAATTTTTTTAAGGAAATTAAGAAGATAATAAAAAAAAAGACCTAGAAATACACCCATACCTCGCTTTGCGTCAGGGTTACATTCCAAAAAAAAAAAAACACGACGCAAAGTGAAAAGGCGCAATCAAAAACAAAGGTGTTGCCATATTTTAGGAAAAAAAATTCAAAAAAAAAAAAAAAAAATTAAAGACTCGAATCCAAAACAACACAACTTCGAAAATCTAACGACGCACAGTGAAAATCAGTAAAAATTAAGCAGCGACGCAACTTCGAAAAAAACGCAAAACGAAACGACGCAAAGCGAGGTATTGGTGTAATAGTAAAGGCTAAAAATAGAAGTAAAAAAAAAGCTATGGGACTAAAGCGGTTTGATTTGATTACAAGAAGACGGATGGTTCTCAAACACTCTCGCAAATGACCAGAAAGAAAGAAAAAAAAGGATGAGAAGACAAAGAAATCGTCAACCAGCCACATTGTTCCGGTAATGTACTTAGACTACCGTTAATGGTGTCACCATCATGTGGTTGGTCTAATGGGTAGTTTGCTTGGTGTAGTCCCTTTGTCCTGATTTGGTGGCATTGTCATTCACTCTGTGTTCATCCTTATTTGATCTACGGTCCAGTCCAGTGTATAGTGATTCTTCTTTCTTGTATGAATCGGCTTCTATGTAGTCTTGTTTTGTTTATCGTGATACATGTTCTTTTTATTATTATCCCTAGTACACGTTGTACAGGCCATGATTATTATAGGTGGGTAGTTAGTAACTGCTTTTACTGTTATGTTCATCACATGTCTACACATATGAAAAGGATTTCGACTTTGCACTTATAAATGTGTCAGAGCCCCGTTTAGTTACTTGCACTCGCTGGTTGGGGTTGGATTTTTTGCAAGATTCGGGGGCCATTGGAGCATTTTATTATTATTAAAAAGTGCCCAATGCGGGATTCGATCCGGGGTCGTAGCGGTTGAAAACCAACGGTTTAGATCATTCTTCCACCGACCCCCATACATGTTCTTAAATATAGGTAACCAGTTGTTGTCGTGTCCAATGAAGAGCCTCAGATGTCTCCATACATCTCTATTACAGCAGCAGCAATGTCCACTATCTTGGGTGTGTATACTGAATTGTTGTTGTTGTTGATGTCGTGTCCAATGAAGAGCCTCAGATGTCTCCATACATCTCTATTGCAGCAGCAGCAATGTCCACTATCTTGGGTGTGTATACTGAATTGTTGTTGTTGTTGATGTCGTGTCCAATGAAGAGCCTCAGATGTCACCATACATCTCTATCACAGCAGCAGCAATGTCCACTATCTTGGGTGTGTATACTGAATTGTTGTTGTTGTTGATGTCGTGTTCAATGAAGAGCCTCAGATGTCTCCATACATCTTTATTACAGCAGCAGCAATGTCCACTATCTTGGGTGTGTATACTGAATTGTTGTTGTTGTTGATGTCGTGTCCAATGAAGAGCCTCAGATGTCTCCATACATCTCTATTACAGCAGCAGCAATGTCCACTATCTTGGGTGTGTATACTGAATTGTTGTTGTTGTCGTGTCCAATGAAGAGCTCAGAAGTTTCCATACATCTCTATCACAGCATTCATTAGAAAATCGTTGCCGTTGCCACGTTAGTCACCTTGGACCAGAATTTGATCAAAATTCCAAGGGTCCAGATGTGGTCGGACTTCTCTTCCCATAGGTAACCAGTAAAAAGATTTACCTTCATACTGAATCATTTAAATCTTTTCTGGAAATATAGAATCCATCTTAGATTAATTAAATATAATTATCCGAGGATAAGTATCTTTATTACACTTTTGACGAGTTTACAAGTTTTCGGGCGAGTGCAAGTAACCAAACGGGGCTCTGGCACATTTCTAAGTGCAAAGTCGAACTGCTTTTCACATGTATAGACATGTGGTGCGCTTACAGTAAAAGCAGTCGCTAACTACCCACCATGATTATCATGGCCTGTACCACGTGTACTAGGGATAATTAAAAAAAAAAAACAAGCTTTCGGATTTTAAACGACCCTTCTACAGGTAAAAAAAAGGGTCGTTTAAAACCCGAAAAGTTTGTAAACTTGTTAAAAGTGTGATAAAGAAATCTCGGAAATTTGATTAATATAGTGTGTGGATTGTAATTCTAATAATAGAATCCATCTTATTTCCCCCATCTTTTACTATCTTGGTTTTAAGTAGAAATTCGAGTTCAGTTATGATCTTGGGTAAAATTGACGGATGAAGAAGAAGAATTAAATTTTATTGCCATCTATCGTTAAAATTTTACACAAATAAATTTACTGGCAATGCGTTTCTTTTAAATATCATCAAATATTATCTCTACAGACCTTACTGCAATGATATAAAATTATTGAATGAGAGTACTTATCTCATCAGTAGTGAACCCTAATTTGGTGAAACCTCTGAGAGGGTTCACTACTGATGAGCCAAGCCCTCTCATTCAATAACTTATATCATTGCAGTAAGGTCTGTAGAGATAATATTTGATGATATCTAAAAGAAACGCATTACCAGTAAATTTATTTGTGAAGAAGAAGAATGTTGGATTCTTATAGAAGATAAGCTAGATGTAACAAATACCCAACGTTGGTGTGAAGCAGAACAACTAGAGTTCAATAGAACAAGAAAACATGGAAGGTTTACTGTTTAAATACGTACAACTCGGGGGGGGGGGGGGGGGGGGGGGGTGGGGGGGGGGGGGGGGGGGGGGTAAATTTTCCCATAGAACTTGTCTATTGTTCAAGTTCGAATAACATAATTGTATTGGTCGTATTCTTGGATCAAGATCATTTTGTCATTCGTCATGAAATTGTGTCATATGAAAAATATTTCTCTCTCACGGTTATTTAGACCCATAACTATATTTTTTTAATTTATGAAAAAGGCATCTCCTTATTGTGCAACTGAAAGTTGCTGATGGCTTGCACCATCTATCGGAATAAATTGGCCAATTCTGGAATAATTAGAAATCAATGAGAATAGTTTATATTTATTCCGATAGATGGCGCAAGCCATCAGCAACTTTCAGTTTCACGATAAGAAGATGCCTTTTTTCATAATTTATGAACCTTATCCCAGTACAATATCACATTTGTACTATTTTTTCATATATATTTTTTAAGTCTGCCAGGATTCGAACATGGAAACTTTTATATCGATAAGAACAGATGTTCACTAAGAAGAGAATATACATATTGTTTCACTGGTAACCTGATATACTGGGAGAAAACATCCGAGAATATTTTTAACGTTTATTTATAAACTAATTGTTTAAAAAAAAAAAGAATTTTCTAACTAAAGATTATTATCTTAATATTCGAGAACAAAAGTATGCAAATTCAACAATAATTATACAAAGCAAAATAATTTTAAAAAATTATGTAAAAATAAAACTATGCATGAAATAAAGATAAATAAGATGTAAAAAGTTAAACTCATGACAAAAGATATAGACAGTAAGTTGGGACATGTAAAACAAGAGACTCCTGCAGTGCACATCTCTCCCCAACAATATAGAAAAGACGTTGACAAGAAGTCCAATTGATGCAGAACAAGAGCTCTTTCAACATCTATATATATATATAAATCAATGTTTTTATGTTTGTTTGTTTGTATGTCCGGTATACAAATTCGCAGTAGTTCACTAATTCAAACCAAAATTTTCATACATAGGTAAAAAAATACGGGGAAGACGATAGGCTATTTTAAAAAATATATATAAATCAATTATTAAAAACTATATATTCAAATTATTCTACTTAGCTCACGAACAGCGCCCTCTATCAAAGATTAGATTAAATTATGCTGATGCAAACAAATAGATAATGCTAATAACAAACAATTATAAAAAAAAATCTTATCTAAATATATATCACTCGGGTAGATATGCACACGGGTCAATCCCGGGTCACCCGTCTAGTGTTATATACTTTAAAACGTAGTAGATATGTAGAAATGACTGTATTTCTTATATAAATATACTTTTATTAAACAAAGAGACACCCCATTGACATTCCTTCTCATAGTTCACAATCATCTTTCTTTCATGTTTTGACGTAATTTTCTTTTAAAAAAAGATAATTCTTATTTTAAAATTTGACCAAAGATTAAAGATGCTAATTTGTAAAGGCATATATTGTTGCATCATGGCTAATGAACCTATTTTAATTTAATTTGTAATTATATTTTTCATATATATTAAATTTTCAAAATTATATTTTATATTTATTTATTTTATTAAACAGAATATATGTATTATAAACAGAATATATGTATTATAGAATCATCATTTGTATTTAGGTACACTGTGTGACTTCACTGCTCTATTTGATGTGAAAAATAAATAGAGGATTCTGGAGGCTACTTAAAGTAGAGTTATCTCCACTTATATAAATTTGTAGGATGGTTGAAACACGTTCTGGTAAGATGCAAGACCCGGCACAGGAGAGGACCAAGGTTGAAGAGTCTGCCAACCTGGTGCAACAATATTGAATCAAAATATAATTTATTTTACCAATTTTATTTTAAAGATTTATTTATGGGTTGCTCTATTTTCAAAAAATATACTATTTTGTAATGGAATTTATTAATCGTTTTTAAAAAATGTTGTTGGTTAAATTATATAGTAATTATAGAAGATCGTTTATAATCCAATATAATGCGGCTTATGATTGTAAAACGACTTTTCCCATCCCTAGACACTTTTATTTTTCCGTTTATCATTACTCTTCACAATTCATCCTTTCATACTTCATCTCTAAGGTCTGCAGCGCTGGCAGAGGCGCCATATTCATTGTACATTGTGTATATAATCCATATTATCTTTTTTAAAATAGTGCAGATTGTGCACTTTGTATGTATTGATAAGATGTCAATAAAATTATTTTAATTGTCTAAGGTTAGAAATAATCGTTATTTCTCCTTAAAAATAAATTTCGATTTTTTCGTTTAAAAGAAACACATGCGGGATAATTTTCAAATGTCATTGACAATGACAATTAAAATAATTTTATTGACATCTTGTCAATACATGCAAAGTGCACAGTCTGCACTATTTAAAAAAAGATAATATGGATTATATACACTATGTACAAAGAATATGGCGCTTCTGCCAGCGCTGCAGAGTTTGGTGGAGAATCGCCAGTGGGTCTCCAGCGACACTACGTATTTCGTGATCTACGAAGAATACGTAGATCGCGTATTTCGCCGCTGAAGAGATGGTGATGGCGTGGTCCTCAAATGTCATAGAAGATGGTATTGATTGTGTGAATTAAAGAAAATCATATTTGTTGTGTTCTCTACCTAACAAAAATAGCACTTGACGAACACTATAAGGTATAAACTATTTATTTCTATAAATAAGATACTTTCACTCTCCTCTTACACTCTATATACATCCAATCATTTTTACATATTTTCTATCAGAAAATTAATACATATTTACATATATGCTGCATTTTTCTTTAAGAATAAAATTTGCATATGGAATCATTACAATATTTAACACAACTCTCTCTCTCTATTTCTATAAATATATTAATTAATGCACGCGAGATAAAATATGACAATGAGAGAAAGATTAAAATATTAATTGCAGAGACCATTCTAAATGATGATGACAATGTGACCAGATATATTTAGAAAGTAAACAAAAGAATTGTTGCAGAAGATAGCCTCCTACCCAGAGGCAATGTAAGTCTCGACTAATTATGTCCCCCAGTTTAAAATAGCTGTGAGGATGAGGCTAAGAAAAAGGAAGTTGATACTAAATGGTTTCCATGAAAAATGGTGTTTTTACCCTTTCTCTTACTAAATTGTTGTAAAATTGTACTTCTTGTGATTCTGTGAAATTCCAACCTATTTTTAAGTTGTTATCAATTGTTTTATCTTTTTAACGTTTTGATAAACGATTATAAAGTTTAATTAAAAAGGCATCTATTGGATCAAAATATCATTTATTTTACCAATATTTCAGTTGGCTGAACGCCAATTTTTATCAAGGTGTTATAACATATTTAATGTGTGATGCACTAGCGCGCCATCTGTTATCAAAATTCACTGTAGAGCCAGGCCCTCTCATTAATTTTTCCATTGCTGTAAGGGCAGTAGAAATTGTTTAATATCAAAAAGAATCTTACGCCTTTAAAATAGCTTTGAATTTTGATATTTAATATGTGTCAACAACAAACTCAGCGCCACATAACGTCAACAGAATTAAGTTTTAAAAATATTTTGTTATATTCAATTTTTTTGATCCAATATATGCCTTTTTAATTAAAGATTTATTTATGGATTGCTCTATTTTCAAAACGATTATAAAGTTCTGTGAGCAATAGTTTACCCAGAAATTATTCGAAAAAGTAAAAATAGAAATCAGGTTAAAACAGTTTCTTTCAATTTTGGTTTTTTCAAGCTTTCGAGCAAATATATTTCTCATCAACGGGCAAATACTTTATGTATAATCATATTTTTGTATAAAGATCATTTAGAGATTGTACATAAACCACCGTTCGGAGGAGATTAATAGAATCGCCGAATGTCGTGGTCCATTTGGATGAGGAAAGCGAAGACTAGAACGCGGCTGATTCAACACTATCTTGTCCAGTCCAGTTGTACGAATGCGACGTATGCACGAAGGAACGTGTGGCCATTGAACATGCGTCGGACCTGGAGGCTGTTGTTGGGTGCTGTGCTGCTTGGAGTATAGGAGCTCCATCTATGCTTCCTTTATATTAAAGCGATGCAGCAGAGAAGTAGAAGGGAAGAAGTGGGAAAGCCAAGAGAAGAAGGTATGCAGGGGCCCCTTCCAGGAAGTGTTGATTGACAAATTCCAGAGGAGGGGTGGCAGACAGGGAGTCCAGCTGGCGCCGTCGTCGTGAATTGTGAAGGGATCAGCCGAGTTAGCGGCCGGCCTGCCGGGGGTTTGTGCACCGAGAAGACCTGGCAGTCTGGGGAGAGAAGTCTGTCTGGTGACAACGGGACCTGCAGCGAGGAAAACGGCGGTGACAACAGACGCAGCAGGTGGGCTCCGGACGTGTGGCCGTATGGACTGACCGGGAAGATGGTAGCGGAGGAGGATCCCTCTAGTGGCGGACATGAAGGCAAGTCAATCTCCTATGTATAGTTGTTAATATCCCTTTTAAAGATCTGGTAATAAATCCATAGTACTAAGCTGTATCCAAAACGAACCCACATTGTTCTCTTAGAAACCTTGAACGCAAACATCGACGGCTGAGAAGAGTCGTAACAATATGGTAAATCTGTATAAGACCGGTGGTCTTAATAAAGCTTTGTGTGTGTGAGAGATTGTAAATAAAGTATTTGACCTGTTGATGAGAAATATATTTGCTCGAAAGCTTACAAAAAAACAAAATTAAAATAAACTGTTTTACCTGATTATTATTTTTCCTTTTTCAGATTATAAAGTTAATTCTTGTTTTTTTTTATATATGAACAATTAAGGAATATTTCTGTGAAATTGATCTGATAATAAGTTGACAATTTGACAAATTAAACATTTTATTGATTCTTCTAATCTATTGTTACAGAAATAATTATATATATTGTAGCTAAGTATTTTATTAACAGAGTATCATTTATGATATTTATATTTTGTTACTCTGTAAACTTCCCTCATTTACTTATATTTTGTATATCATTCATTGTTTGTTCTTGCCTTAAATAAATTGCTGTGTCATCCTGAAGTTTGTCTTGTCTCCCGTCAAAATAGATGGCGCTGGTTTAGACGTCTATTTTGACGGGAGAGGCGACCCTTGTCTCTTTAGATCCTGAAGTCTTGAGCTAAAAAATTATACACTTTGGTTAGTATCCCCGTAGAACCATTTTCTCTCTCTCTCTCTCTCTCTCTCTCTCTTATGTACCATCTTGGTCTTGAGTTGGGTAACACCAGTCAACACCTCGACCTGCCCACTCTGTGGGAAAGAACTCTCGCAGTCCATCGGTGGCGGAAGTCTTTTCCCGCGGTGGGCGCCACCAATGAAGACCTTGTATATATATATATTGAAAAACGAAAGAAAAAAATAAAAAGATGAAAAGATCAGGTGTTGAAATCAATATTAAAAATGGCATATCCTGACCAGGAGCACATGTGCTTTACAGAAGGCAGAGCGCCATCTAGTGGAACAGAAATCAACTAAACTTGATTTAGCCTGTTCCCTGATATTTGGCCAACCCAATTTCTTGATAAATCAGGGAACAGGCTAAATCAATGTTTAGTTGATTTCTGTTCCACCAGATGGCGCTCTGCCTTCTGTAAAGCACATGTGCTCCTGGTCAGGATATGCCATTTTTAATATTGATTTCAACACCTGATCTTTTTATCTTTTTTTTTCTTTCGTTTTTTAATGTGCTAAGCGTATTTACGCAAGTTTGGCCTTTAATACCCATTTCTTGTTTTCAGGAAGCCATTGGACCAAAAAAATATTTTTTTGGTCGCAGTGGTTCAGCCTACTCACGCTGACGAGCGCCAAAGCGCGAAACGCGTTCGTGGATGGCTTTTCTTGATTTATCAAGAAATTGGGTTGGCCAAATATCAGGGAACAGGCTAAATCAATGTTTAGTTGATTTCTGTTCCACCAGATGGCGCTCTGCCTTCTGTAAAGCACATGTGCTCCTGGTCAGGATATGCCATTTTTAATATATTTATATATATGTATATTTATCAATTATTTTATCTATTTATATCTATTTATTCTCATATATTTATCATTATTAATCTTATTTATTCATTTTATGTATTTAACCTTGTATAATCTTATATGGACGTTATAATAAATCAGTTTCAATCTCAATCTCTCCCTCTCTGAAGTTTGTCTTTCCTAATTTTCCACGTGACAATATATATAAAGGATAATATATAATAAAATATATGATGATAAGTATGAAAATAATGCTAAGTAGAGCGTTATAAATAAAGTATAAATATCAAAATACAAATATATAACGCTAAGTTTATTTATTATTATTTACCACATTAAAATAGTGTTTTCAAAAGGTTGAAGTATACACACTCATGAACAAAACTTAAGGAAGTTGTACCTTTTACCATGTGTATCGGGATTCAGACAATAACTCTGAAAGATATTACCGTGTCCTTTATTGAAGACAAGAGATAACCAAGTGTGAACAAAATTTCTTCTGTCTCCTTAAAAAAATATATATATAGACGGACGGCGACATCTAAGACTTTCACTTCCTTAAGTTTTATCCATGATTGTATATAATTTATAACTTTTAATTATATAAAGCCAACCTGTAAAATGAAATTTTCCTATTGTTGCATATGTTGCTAATTTGCATATACGTATATGTGATGCATATTTGATGGGTGAAATGATGTGTTGATTTGAGCAGTCGTGGATTGGATTGAGGACTTAGTAAGAGACAGGAGGTTCAAAAGGAAGACATTAATGGAATTGTCTAGAGGGAGGGAGGCAACTGCTACATCGTCGTTGCCAGCTTACAGCACCGAATCAGAGAGATGCGCCCTGTTTCACCGCGCGTCACCAACTTTCCTTTTACGCTTGATATGGACGTGTTCCTTAATGGAATGTCTGGTGTCCCCTCTCTCTGCCGTGACAATCGTTTGGGATTTAATATATTTGACATGAATCACATACATAATTGGATGGTAAGTTTGCATACAATACGATAATATGAAATATATATGTGTGGTAATATATTTCTATAATATTTACATATTTAACATGATTATAGTGTAACAGCCCCAAAATTTAGATAGAATCCAACTCACCAGTTTGGCCATAATGTAATACAAAACAGGATATTAAAGTTTGGTTGAGAGTCCGCTGGCGCCAGGACAGGACAAAGGATCTCTGATTACAGAGTCGTTAGTTTGTCCCTTACCTGAGCCTTCGGAACTTGAGGCCTATAAAACCAGCGGTTATATCTTGTAGCCTTAGTGCCGCCATGATTCCACGAGCCTTCGTAATATGTGGACTATAGAACCAGCGGTTATATCTTGTAGCCTTAGTACCGCCTTGATCACTTCCTTGAGCCTTCGTAATATATGGACTATAGAATCAGCGGTTAGATCATGTAGCCTTAGTGCCGCCATGATTCCTTGATCCTTCGTAATATGTGGACTATAGAACCAGCGGTTAGATCTTGTAGCCTTAGTGCCGCCATGATTCCTTGATCCTTCGTAATATGTGGACTATAGAACCAGCGGTTAGATCTTGTAGCCTTAGTACCGCCATGATTCCTTGGGCCTTCGTAATATGTTGACTATAGAACCAGCGGTTATATCTTGTAGCCTTAGTACCGCCTTGATTCCTTGAGCCTTCGTAATATGTGGGACTATAGAACCATCGGTTAGATCTTGTAGCCTTAGTGCCGCCATGATTCCTTGATCCTTCGTATATGTGGACTATAGAACCAGCGGTTAGATCTTGTAGCCTTAGTGCCGCCATGAATCCTTGATCCTTCGTAAGTATGTGAACTATAGAACCAGCGGTTAGATCTTGTAGCCTTAGTACCGGCCATGATTCCTTGGGCCTTCGTAATATGTTGACTATAGAACCAGCGGTTATATCTTGTAGCCTTAGTACCGCCTTGATTCCTTGAGCCTTCGTAATATGTGGACTATAGAACCAGCGTTAGATCTTGTAGCCTTAGTGCCGCCATGATTCCTTGAGCCTTCGTAATATGTGGACTATAGAACCAGCGGTTAGATCTTGTAGCCTTAGTGCCGCCATGATTCCTTGATCCTTCGTAATATGTGGACTATAGAACCAGCGGTTAGATCTTGTAGCCTTAGTACCGCCATGATTCCTTGGGCCTTCGTAATATGTTGACTATAGAACCAGCGGTTATATCTTGTAGCCTTAGTACCGCCTTGATTCCTTGAGCCTTCGTAATATGTGACTATAGAACAGCGGTTATATCTTGTAGCCTTAGTACCGCCATGATTCCTTGAGCCTTCGTAATATGTGAACTATAGAACAGCGGTTATATCTTGTAGCCTTAGTGCCGCCATGATTTCTTGAGCCTTCGTAATATGTGGACTATAGAATCAGCGGGTTATATCTTGTAGCCTTAGTGCCGCCATGATTTCTTGAGCCTTCGTAATATGGGGACTATAGAACCAGCGGTTATATCTTGTAGCTTAGTACCGGCCTTGATCACTGCCTTGAGCCTTCGGAGCATGTGGACTATAGAACCAGCGGTTATATCTTGTAGCCTTAGTGCCGCCATGATTTCTTGAGTCCTGCGTAATATGTGGACTATAGATCCAGCGTTATATCTTGTAGCCTTAGTGCCGCCATGATTTCTTGAGCCTGTCGTAATATGTGGACTATAGAACCAGCGGTTATATCTTGTAGCTTTAGTACCGCCTTGATCACTTCCTTGAGCCTTCGTAATATGTGGACTATGGAACCAGCGGTTATATCTTGTATCCTTAGTGTCGCCATGATTCCTTGAGCCTTCGTAATATGTGAACTATAGAACCAGCGGTTATATCTTGTAGCCTTAGTGCCGCCTTGATTCCTTGAGCCTTCGAAATATGTGGGACTATAGAACCAGCGGTTATATCTTGTAGCTTTAGTACCGCTTGATCACTTCCTTGAGCCTTCGTAATATGTGGACTATAGAACCAGCGGTTATATCTTGTAGCCTTAGTGCCGCCATGATTTCTTGAGCCTTCGTAATATGTGGACTAGTAGAACCAGCGGTTATATCTTGTAGCCTTAGTGCCGCCTTGATTCCTTGAGCCTTCGAAATATGTGGACTATAGAACCAGCGGTTATATCTTGTAGCTTTAGTACCGCCTTGATCACTTCCTTGAGCCTTCGTATATGTGGACTATAGAACCAGCGGTTATATTTTGTAGCCTTAGTACCGCCATGATTTCCTTTATCCTTCGGTAATAAGTGGACTATAGAACCAGCGGTTATATCTTGTAGCCTTAGAGCCGCTTTGATCATTTACTTGATCCTTCGCCTTATATGGCTATTAAAAAAGAGGCGGCAGATCTTGCAGCCATGGTGTCTTTCTGATCAAATCTTTGAGCCTTCGCAACATGATTTTACATCTTCGGCGTTTCCCCCCATCATTTCTTGCGCTTTGTCAAAAGATGAAATGAGAGAGAGGAAGAGAGAATGGTAATTATGATATAGCGTTTGAAAACTTAGCTTGATTAAATGTTTCTATTATTTCTATACCCACAATTTCTAAATTTGTGGTTTCAAGCCAATTAACTGGACCATCAATATATATTTTGAGAATGATTCCTATCATTTAATGATATAGAAAAACTCATTGTTGCTAGGTTCTATCTAGAAACCCAACTTTTTCACCATTATTTTTTTTTACAATTTAATACAACCCTGTATTCTAAACATCTGTGTGATACGATATACTAGCAGCTATCTAATGAAGATAGAATATTCCTAAAATTGAGCTTTATTCTTATCATTGATTTTATATAGAGAGTAAAGGAACCTGAATTTATCGTCTTAATTCTCTATCTTTTTGGACTTAAATGATAAATATTTTATAATTTCAATCAGTTGTCATAATAGTGGTAATAAGCTGGAGAAAATCCTGGTCTTAATTTGTTTTCATATATCTTGTTGGTCTTAAACAGACTCTAGATACACTGATGTGGCAAAGAATGAAATGGTTTGGAAAGAAAAAACAAAATTGACTGGAATGTTATGCTTAAAAAATCGATTCAAAAAAAATAGATACGGTATTTTAATTAGAAGAGAAGGAATCGCCAGATATCATCTTGAAGAAGGAATAAAAGTTTACGGTGACGTGTTTCTTTATTTGTGCTGTATAACGGCAAGCTTTCGGACTTTGATCTCCTTCAACAGGTAACTATCTAAGAAACTAGAAGATAATATTTAACGATAAAAACATGGCGGAGGAAGATGAGTTTCTTTTATTGATGCATTAGAGCAAGCTTTCGAGCAAAAGCCCTTCAACAGGCAAGATAAAAACGACATTATGCCCAAGGCAAAAAGCATAGTGTCGTTTTTATCTCGCCTGTTGAAGGGCTTTTGCCCGAAAGCTTGCTCTAATGCATCAATAAAAGAAACTCGTCTTCTTTCACCATGTTTTTATCGTCTAAATTCAATCCAGAAGAATTCTTATCTATAGAAGATAATATATATGGAAATTTGTCTGTCGAAGGACGTCAAAGTCTGAAAACCTTGCCGAATTTACAGCATTAATAGAATAAACACGTCGCCGTTTAACTTTGATTCCTTCTTCAAGATTTTAAATTAGGTTTAATGTCCAAAACTGTATTGAAATATTTAGTATCTCTTTTTGTGTGTGAGAGAAGAAATATTTAAATAAATATTGTACAAGTTACCTGTAGGTGTAAATAAAGAAATCGAAACCTAAAGATAGTCTTCTCCTTCACAAATGAATAACATCTACACTCATGGACAAAACTTAAAGGAAGTTGTACCTTTTAGCATGTATATTACATACATACGCACAAAAGCCTTTATTAGGGACTTTCCTATACAGATACTCCCAATTGGGTAAGTATAATCACCTTGTGTTATTACATAGAAATTGAACTGGCTTTACTCTTCATCTCAAAGTATTCACTTCTTGACTGGTCCTTACATAATGTTTGATCTAAAAAAAAAATTAGTAAGCTATTGCCTTAGATTTTTTGCTGATATTATTTGGAAAGCAATACGTAGGTGAAATGATGGTACATTTAATTTGTTGATATAGGGCCTTCCTCTCTGTATCAAGGGCTGTGCAATTTAAGCATGTAAGTGGGAGTTCTTCAGTAATTTCCCTGTCACACAGTTTACATATTAGCATGTATATTGGGATTCAGACAATAACTTTGAAAGATATTACAGTACCTTTATTGAAGACACACAAGATAACCAAGTGTGAACAACCTCTGTCTTCTTAAAAAAAAAAAAACAGACGACCGGCGACATCAAAGATTTTCACTACCTTAAGTTTTGTCCCATGATGTATATTTCACAATAATCATTGGACATTTTTTTTTCATCTTTCTCATTTTTAAACGTTTATTTATATTAAATAAAATTTGATTTTTTATATAATAACTTAAGATTGTTTAAAATAAAAATAAAAACACGTGTTATTGGGGAAAAATTGCAATATAGGATTATAATTCGAAATGTAAAGAAAAATTTAAAATGTAATAAATAACTGATATATATTTCCATAAAACTTCGATAAATAGATCAATTCTATAAAATAATATTCATTTATAAATATTTCTCACTGTGTATTCAAGTAAAAATATAAATCAAAAGATGATGCATTTAAGTCAGCTTTATGGACCAAACATCAGCTCGACTGTAGCGCTCAAGTGGCCAAAGTTGGAACTAAAATTGGCTTTGTATTATTTACGCCCCGTTTAAAGTAAAAAAAATAAATAAAATATATTTTAATAATTATAATATTTATAGTGAGTTATTAACCCCACCACATAACGTGTCCTTTACTTTAAAAACGGGAGGTAAAAAAATATAATTTTTTAAGATAAAATTTTAGTTCCAATTTCTGCCACTCGAGAGCCACCGTCGAGCTTATATATGGTCCAATAAAAAGCTCGCTTAATTCAATATTTATTTTTTAATTTTATTTTATAACTAAAATAATTTGCGTTAATCTATAGCGCGTTGAAATTCATAGATTCGTTATTCACTTTTATATAAAATTGTTTGTTTTTATTTGTTTTTCTATGTTGCATATACCAATTAAGGTTAAGTGAAACAACCGATATTTTCTAAAAGACATAAACTCCATATATATTTTTATACTAAAACTTTAATACACACTCATAAACAAACTTAAGGAAATTTCATATTTTTAATCATAAACCACTTCTTATTTGCATATAACACGGCGGATTTTACATAGATGGCATTCAGCCAACCGAAATATTGGCAAATAAACCTTTTTTAAAATTCAATCCAGTATATGTCTTCTATTTACTTAAATATGTAAATATATCAAGGCGGTTTCGTCAGTTTAATTTCCAGAACACTCTACTATTGTATTGGAATGATTTTTTTTATATATATCCTGCATTAAACGAAAAACAGGTGAAGGAAGACTAGTTTTCTTTTATTGATCATAGGTGCAAGCTTTCGGGTAAAAACCCTTCAACAGACAAGCATAAAGCGCATAGATTCGTTATTCACTTTTATTGCTTTATTGCTTGCCTGTATGAAGGGTTTTATACCCGAAAGCTTGCACCTATGCATCAATAAAAGAAACTCGTCTTCCTTCACCATGTTTTTCGTTTAATTTCAAATCAGGAAGAATCTTTATCTATAATACCGTATATCTTGCAAAGTCCAACCCCACCAGTGAGTGTAAGTAACAAACGGGGGTCTAGCCACATTTGAAGTGCAAAAGTCGAACTGCTTTTCAAATGTGTAGAATGTGGTGCACTTACAGTAAAAGCAGTCGCCAACTTTCTACCCACCATTAATGATTATCATGGCCTGTACCACGTGTACTAGGGATTAAAAAAAAAACATATTATGCCAATAGATGTCCATGTTTGGATTTGACCCCTCAGTTAACTCACGGTAGAAAAAAATTTGACCAAATTTGGGGAATTTGAGATAAGGAAAATTGTAGGTAGAAAAAAAAAAGCTTCCTCTTCCATATTAATCTCTGCGACGAATTCAGGAAATTTCCCCAATAGAACGTCACAAGATCAATGTCAGCTAATCCGGAAGATGGCATTCTGAACGGAAGTAGGTTGGGGGGTTCAACTTTCCCCTTCCGTGGTGGCAACCTTTCCACTCTTGACCCCGTTTGTTAGGGGGGGAGGGACATTAGGGGCGACGTACTTCAGGGGTTCCCATAGAATGCTGTGGTCACGTCGGCAAATAAACCACTTTCATATTTCCCAACCAAACATTGTCCTAGATTGAGTTCCTCGAGGAAAGCAATCCCTTTAGACCGTGTCAATTT
Source organism: Cordylochernes scorpioides (assembly GCA_030710605.1). NCBI lineage: Eukaryota > Metazoa > Arthropoda > Arachnida > Pseudoscorpiones > Chernetidae > Cordylochernes > Cordylochernes scorpioides. The sequence goes on along the minus strand of CP092876.1, from coordinate 1,112,008 downwards.
TTTTCCTTTCTTTTCGCTATAAGCTTTTTATACACAAGGCAATAATTTTACACAAATAAATTTACTGGCATCGGTTCAAAATCACATTAATAGGTACCGCTCAGCAAGAGCAACCTAGTTCATGATAATTGAAACAGTGAATAATAATGTGAAGGTTATTCACATATAAACAAAATTTTAACGTGGGATACAATCCCGTTTCATGACTGTCGGGAA
>CP092876.1:1087005-1111692 GCA_030710605.1 Cordylochernes scorpioides | reverse complement strand
GGGATAAAAAGATGATGGATGGTTGAAGAAAGTACAGTAGGGTAAATGAATGAAAAGAGAATGGTGTCGGAATAAGAAGAATTGGACCGACGGACTGGGTGGTAATCTATGAAGATATAAAGAGAAGAAATCAACAACCTTCCGCCACCGGACATGCTTAAGAACAGAGAAACTAAAGAAGTGCCCTTACTTTATTGAAATTAGATATTTAAAAAAAATCCTAAATCGGCGAAAGCAATATTTACCATTAATTACCCATCAACATTTATTTTAAACACAACAAAAAAAACTTTATTAAGACATATTGGTCTTATAGGAGATTCTCCTTGGACAAGACAGAGAAAACTGTGAAGAACAGGAAATATACAAGAGGTGCTGCAGAAATCTTTTGACTCTTTGTTTGAGACCGTGCTACTGAATGTATCAATGGAAAAATGGTCTTACTTTAAATTAAACTTAAAAAAAAAAGATTATTTTTATAAAATTCACCATATGTTCGCTAAAATCTATTACAAAAATAGTAGCGCAATTAAAAAAAAAAGAATGTGCGTAAAAAAAAGATGTAATTTATTCCAAGGTCACGATGAAAATGAAATGTTATTATTCACAAAGGTAGCAACCGTTCAGTGGGGAAATGATGTCGTCGTCACACACAATGTCCCCAATCCCATGGTTCCGTGCGGCGTGCTATTAAAAAGAAGTAAGGAACATAATCTTGCAGAAAAGTGCCTTTAAGCCTTCGAGGAAATTAATAGGAAGGTCGGCGCTGTGATCCAGTAACCTAAATGGCAGTTGAGGATTCCCCTCAGAAGGAAATAACTCGACACGCGTCGTCGTCTGCCAAATTATTCTACTCGCCGCATTTTTATCGAGGTGGTTTTTATTGAGCTAATTTCTCTCTATGATTTGAATTTTTTTTTTAATATTCCTCATATTTTACAACTATTTAAGGTGAATGTTTTTTCTTTCTTTTTTTTTATTTTTATTAAGTAGACAATTTAAACAATTTTATTGATTCTTTTAATAAAATTTTACAAAGATGGAAAAATAAAAGAGTAAAAGGGTATATAAAGTGTAGGGGAATATAGTTGTGTACAAATGTCTTCAGCAAGGAAGGCTTCCCCACCTTGAGAGAGTTCTCCTCCAGACAAGGTCTTCTTGTACACTCCTACTACTTATTAAGTTGATTCTTACATTTTTTTTTTCAATAAAATAATCATTTGTATCAATATTATAAGTTGATAAACATTAGGCTTCCAGAAATAAGTTTATTTTTATATGTTTAATTTACAAATCTCTAATTTGCAGGCATGAATGCCCTTATAAAGGAGAAAACATGATACAATGATTTTTGTATGACGCTTTCTCCTGTAGAAAGACTCTCTCGTGCCAGAAAGCTAGAGCTTTGTGAATTGAACATTTTAAAAGAAATTTATGATGCATTAGAGCGCCATCTATTATAAAAATTCGAAACTATTATAGACACACGCGTATGATTTTTTCCCGTTGTAGACACAATTAGACAATTAAAACAACTTTATTGACATCTCGTCAATATATACACTCAAAGAGAGTTATAATAGTAATAATAATTAGTAGTAAATTAAGATAAGTGAATAATATAATAATAAATATTTACATTTAGTATTTACAACAGACGAAGCCCTCACCGAGAGGACGTCTGGATTTCATCAGGAGCTTAAAGCCGCCTTGAGTCTAGAAAGGTCCCTGCCTTTTTCGGTGTTCATGTCCGGAACCTGCTCGATGACAGAGTCGAGGAATTTGTCAAGAAGAATCTTTTTCCCATTGTAGTGTAAGGGCAGTAGAAATTGTTTTATTTTTAATAGAATCATACGTGTCTATAATAGTTTCGAATTGTCATAAAAGAAAATTATCCCTGAAAGCCTGATGTTAAAAAAAAACATAAGTCAATAGATTCTTACTCTGCAATGATAAAGATTTTGGAGAGGATTTGGCACCTTCCATTAAGAATTTCTCTTATTTTATAAAAAGAAACACATTCAAGCTTAAATAATTTATATTTCTAAATACATATTGTACACTTTTTCCTTATAATCTATTAAAGGCATCTCCTTATTGTGCAATAGTTGATATTTATTCTGATAGATGGCGCAAGCCATCAGCAACTTTCAATTGCGCGATAAGGAGATGCCTTTTTCTTAATTTATGAACCTTATCCTAGTAAAATGTCACATTTGTACTATTTTTTCACATTATAATCTATTGTTTGAACAAATTTGGAAGAGAAATCCTGAAAATTTTTAATAAATGAAATATCTTTTTTTTTTAATTAAAAAAATAGATATATTATTTTAAAATAAGCATTATACATAGTTATTTTTATACTGGATTATATTATATCAAAATTTAATGAATAAATCTCTGTACATAAAATAATAAATATTTTGATAGAATATTATTAAATAGGGAGGTTTGGTGGAGTAGTATAAGCCCTCCCTCTCATTTAATAACTTTAATCATGGCAGTACGAAAGAGACTTTCTCCGTACCATCAAAACCCAATGCCTGCAGGAATGGAAATCTAATGCTTTCACATGACTGGTACAGAGCAGGAGGGACAAGCACCGGTTCTGTCCTCCCAAGAGAACAACAGTCTTTGATTTCCAGACTTAAGTCTGGTCATCTACGGACAATGACTTTCCAGAATGGTTGCAGGGTTTTCCCACTATGTACTAAGTGTCAACCTGCAACCCCAAAACACATTATTGACTGTATTGACTCATCCATTGATGAGCTCTACTCTTCCCCAGCAGACACCATCAAAAAGCTTTACAAGCTTGATACCTTAATATGATTGAGTAGAGATAAGAAAGAAGAAGAATCATTTCAGTAAGGTCTGTAGAGATATTAATTAATGATATTTATCATAGGAAACACATTGCTAATATATTTTTATTATTACATTGTTATCGTTCCCTGTGTGGGGAAATATGGAGACAACAAAGGTTGTTCACTGTCCTATATACCAAATCACACACAAAACAAACACAAATCTTTATTTATTTTAACATTAATTTATTTATTCACTGATATAAATAATTGATATTTTGATCCAATATATATATACCTTTTAATTAAATATACAAGTGTATATCAAATTACGAAACTATTTTAGACGCGTAATATTCTTTTTAAAATAAAACAATTTCTACTGCCCTTACTGCAATGGAAAAAATTAAAGGGAGGGCCTGGCTCATCAGTGGTGAACCCTCCCAGCGGTTTCGCCAGTTTAATCTACCATACCGCTGTTATATTGCATTTTTGGAACTTCCTTTTATAGTTTTATTTTATTTTAAAAAGAATATTACGCGTCTAAAATAGTTTCGTAATTTGATAACAGATGGCGCGCTAGTGCATCGTAATACAAGTGTATATATCAAATATCAAAAACACGCACACAACACAAACAGGAACTAGGTCACTGGAGGAAAACATTTCCGAACTGAAGTTGTCAGATGATCTCTTTTTCTATCAATTTTTCTTTTTTCCGGGAATCACGTCTGACATTTGAGAAGACTCGTCTGCGAGGAAAAGTGATTTATAACGGTGTTTGAAATATGAGCGTTTGAAATGAAATTCGGAACCTTTATTGAAATATTTTTATATTCCTTACACTTTCAGAGAGTTTTTAACTTCTTTTTTTATTATTATTTTTTCCGTTTATCATTACTCTTCACAATTCATACTTCATCCCTAAAGTTAGAAATAATCGTTATTTCTCCTTAAATTTCGATTTTTCGTTCAAAAGAAACACATGCGGGATAATTTTCAAATGTCGTTCTACAATCATAAGCCGCATTATATTGTATTATATATTATTATTATTCTGAATAACTATTTTTGGTCACACGCATAATTAAATACGTTGTTATACTTTGATAAAGGTAGGCGTAAAACCAACCGAAATATTGATAAATAAAATCATTTTAGATACGTTATATGTTTATATATACATTAAAAATAAAGAAGGCATATCCTGACCAGGAGCATATGTGCTTTTTAGATGGTAGAGCGCCATCTAATGGAACAGAAATCAATTAAACATTGATTTAGTTTGTTCCCTGATATTTGCCAACCCATTTTCTTGATAAATCAAGAATTCTCATTAATAATAACAGCTCTAAAATTGACCTTGAAATACTGGCTGAGGGTGCTGAGTATGGATACAAATAGATTGCCTCAAATATTTTTAAATAGAATGAGACAAATATCCTGTGCTACAGGTGCGCCCATCGGGTTTATAAAACAATTAAGCAATTTACTCAATAATAACGGATCCTCGTAGCTTACTTGTTGTAATGATCATGATTCATTAAGGAATGAGATCCCAGGAATATTAAGAACTGCGATAGAGCAAACAATACAAAATGACTTAACAAGAATAACCCAATCAAAGTTATATTCCCACTATAGAGACATATATACAACGTTTACCACCGAAGAATATTTCTTAAGTAAACTCCCTTTTCCTATCATCAGATTAATCGCGCAATTTAGAACCCTTTCAATTTTTTTCAGAGAACACTATCTGATTTTAATGAGGGGTGAAGACCTGAAATGCACTTTCTGTGGATCAGGAATAACAATCGAGATGTTGCACTACTTATTTGATTGTGCTGCTCTGTCCGAGGAAAGACGAAAACTAAATGATAAAACGGGGCAACTTTGTCCTTCATTTCCGGCACTAATTAATGAAATATCAAAGAATAGGTATATAGCGGTGGCGATATTTGGATTCCACAGGATTATATCCCGGAAAAAGGCCACACAGTGTTCTCCCCATCCCTTTTGAACTGGCGAATCCTGTATAGGGCGAGAGGCCCTAAATAAAGGCTTGTTGTTGTTGTTGTTGTTGATAAATCAAGAAAAGCCATCCACGAAAAAGTACAAGGAACTATATAACTAGCGTAAAACAGCGGTACGGATGACGGTACAATGGTAATAAGAGTGGAAGAAAGGCGCACGTGGTGAGAAAGCAGTACAATTCACCCACTCAGAGATAAGAAATCTCCAGAAGGGCGGCACCCGGGGATAAGAAAGACAAGATAACGACAGATTTTTCAATCAGCTAGCCATGACTTGGAGTACCGTTGTGTTGGTGGCGGCCGGGATTCTGTGCGTGCTTCCAGAATGCTCGTTCGCCGACAAAGTTGGACAACGTGAGTAACCCCCCACTCTTTCTATAAGAAATACAACTTTTTAAAATGCTCCAATGGTCCTCGATTCTTGCAAAAGTCCAACCCCACCAGCGAGTGCAAGTAACCAAACGGGGCTCTGACACATTTGTAAGTGCAAAGTCGAACTGCTTTTCATATGTGTAGACATGTGATGCACTTACAGTAAAAGCAGTCGCCATTCTACTTCCTACCATGTTTATCATGGCCTTGTACCACGTGTACTAGGGATAAGCAAAAAAAAATACAACTTTTAAGAGCACGAATGTTTCTACTATACATAAAACAAACTTTCTATTGTACTTACTGAGACCGGCTTATGGACCGAAAGGTCTGGGAGGTCGTTTGCTTCTAGGAGGTCCTTGCCGCGTGGGATGCAAATACTTTTATGCCTATATCGCCCCCAGCTTTGTCTTTGACCTAGGCACATTTCTGTCCTCAATGCGACCGGATTATGAACCGAAAGATCTTGATGGCCATTTGATCATAGTATGTCCTTACTCCGATGAAAAATTATCGGGAGAGCTTGGCTTATCAGTGGAGAACCTTCCCAGAGGTTTCACCAATTTAATCCACCAGACCGCTTTTAGAGCTCAAAATATTGGACGATTCTGCTTAAATATGTAACACTGAGGGTTTTGAATATTAATTATGGTATTCTAACAAACTATGGACATAGTCTTTTATATATATGTAGGAGACATAGTAAATTTACAATGCGGCTTGTGATTGTAAAACGAAATTTGAAATACTATCCCGCATTTGTTTCTTTTCAATGAAAATTCAAAACTTATTTCAAGGAATAATAACGATTATTTCTAACCTTTTGGATGAGGTATGTGAAATTAAAATTACATTTAAATATAAAATATTCCATCGAGTGATGATCTTTCACAAACAATAAAGACAAAGCTAATTAGGCATAAATTAATTATAAGACAATAGCTCACCATTTTCTTTTCATCGCACTAAAGGACAGTAGAAAGCTTTTTTTTATATATAAAAGAAGCATTCTCGTGCGTTTAATAGTTTTATTTCTTATTTCTAGATGGCGCGGTATTGAAACTGCTTCCCAAGAGAAAGTACCACAATCGAGAAGTTTGTCTTATTCCGTGTCCTCTGAAAGTATGACATAACCTTTTGTTAGACGGACATGAGTGAAACTTCTAGACTTTAAAAGCTTGAAACTTCAATCACACCTACTTTATACCAATATTGCAATTATATAAAGAACTAGTATACACGGAAGGAATGATATTTTTTTAAAGGTTTATAACAACGCTAGTTAGAAGTTTTTTAAATCAAGCTTTCCTGCAATAACTTTCATACCTGCCTATAAAAAAAGACATTGAAAATTATAAGCATAGTTTTATAATATGATGCACTAGCGCGCCATCTGTTATCAAAATTCAAAACTATTTTAAAGGCGTAAGCTTCTTTTTGATATTAAACAATTTCTACTGCCCTTACTGCAATGGAAAAATTAATGAGAGGGCCTGGCTCATCAGTGGTGAACCCTCTCAGCGGTTTCGCCAGTTTAACGCTACTCTTCATCTAAAATACATAACTAAAGAGGTTACAGGTGCCATTGGTGACCTTCTGGAGTAGGAAGGAAGGACATCAAGCTTATCTGTACAATTTGTTTTTTTAATATAGTTGCAGAGCTCTAACTGCAGTAAAACATTTTCGTAACACAATTTCATGACATAATGAATGACACAGTATTTTTTTTATCCTAGAATAAGACAGAGACAATTTTTATTCGAACTTGATCAACCAATAATCGACTTTTGTAAGTTCAAAGTCGAACTGCTTTTCACATGTGTAGACATGTGGTGGACTTACAGTAAAAGCAGTCGTTAACCTCTACCCACGATGATTATCATTGTGTACTAGGGATAAGCAAAATAAAAAAACAATCGACAAGTTCTATGGGAAAATTTAGCTCCCCCGAGTTGTATTTAAACAGCAAACCTTCCATGTTTTCTTATTCTATTGAACCTGGTTGTTCTGCTTCATACCAACGTTGGGTATTTGTTACATCTAGCTTATCTTCTATAACAATCCAACATTCTTTCTACATCAATTTTACCCAAGATCATAACAGAAATCGATTTCCACTTAAAATAAAGGTATTAAAATAAAAGATCGGGAAGTGCGAAGAATGCGGAATTTCCATAAAAGATTTAAATGATGTGGTGTGTATAGCAACTATAGAATTACCCAATTATTAGAATAGAACTTGAATTCACCCTAAAACCAAACTCAATTTTATTAAGACCACCGGTCTTATATAGACTCACCACAGAAAGGAAGCACAGATAGAGCCTCTACACTCCAGACAGCACATAACCCAACAACAACCTCCAGGTCCGACACATGTCCAGTTGCCACAGATTCACCCTAAAATCAAGATATCAAAATAGAAAAAATGGATAAATGCAATGGATACGGAATTCCCAGAATATATTTAAATAATGCGGTGTGTGTGAAACAAGAGTAGAGAGGTTTGGTACATAAAAATGGCACACCTATGTTTGCAAGTTAATTGAAAATATGTTTAAAAAATAAGTTTTTTTCACATCTATAAAAAGATGAGAATTGTGTTTCAATGCGGAAAACAAACAATTAATTAGAGCTCCAATTTTTTAGCTTCCTATATTAGCTTTTTTTAAATTAAAAGTTAGAAAATTAGATCGCACATATTTAAAATATATATTTCCTTATGTTATTCCAAGTATATTTTTTTTCTGTGTGAAGGTAATTTTTTTAAATTGAATTATTTTTGTGTGCAGCGCTTCTATGCGACGGTTGTGTTGGTATGATTAAAGGTGAGTGTTTATTTTATTTAATAAATATATGTTTATTTGTAAACAACAGCCAAATACTTCCTTGAAAAGGGAGACAGAGGGTCGTCGAAACACGTTCGAAGTATATTTTGTTGGTGTTTTTGGAGGTAAAAAAGAGAAAATGTTATTTAAATATATTTTAATGCTATCTTTATGCATAGAAACTACAAAAGTAAAATTTAAGAATTAAGAAGAAATACAAAAAAAAGAATCAAGAAGGCACTAACTCAGTTGCCAATTGTTAATCATCATATACTAGCTAATGTTATCATCATCAATTTATATTTATTCATATATCTATATAATTTATTTACATAGAGAAAAATTATTTGAATTAATATACCTAACATATTTCTTGTATATGAATTTCATTATCAATATTGATTGTGATTAGCTTTTACTTTTTTTATCTTCATTTACAGAGACTCCGTGGTAAATCCAGGTATAATAAATTTCTTTACCTCCAATTTACCCAGATTAATCTATTTATTTATATAAAAAATAGACACTTCGGCCAGTTGGAGTTTTTTATTTTCTCAACGATTATTTTCCAAGATCATAGTCTTCGACGAGTTTAATATTTGTTTTTGACTCGCGCTTCAGATGTTGTACTAAATTCGAAAAATCACGTGAGAACGCCCTTGCAAACCTCAGAACAATTTTTAACGCCTTACCAAATGCTTTAATTTTATTTACTTCTCCTGACGAAGACAAAAGATTTTTGTCGAAACGTTGAGAAAATTAAAAAAAAAACTCAAACTGGCTGAAGTGTCTATTTTTTATATAAATATGAATGCCTGCCAGGCAGCCTCTAACTTTACGATAATGTATTTATTAGCTTGATTGTCTTAATTAATTTTTCCTGTATATAAATTTCATATTTACCATTAAGGTACTATTACTGTTATTCCTGTATGTATCCTACATTTCTGCTTGGAGAATCTGTATAAGACTAAGATATCTTAATAAAGCTTTTTGTTGTTGTTGTAGAAGTAAAGTATTAAAAAAATAATTCTTGAAAATAAAGAATAATCGGCCAGTAAATCTTTTTATTATTACCTCGACGTTTCGACAAAAATCTTTTGTCCTCGTCAGGAGCAAACAAAAATTAAAACATTTAGCAAGGCGTCAAAAATCATTCCCTTAAAAATGATTTTTAACGCCTTGCTAAATGTTTTAATTTTTGTTTGCTCCTGACGAGGACAAAAGATTTTTGTCGAAACGTCGAGGTAATAAAAAAAGATTTACTGGCCGATTATTCTTTATTTTCAAGAAATATGAATGCCGGCCAGGCAGCCTCTATCTTTACAATAAAAAAAGATAAATAAAGGTTGATGTATGTAAATTACAACTCGAGTGTTTATTCGGTATTCCACAATTTCTTTCTGCCAAAATACTCGGCTTTACTCTATCAGAGAATAAGCTAAGCCACTTAACCCACTAAGCGACTCAAATTCTGAGGAAATTTCTAAAGGCAACCCCATGTCGATCTTATGAAATCAAAGCCGGTTCTGTACTAACGAGATATGTAACCAGTATTCATGATCTCCATGGTAGGCGTTTCTGAATTTTTCAAAAGTGGTGTTGTGACTTCGCCACTGACACGAGTATGACAGTTTGTAGAGACAATCTCGATAGGTAGCGCCTTAGTTTTTTTCAGGATATTTTGAGGGGAAAGGTATCCTTTATTTATTTATTATTACACACACAACTTTATGTTCTTAGAGTTGTTTGAAATTCCACAGAACTCCATAAGGACCTCAAAGATTCCCAAGGAAGACGGCGTGCCATTGTCCCGGCTATAGACAACATCTGCCAGCTGAGTAGACTCGTGGTCTATAAATTCAGTCCTCCAAAGATGGTCAAAGCCTGCGTCTACATCCTTGGTGAGTACTTCCCATATCTCGGGGATTTTTCTTGCTGAAAACTTACGGGGAGAAGTTAGAGAGAGAGAGAGATTTTTAAAATAAAAGTAAACTTTTTCTCGCGCGAAAAAGTATCTGATGTGTTTCACCGTAATTTATTGAATTGTAAACTCTAAACTTTTTTTTACAAATAAAACAAACTTCTACTGTATTTACTGTTAACACAAAGCAATAACGCGTCATCTATACATATAAAATGAAATGATTTAAAAGCACGAATGTTTCTTTTATACATAATACAAACTTCTACTGCCCTCCCAATATATTTTTCATCGCAGTAAGGGCAGTAGAAGTTTGTATTATGTATAAAAGAAACATTCGTGCTTTTAAATCCTTTCATTTTATATGTATTTACTGTGATGAAAAATAGTAGAAGGGCTTGAATCATCAATGGTGAATCTTTCTAGCAGTTTAGCCAATTTCGCTATATGCTTCTTAAAAATAAAACACACATACAATGTTCTACTCTCTTTATTGCAATGATAAAAATATTGGGAGAAGACGAAACCGCTGGGAGAGTTCACCACTGCTAGGCTAAGCTAGGCCCTTCCCGTTATTATTGCTCTAAGTCTCCATGATGGGTACAAAGAACTGCTGTCGTTGGTTCCACATGGAGGTGACAGTCAGACTTTACCTCTCCTTGGGACCACCCTCTTGGAATACAAGGGAGCCTCAAGACACGACCTATATTCCAACCTTTCCAAAGATTGTAAATTTAATCCATGAATTTTCAGTCTTCATGGCCATGTATAATTATACAATGGGATAATTTTTTAAAATAATAATAATTTTACAGAAAAGACATTAGAAAATTGTTTTATTAAAAAATAAACATACGTACTATAAATAACGGTAAATTTCAAATAACAGATAGCACACTAATACATCCAGCTTATACAAGTATACTTGTACATACTGTCTAATAGACAAGAGTAACACCCTACACTAAAAAAAATGTTCAACTTCATGGAGGTTGTAACAGGACGAAAGTAAAATGTCAACATGAAAGCTGATGGAATGCATGGTCTATCGCCTCTGCTTCATTGGTGCTCGCTAGAAATCAACAATCAGATAATCTGAAGTCCAATAAAATATTTTACCGACACACGATTTAAAAAAAAAACACCCTACACTAAAAGAGAGTCTTCAGGAAATAATAAAAGTTAAGTAAATTCATTAAAACAATTTCTAATTACTTATCCTTTTCATCCCCTTATATTAAAAGATTATATCGGAGTTTTTTTTTTTCAATGATTGTTTGATGGCAAATATAAACCTCAGCTCATGATTAAATTACATTGCTAAGTTGTATCTAGATATAGAGATAGAATGATATCATTGTTTTACACACCTTCTCAAACTTTTCATATTGTTTGATCGTTGTATTACTGCTAACAAACCGTTACATTTACAGTGAAGATTGTATTCTTGGGACACACATGTGTGTGGGGGGCTAATTATATTAATTAGGTTTAATTAAGTTTTATGGCCGCCGTTTACTTATTCTAATTACCCCCGTTTGATATATCTAATGAGTTAAGAAAGCGATGAAAGTAAATTATGTTGAAGAAAATATAGTCTTAAAGACAGGAATTAAAATATGAGTTCTCTTTAGTTGTACTAGCTCTCCCTGCGTCACTTTTTTAAAATATTGTAACATAGTATTTATTAATTTTATTTATGTAACAGAGTATTTATTAATTTTATTTATGTAACAGAGTATTTATTAATTTTATTATTTTTTATTAACAGAGTGGTCATTTTTATGTTTATATCTTGCGACTCTGTAAATTTCCCTCGTGGCTTATCTTTTGTTTACAATTGATAGTTTGTCCTTGCCTGAAATAAATTGTTGTCTCCTCCTGAAGTTTTTGTCTTCCCTAATTTTCCACGTGGCAATATATTTGTGTTTTAGTTCCGTCTTTCTCTCTTTATAATAACCTTTTACCACCATAATTTTTTAAATCACAATAGCATTCTTGCATGATCCCCCTGAATGGCATTGAAAGAAAAGCCTTTTAGAATTTTTTTTGAAATGGTTGAACAATTTTTTTTCTAATTCAGAAGAAAGAATTCTCTTTGAATTCACACACCTCCCGAATATTTTAGAATTTTTTAAAAAACATTTCCTTTGAATTTTTCATAATTTATTTTGTTGAAAAAGTATTTGCTATCGTGTAATCCTTATATATGAAATGGGTATTGTGGTTTCATTCTTCAATCCTACTATAAGATTCTATATTGGAGCGATGAACCATAATGTATTGATTTAATATGTTTTTAACAGGAGCCTTTCCTTTCTTTCTTTTTGGTACATGAATAAAAGTAGAAGGCTTAATTGATGTTTTTTTATTATTCTTCTCAACCAAAAATACTGAACTTTTGGAGCTATAAGATGACAATACTAATGAGGTTCTACCATTGATATATTTACTAATATTCTCCCTCTCTCTAATTTGAATAATATTGTCGCGTATATGAGCCTTCAAAACACCTTCAACCTCCGCCAATAGATGGCGCTTTCGTCTATTTCCAGTCTGGAAATAATGTGGGAATCGCCGACTGCTGTAGTCCTGTTTCCTGAGGCAAATGTTTGTAAATACACGTTTATATTGGCCCTAGAAAGTAACGTAATGTAAATACCCATTAATTTTTATTCTAGTTATATGTAATGTGTAGTAGAAATGACAATAAAAAGGAGGAGTGTTAGAAATCTTGTTGCCGGTTGCTGTTGTTACTCTCACCAACGCCACAGCGCTACTCTTCTGGTAAGTCTCTCGTGTCCCCCCACCAGTGGTAAGGCCGAGAGATACTGCCAGAGGAAAGGAGATTCACTTTAGTGGTGTTTCTCGGAGGTCTGCAGGGTAGAGCTGCAGAGGAGAGCAACGGGAGCCTAGGTGGGTGATCCACGGCGGAAGAAGCGCGTCGTCGCGAAGAACCGCAGGGGTCAAACGCGACAATATATAATCTTAATTTAAAAAAATAATAATTTGTTAAGACCACTATTTGTGTGTAGAACCTCTAAGTGTCTAACAAAGAAATGTGTTACAGAAACCTACCGTAAAGAGCTGGAAGAGAGCCTAGCCAACTTCTACAAGAAGTACCGGGTAGACAGCAATCATCTTCTACAGGAACAATTCTGCGATCATGCCATCCACGCTTGCGACTGGAAATACAGGAATCCAGGAGACGAGGTGAGAAATCATGCATCAGAATTCTCCATTCAATCGATTCACTCATAAAAATACATTTTGAGAATATGAAAAATATCAAAATGTTATTACACATACCGTTTTTGCCATGTTTATCATCCTAGATCGTTTCTTTTCTTCATATTGGCTGTCTTTCCTGCTGTAACTATCATAAAATGCAATAGATATAAGGGAATAACACAAATCAAATGCTTCCAAATAGATTCAATTTATTTCTTTCGCTCCTCAAATCTAAAAAATAGATGAGAACATGGTTGCAATATAAAGAATGATTAAAGGAATTAAAAGCACGAATGTTTATTTTATACATGATACAAATTTCTACTGCCCTTACTGCAATGAAAAAATATATTGGGAGGGCTTGGCTCATCAGTGGTGAACCCTCCCAGCTGTTTCGCCAATTTAATCCACCAGACCGCTTCTCAGAGCTCTAATATTGTATTGGACGATTCTGCTTATATACGCAGCACTGAAGGGTGGAATCTCAGAAATGGTTTTCAAGAAAACTATGGACATAAGCTTATAGGACAGTAGAATTACATTCAATTGAAACCCATTTCTGAGATTCCATCCTTCACTGCTGCGTATATAAGCAGAATCGTCCAATACAGTATTAGAGCTCTGAGAAGCGGTCTGGTGGATTAAATTGGCGAAACCGCTGGGAGGGTTCACCACTGATGAGCCAAGCCCTCCCAATATATTTTTTCATTGCAGTAAGGGCAGTAGAAGTTTGTATTATGTATAAAAGAAACATTCGTGCTTTTAATTCCTTTCATTTTATATGTATAGATGGCGCGTTATTGCTTTGTGTTAATAAAGAATGATGATATAGTACTTAAACGATAGCTGGATTTTCTGGGAGGAAATTAATCTACAAAAATTAAGGTTACTCCTTCAGCCAAAATCGACGTCAAAACTTGAAGTCATCTATTGACCGTCGCCGCAAACTATGGGTTGATGACAAAGCCACAAAACCAGAAGGCAAACTAGAAGAGCCCACCTGGAGACAATTGTTTCGGGCTAATGGCCTTCTTCAGCCCATGGCGGACTTTATTCCATTAGATCCACAAGGGATAAAATTATATCTTTGCAATCTTCCAAAGAGGTGTTTAGCTGGTAGAGTGCGCATAGGCCAAATCTATGATCAAAATCTAGTTTTAAAGTCTATTTTGACGGGAGAGGTGTTCTTTATTTTCATAGATCATTATCCTCCCGGCAAAATTTCCATCTATAATTTTTCCATAGATTTTGCCTAGCCATTCTTCCAACTAAGCACTTCTTTGACAGATTGTGAAGTTTTCATTCGATCACTTTTGGATACCGTGAATCAAAGCCTGCTTTGGACTGACAAGGGCATTAGCTCGAAACCATGGTCTCCATGTGGGTGCTTCTCAGTTTACCAAAGCTGGTGTTGTGGCTTTGTCAACGACCCGAGGTCGCTAGTTTGTGGCGACGGTCAATAGATGGCGTCTAGTTTTGATGTCTATTTGGACGGGAGAGAAGTGATCTTTATTTTTTATATAAAAATACATAAACTATTAAATATTAATTTTAATAAATTTTCAAAATTTGACTTCTAGTCAATTGTTATAGAGGGATAAAAATGTTGAAATTATAATAAAAATAAGCAAAAGATTATATATAGGGAAATATACACAGTTATATATGTACAAATCTCTTCAGCAAGGAAGGCTTCCCCACTTTGAGAGAGAGTCCTCCTCTAGACAAGGTCTTCTTTAACACTCCTCAGTTCCAAATAGAGTAATTACTTTTCGATAAAATAATCCCTTGAATCAATATTAAATAAAAAAAACATAAAGCCTCCAGGGAAAAGTTTCTTTTAAAATATTTTTTATTTAAAAATATCTCGAGCTTTCAGGCTAGTAAGCCCTTCTAACGGCCCGTAGATAATATTTTAAAAGAAACTTTTTCCTAGAGGCTTTATGTTTTTTTTTATTTAAGAGTAATTACTTGTAAATACGGATCTTGGCAGACGCTAGGGTGTCGTCATCCAGGCCTCGTCCAGCCTTGCGTTATATAAACAAAGTAGGCGTAGAAATTATTAACACTTTTCTTTCCGAATACACTTGTTTGATAGTGAATATAAGAGAATTGCGATATACACACACTCATGGACAAAACTTAAGGAAGTTGTACCTTTTAGCATGTATAGCGTGATGCAGACAATAACTCTGAAAGATATTACAGTGACCTTTATTGAAGACACACGAGATAACCAAATGTAAACAACCTCTGTCTCCCAAAAAAAAAAAACATACGACTGGCGACATCAAAGACTTTCCACTTATTCAAGTTTTGTCCATGAGTGTAATTTATTTTAAGGGTTTAACAGTAGAGAGAATCAGTATGATGGAGACAAATGACAATAAAACATCCGTTATTGGCGTCTAGTCAATGAAAACTAGGGAGTGAAACACTCACTGTAGTATATATATATATATACTTGATTGAAGAGATCCCTCTAACAATGTGAGGTCCTCCTTCTTGTAATGAGGGGGTTATTATTTATCTGCCTCATTCCCAAGGTCATTTCTAAGTTTGCTATGGAACACCATGGGGATATCGAAATAACTAAATTGTTGGTGAAATTTCAACTATTTATGACATGTGTGTTTCTTTTAAAGTAAAACTACTTTCTATGGACCTTAGTGCAATGATTAAAAATAATGGGAGGGCCTGGCTCATCAGTAGTGAACCCTACCCGCCGTTTGGCCAGTTTTAATTAGAGTACCGATCTAATATTGTATTGGGCTGTTTCTGCTTTTATAGCCGCTACTGAAGATGAAATCTTGGAAAAAGTATTTTAAACGAACTATGGCATCGTATTCTTTATGTACTAAACTTGTGTAGGTTTCTAGATGCCAGACCTTGGGGTACCAATCAAATCTTTTTAAAATAAATAAATTATTCCGATTTTTTATATTAATATAATCAATTTATAAGAAATGTTTTTGATTTTTTTGAATGCGGAAAAAAAGAGATGTTCGTTTAATTGACATATTGAAAGAGTACAATACCATATGCAAATAAGACCTATTTCATAGAATGAGAAATGGGTGAAGAATTCATCAAGAGCCCAACACCCCGGGAGACCAATGAATGCAGTTCCCGCGGCCTCCATACGTTAATTTACTTCTGGAACCCCCGTGGAGAACCCAGTACCCTTCTTTTTTACATTCTTGTATCTCACTTTTTAAAATTTTCCTGGTTTTTTTACCATAATAATATTGCTTTGTTTTCTGTGCGTTTGTAAATATTTCCCTAATATGATACATTAGCATGCCATCTGTAATGAGAATTCGATACTATTATAGACCCAAAATACCCTAGCCCATATGCAACCTCAACATTAACAGAGAATTAACAGCAGCAGTATCAAGAATCAGAACAGGACATTTTAAAAGAATGAAGATAAACCCAGACATGACTAGATCCTACAGGAACTGCAATAACTGTTACAACACCTAACTCACTCCGGACCATATATACCCGGCCATCCTTGCAGTCATCTATATGGCAGACATCAATCCAGAAGAGGACATCCATACGAACAAGGCACTTTTGTTGGCTGGTATTGTGATCAGGGTGTACGGACCGATCTGATCTGCTTCATGGACAAGACACCACCACCAACTATTATAGACGCGTATGATTATTTTAAAAATCATATTATAATTGTTCTAATATATAAAAAATTCAATTTGATGTTTGCGGAAGAGCGATTGCTCGAAGCATATTATATATTTATAATTGTAAGTATTTCTACTGTCCTCAAAGCTTTATGTCCATAGTTAATCTAAAATGTACATTCCAAGAGTCTAGCATCAGTATTACTATAAAAGAAAACCCGAAAAATGCAATATAACAGCGGTATGATAGATTAAACTGGCGAAACCTCAGGGAGGGTTCACCACTAATGAGCCAAGCCCTCCCATTAACTTTCCATTGCAGTAAGGGCAGTATAAATTGTTTAATTTTAAAAGAATCCTACGCGTCTATAATAGTTTCAAATATTTCACTATTCTCTCAACTTTTTTCTTACAAACAATTAATACTCTTGATTATATATAAACTAGCCGAATGACCCGGGCAACGCCCGGGTTTTACCCGATTAAATGTTTTATTAAAATACTATTCTTTACAATTATAAATTGGCGTCGTGGATGGCACTCTTTTGAAACGTCCCGCTTCAATCTTTGTGTGTTTTTAAAATACAAAAATAAAAATGTAAATTTTCACAACGATATTTGAAAATTGTATTATTTAGATTTTTTGTATGAATATATTTTAAATCTGATATATACATAAAATGATATGATAATGATAGCAAGTGATTTCTTGTTCCTACCCTGTCATTACGTCACTCAAGGTCACCGTCGCGCCACGTGGTGGCGCAGCAAACGGTGACACCTGAATGGCGCTCTCCTATTGGCTCGCTACGATCACGCCACCAAAAGCAAACGGTGACAGAACGCATGACGCTGATAACTGTATATATTAATGTTCTTCCCTGATTTGTAATATTATAAAGTAAATAAAGCTTCCAGGGTTAAGTTTCTTGTTCAACTTTTTATTTTCAAGCTTTCGGACTTGTCAATCCTTCAACAGGAGTATCAAGATAATAAATTGATAAATAGTATTTATATCATCAATTTATTAACGTGATACTCCTGTTGAAGGACTGACAAGTCCGAAAGTTTTAAAATAAAAATTTGAACAAGAAACTTGACCCTGGAAGCTTTATTTACTTTATAATAATTTATACTCTAACCATTTCTACAGACCACTCATATTACAATGATAAATATCAAAACGAGCATTTAAATGGGGTATTTTTTCATTGCAGTAAGGACAGTAGAAGTTTGATTTATTTGTAAAAGAAACATTCACGTCTTAATGTCTTCATTCGTTGTATATAGATGGTGCGTTATTGCTTTGTATATATATGTCATAATTTGCCTAATGCCCAAAATATATAATTTCTTTTCGCCATATTTAGTATGTTAAAATGTAAATACAAATTCACCCATCTTTAAATATGTACAAAATAAACGTGGGAGCCAGCGCGTGCGGGCGAATGCTACGACACGCCGGCGCGCGCTTACGAGTGTGGAACAAGTTATTTTTCGAAGCATACATGCACAACGGCTGCGCCCTTCCATTCGACCACGACGGATACGACATATATATATATATATTCAGCATGTATATAGTTAGCTTCGACATAATCAACAAGGAATCCAAGGCCAGGTCTCCTTTTACCTTTTTTTTTTTTTGGCCCTGGATTCTTTGATGATTTTGTCGAAGTGTAAAAGAATGAAAGAATCTTCTTGAATATAGTAGTTATCTAGAGGCCATACTTTTAGTTCTCCTGTTGAAGGGTATGTTATCCCGAAAGCTAGCGAAATAAAAACAGTTAAAGAAACTTGGCCCTGGATTCCGTTCAATAAAAGAATGTGATGTGTGCAGATGATGCCTCAAGGTATGTCCATGGAAGAAGCCAACCAGAAGCTAGAAGCCGGGCCGGGTGTTATAGAAGCTCCACCTGTAGTAACTCCACCTATAGATAAAGATGAACTGTGATATCTAGTAAATGTTTGGTCTTCAAACCTTGTCTTTCTTTGCCAGCAAGAAGTCGCTAACGACATGAAGATTCTGATAATGAAATAAATGTATGATGCACTAGCGCGCCATCTGTTATCAAAATTCGAAATTATTTTAAAGGCGTAAGATTCTTTTTGAAAAAAAAAAACAATTTATACTGCCCTTACTGCAATGGAAAAATTAATGGGAGGGCATCAGTGGTGAACCCTCCCAGTTAAACTGGCGAAACCACTGGGAAGGTTCATCACTGATGCCCTCCCATTAATTTTTCCATTGCAGTAAGGGCAGTAGAAATTGTTTATTTTCAAAAAGAATCTTACGCCTTTAAAATAATTTCGAATTTTAAATAAATGTGTGCAACAATGGTAGCGGCTGGGCTACTCAGAGGTCTGACAATCGATGATCATGGAGGAAATGTCTTTTCACTACGATAATGATGGCAATATGATAATAGGAGAAATGCACAGTTTCTGACAGTCCCCAATGTCACACCTTGCAGTACAACCATACTGCTCTGATGACAGACATTAAAACTACAACATTGGAAAAGACCAAATGACATTTTTTCCGAGTTGTTATAGATGATCTTAAATATTGGACGAAGCGAACTTTTTTTTTTTACTGGTGAATAAGACGCTCGTGCGAAGCATGTCTTTTTATTGGTGGATAAAACACAAGTTTTCGAACACTGACGTCTTATCCGATAATAAAAAGACATACTTCGCCTAACGACCTACTATCTTTACTTTAAAAAAAATACCTCCCCTCTGTTTTCTTTGTATAAAATTGATGCTTTTAGTTCATCCCTAAGAATATATATATAGGCCTACCGTATAAAGAATAGATTTTAATACAATATCTATATTATAATAAAATGGAAATTTCATAAGTGGACACCACTAAAAACTTTCGTTACAATGCATCAATTTCGACCAAATTTTCAACATTTATGTAAAACGAGATGGAGCAGGTTTTGCTTAACATCAAAATATTTTTCCTAACATTAACATGCGTAACTTCGCTGTTATCGATTAAATACAAAAAAAATCAACAGAGTTAATTTTATTTATATATAAATACAAAATTAAATTTTAACAGAGTTATTTTTTTTACATACTAGCTAATAATCTCAATCTAAAAAATATTCAAAACAAGCAATTTTAAGATAACACCATATGTAAAACAGTCGGCCAAGAAAACAACAACGATATTACATCTTTCTCACATATTCACACACAATCTTGATTAATAATTAAAAGTAATCTTTAACATTGTTTATTATACTTCAACTTTTATTTCTACATTTGTTTTTAAATACCCAATTGTTTTATCATGTTTCTAATTTCGCCTAACAAATATACAAATTTATAGTGACCAACATATGCAAATTTTATCTTTGTTTTTATTTAACTTGATATCGTAAACATAACATCCATTGTAAGCATTTTTCTGTTCACCTTCCGTGGTTTCTCTTTTCTCTGATAGTTTTTAGGTGTAGTATATTTTCTTATTACTAGACTACAAACATTCCCTCGAGAAAAACCTGGGCGAAGCCGGGTACATCCGCTAGTATTAGATATAATTGTGTTATATATATATATATATATATATATATATATATATAATATTTTATAAAACATACAATAGAAATATTACCAACAGGTTTATTTTTATTAAAAAACCAAGAGAAAGCTTTCAAACAAAGTTGCTTCTCTATAGCGGGTAAATATGAGAGGCGCCCAATGTTTAAACTACATATTTAATACAAGCTCTCGAGGTGAGAGATGTACCTACATATACTATAAGTTCGTAGACTGTCCGAAACCTTGGTTGTGTTCTATAAAAATAAATATCGAGTAAAATCAATCATTCCTCCAGGGAAAGTGTCTTTTCACAAACATTTTTATTCTTCTCTAGCTTTCGGGCACGGACGTCCTTCTACAGGAGAAAACATGGTATAATAATTCGCCAATAGAACGCGAGTTAAATATAATCGGATACTTTATTTTACATAATTTTATCATTTTTGAAAATAGAGCAATCCATAAATAAATCTTTAATTGAAAAGGCATATATTGGATCAAAATTTTGATCCAATATATGCCTTTTAAATTAAATAATTTTATATCTATAGAATTCTTTTTTTCACACACAAACCTTTATTAAGACACACAGGTCTTACAGAGGATTCTCCTTGGGGTTACAAGACGGAGAAACCCATCAAAGTGGGAAATATACAAAGGGGTAAAAATGGAGATACAGATTATTATTTGAATAATCCTATGGAAAATAAGAATATGGATTTGAAAAAAAAAAAATTTTTGGAAATATGGGTGGGAGAAGTGGAGAGCGAAAAGAGGAAAGAAAACAGGTATTTACATATGGAACATACATATAATGGAACAAGTCAATTTAAGCTCTTCTGCTCACACAGCACAGGTGAACCATGGCTTTTTTCAAGAAATCTTTAAGAGATTTTCCAGGAAAATCCGAGTGTTCAGAGATGTAAGGTAAACACCGTATATCTATAGAATTTTATAAAATTATGTAAAATAGTATCGGATTATATTTAACTCGCGTTCTAGTGGCGAATTATTATACCATGTTTTCTTCTGTAGAAGGACGTCCGTGCCCGAGCTAGAGAATATAAAAATGTTTTGAAAATATACTTTTCCCTGGAGGAATGATTGATTTTACTCAATGTTGATGAATGGGATTATTTTATAGAAAAAGAAATATGTTGTATGTTTTATTACGTATAATTCACACTCAAATTCATAGAAGTACACTAGAAACAGTGGGAGAGGAAAAAAACTGAAAGAGTTGAGCCATTTATAGGTTTTGGGCTAAAAGATTTCCAGATGGTCTGGAAGCAGTTTCCACGAGGGTCACGATGTGACCAACATTTGAACTATTTCACCCCCACATGGGACTTTTAAAACGATTGACCAAATCTTATTCTCATTTTAAAAACATTACTGGTTTACCCCACTTGTTATTTCCAATGTAAAAATGTAAAATTGTCTCTTATTTGCAGCTTCAAATTTAATATTCAGATAAATTATGTTCTAAATACAGGGGGTAGGTGGAAGGATGGCTGACACATTTG
Source organism: Cordylochernes scorpioides (assembly GCA_030710605.1). Lineage (NCBI taxonomy): Eukaryota > Metazoa > Arthropoda > Arachnida > Pseudoscorpiones > Chernetidae > Cordylochernes > Cordylochernes scorpioides. Next base: position 1,089,757 of record CP092876.1, on the reverse strand, counting down.
TAAGTGCAAAGTCGAACTACTTTTCATATGGGTGAACTTGTAGTGCACTTACAATAAAAGCAGTCGTCAACTTCTACCCACCATGATTATCATGGCCTGTACCACGTGTACTAGGGATAATAATATAAAAAAGTCTATTTACAGCACTCCTATCTAAATACTTCTCTTTTATATGAAGAATTCACTCTTATTAACAAAAAAACCTTTCCACTCAAACCTTTCCCAAATGTACAAATTCCCGTAATCACAACCTACTCTCTCTCTCTCAACACGAACAGAAAATTAAAAATATTCTGTGAAAAAATATATCCTGACCGCTCACATGGACATTTTAGATGTCATAGCGCCATCTAGTGAAACAAATATCAACTAAACGTTGATTTAGGTTTGTTCCATAATATTTTGGCAACCTATTGGGGGGCTTTGCCATCTAAAAATCAAATTTCAGCTTTCAGGATATGTATTTTTTTGTTTATAATATCAGCATCTGAATTTTTCTCTATGTTTTCTTACTTTTTTTTTCACAGAAACAGACTATGTACAATCGAGGAGGCACCTTCAAAAACGAAGAATCCTTCTCCAGCCAATCAAGAGGACTTTGTTAACTTCCCTCGGCTCAAGGCTCAAGAAAAAAAAAGGTACAAATTGGCAGTGCAGCGAGAATGGCTTCGTCATCTAGCCAGAAGAGCCAGTTCTGTAAGCTATATCAGTGGAATATAGTAATCAAATGGTTATTACCATAGACTCGACATTCTTAGACTAATTGGCCAGAATTACCATTATTACCATGGTATTCTGTCAATTTGTATTGACAAACATAAGCTGTTTTATTATGATGCACTAGCGCGCCATCTATTATGAAAATTCGAAACTATTTTAGACGCGTAAGTTTCTTTTTGAAATTAAACAATTTCTACTGTCCTTACTGCTTAAACTGGACTCCATTAATTTTTCCATTGCAGTAAGGGCAGTAGAAATTGTTTAATTTCAAAAAGAAACTTACGCGTCTAAAATAGTTTCGAATTTTCATAAGCTGTTTTATCTTATATCAATTTTAGAGGGAAGAATGTTGTTTGCTTGTTAAGTGAAACGATCTCCCACGTCATTGGACAAATGTGGCCATGTTTGTATATAAGGAGGGACCATAGTTATGCGGGGAGTCTTCTTCTGGTGACTACCAAGGCCAAAACTGTTCAATCTTAGCCAACCGGCAACGCTTAAGTGTGCAAACTGCTCGGCCAAGGGCCTGTCTACCGACCACGAAGCAAGATTCATGTCTTGCCCAACTGCTAGAGCTGCGAAGTTCTAGTTCTCATCCAGCCTCCTGTTCCCTGCGGATCCAACCTTGCCTCACCTGCTTCTACCCTGACGGAGATCCTGACCCCAGCCTGGAATCCTGCTGCCCGCCCCTCCTGGCGTTTCTCAGCTCTCTTCGGTGGCTAGCTGAATCCTAGGGTGTTTGCACCAGTGGTTTTGCGTTCGGTTTGCTTGGTTCAACCGTGAATTAGGAGGATAGAGGACCAGATCTGTTGGCCAATTATCCCTAAACAAATACAAACCTTGCGGGGAGTCTTTCCCAGGCCAGTGAGGATTATTATTGTGTGGAGATGTTTAAAGCATTATCTGCGTGCTTTATCTGGTGATCTCCTCGCATACCTGTGTGACCCCGGTCCGCTCCCTATCAACGTTTCAATAAAAGATAAGTACTGTTTCTTTATATATAACAAATCGTGAGTTTTTATTTACGTTTTTTGTTGTACTCTTTGAGTTTACGCTTTTCTGTATGTTAAGTTACTTTTACTTTAGGCCCTAGTAAATTACACTTTTTTTGTGTTAACCCGTACAAAGTATCTTTTATGAAAAAGGCATCTCCTTATCGTGCAACTGAAAGTTGCTGATGGCTTGCGCCATCTATCGGAATAAATATCAATTATTCTCGTTGATTTCTAATTATTCCAGAATAATTTCATAATATATGCACCTTATCCCAGTACAATATCACATTTGTACTATTTTTTTCACAAAGTATCTTTTGTCAATTCTACATTCCTATGTGGGATGGAGTGTCATGAAAGAGAGATTATCCATGGATAACGTTCGAGAGGAAACTGTCACCAAGGAGCGTGTGACATATTTGAATTGTATGGATCCGTGCGTGCGACCTGTTGTTGGACACTTAACACGGGGCTGCCTCGCGACAATCCTTCTTTGTCCTCTCCCCCGATATAGCGAAGTGATTACAGTACCTCCCAGGTGGTTATATGTCCTGTTCTCCTTTTTATTTACATATCCACATAAACAAAAAAGGCATCTCCTTATCGGGCAACTGAAAGTTGCTGATGGCTTGCACCATCTATCGGAATAAATATCAACTATTCTCGTTGATTTTATAATTATTCCAGTATTAGCCAAATACCCATTCTTGATTTAATCAAGAAAAGCTAACTACGTGTGCGTTTCATTTTTTCCCACATATCCCCATAAGTTAATAAAAAGGATAACAGAAATCTTTAAAAATGAAGATGCTAAAGTACTAGCCAAAATAAAACCAGGAAAAAATCAAAAATCATTCAGAACATGCTAAAAAAAAGAGTTTATAAAATAAATTTTACGAAAATTCAAAACTATTATAGACACGTATGATTCTTAATAAAAATTAAACAAGTTTTCTACTGCCCTTACTGCAATGAAAATTTAATGGGGAGGCCTGGCTCATCAGTGGTGAAACGAACAACAAACCCCTGAACACCTT
>CP092876.1:1051598-1086905 GCA_030710605.1 Cordylochernes scorpioides | reverse complement strand
ATATCCTTTCATACTTCATCTCTAAGGTCTGCAGCGCTGGCAGAGGCGCCATATTCATTGTACATTGTGTATATAATCCATATTACCCTTTTTTAAAATAGTGCAGATTGTGCACTTTGTATGTATTGATAAGATGTCAATAAAATTATTTTAATTGTCTAAGGTTAGAAATAATCGTTATTCTCCTTAAAATAAATTTCGATTTTTTCGTTTAAAGAAAACACATGCGGGATAATTTTCAAATGTCATTGACAATGACAATTAAAATAATTTTATTGACATCTTGTCAATACATGCAAAGTGCACAGTCTGCACTATTTAAAAAAGGATAATATGGATTATATACACTATGTACAAAGAATATGGCGCTTCTGCCAGCGCTGCAGAGTTTGGTGGAGAATCGCCAGTGGGTCTCCAGCGACATACGTATTTCGTGATCTACGAAGAATACGTAGATCGCGTATTTCGCCGCTGAGAGATGGTGATGGCGTGGTCCTCAAATGTCATAGAAGATGGTATTGATTGTGTGAATTAAAGAAAATCATATTTGTTGTGTTCTCTACCTAACAAAAATTGCACTTGACGAACACTATAAGGTATAAACTATTTATTTCTATAAATAAGATACTTTCACTCTCCTCTTACACTCTATATACATCCAATCATTTTTACATATTTTCTATCAGAAAATTAATACATATTTACATATATGCTGCATTTTTCTTTAAGAATAAAAATTTGCATATGGAATCATTACAATATTTAACACAACTCTCTCTCTCTATTTCTAATAAATATATTAATTAATGCACGCGAGATAAAATATGACAATGAGAGAAAGATTAAAATATTAATTGCAGAGACCATTCTAAATGATGATGACAATGTGACCAGATATATTAGAAAGTAAACAAAAGAATTGTTGCAGAAGATAGCCTCCTACCCAGAGGCAATGTAAGTCTCCGACTAATTATGTCCCCCAGTTTAAAATAGCTGTGAGGATGAGGCTAAGAAAAAGGAAGTTGATACTAAATGGTTTCCATGAAAAATGGTGTTTTTACCCTTTCTCTTACTAAATTGTTGTAAATTGTACTTCTTGTGATTCTGTGAAATTCCAACCTATTTTTAAGTTGTTATCAATTGTTTTATCTTTTTAACGTTTTGATAAACGATTATAAAGTTTAATTAAAAAAGGCATCTATTGGATCAAAATATCATTTATTTTACCAATATTTCAGTTGGCTGAACGCAATTTTTATCAAGGTGTTATAACATATTTAATGTGTGATGCACTAGCGCGCCATCTGTTATCAAAATTCACTGTAGAGCCAGGCCCTCTCATTAATTTTTCCATTGCTGTAAGGGCAGTAGAAATTGTTTAATATCAAAAAGAATCTTACGCCTTTAAAATAGCTTTGAATTTTGATATTTAATATGTGTCAACAACAAACTCAGCGCCACATAACGTCAACAGAATTAAGTTTTAAAATATTTTGTTATATTCAATTTTTTGATCCAATATATGGCCTATTTTAATTAAAGATTTATTTATGGATTGCTCTATTTTCAAAACGATTATAAAGTTCTGTGAGCAATAGTTTACCCAGAAAATTATTCGAAAAGTAAAAATAGAATCAGGTTAAAACAGTTTCTTTCAATTTTGGTTTTTTCAAGCTTTCGAGCAATTATATTTCTCATCAACGGGCAAATACTTTATGTATAATCATATTTTTGTATAAAGATCATTTAGAGATTGTACATAAACCACCGTTCGGAGGAGATTAATAGAATCGCCCGAATGTCGTGGTCCATTTGGATGAGGAAAGCGAAGACTAGAACGCGGCTGATTCAACACTATCTTGTCCAGTCCAGGTTGTACGAATGCGACGTATGGCACGAAGGAACGTGTGGCATTGACATGCGTCGGACCTGGAGGCTGTAGTAGGGTGCTGTGCTGCTTGGAGTATAGGAGCTCCATCTATGCATCCTTATATTAAAGCGATGCAGCAGAGAAGTAGAAGGGAAGAAGTGGGAAAGCCAAGAGAAGAAGGTATGCAGGGGCCCCTTCCAGGAAGTGTTGATTGACACAAATTCAGAGGAGGGGTGGCAGACAGGGAGTCAGCTGGCGCCGTCGTCGTGAATTGTGAAGGATCAGCCGAGTTAGCGGCCGGCCTGCGGGGTTTGTGCACCGAGAAGACCTGGCAGTCTGGGGAGAGAAGTCTGTCTGTGACAACGGGACCTGCAGGCGAGGAAAACGCGGTGACAACAGACGCAGCAGGTGGGCTCCGGACGTGTGGCCGTATGGACTGACCGGAAGATGGTTAGCGGAGGAGGATCCCTCTAGTGGCGGACATGAAGGCAAGTCAATCTCCTATGTATAGTTGTTAATATCCCTTTTAAAGATCTGGATAATAAATCCATAGTACTAAGCTGTATCCAAAACGAACCCACATTGTTCTCTTAGAAACCTTGAACGCAAACATCGACGGCTGAGAAGAGTCGTAACAATATGGTAAATCTGTATAAGACCGGTGGTCTTAATAAAGCTTTGTGTGTGTGAGAGATTGTAAATAAAGTATTTGACCTGTTGTGAGAAATATATTTGCTCGAAAGCTTACAAAAAAAACAAAATTAAAATAAACTGTTTTACCTGATTATTATTTTTCCTTTTTCAGATTATAAAGTTAATTCTTGTTTTTTTTTATATATGAACAATTAAGGATATTTCTGTGAAATTGATCTGATAATAAGTTGACAATTTGACAAATTAAAACATTTTATTGATTCTTCTAATCTATTGTTACAGAAATAATTATATATATTGTAGCTAAGTATTTTATTAACAGAGTATCATTTATGATATTTATATTTTGTTACTCTGTAAACTTCCCTCATTTTACTTATTTTTGTATATCATTCATTGTTTGTTCTTGCCTTAAATAAATTGCTGTGTCATCCTGAAGTTTGTCTTGTCTCCCGTCAAAATAGATGGCGCCTGGTTAGACGTCTATTTTGAACGGGAGAGGCGACCCTTGTCTCTTTAGATCCTGAAGTCTGAGCTAAAAAATTATACACTTTGGTTAGTATCCCGTAGAACCATTTTCTCTCTCTCTCTCTCTCTCTCTCTCTCTTATGTACCATCTTGGTCTTGAGTTGGGGTAACACCAGTCAACACCTCGACCTGCCCACTCTGTGGGAAAGAAACTCTCGCAGTCCATCGGTGGCGGAGTCTTTCCCCGCGGTGGGCGCCACCAATGAAGACCTTGTATATATATATATTGAAAAACGAAAGAAAAAAATAAAAGATGAAAAGATCAGGTGTGAAATCAATATTAAAAATGGCATATCCTGACCAGGAGCAACATGTGCTTTACAGAAGGCAGAGCGCCATCTAGTGGAACAGAAATCAACTAAACATTGATTTAGCCTGTTCCCTGATATTTGGCCAACCCAATTTCTTGATAAATCAGGGAACAGGCTAAATCAATGTTTAGTTGATTTCTGTTCCACCAGATGGCGCTCTGCCTTCTGTAAAGCACATGTTGCTCCTGGTCAGGATATGCCATTTTTTAATATTGATTTCAACACCTGATCTTTTTATCTTTTTTTTTCTTTCGTTTTTTAATGTGCCTAAGCGTATTACGCAAGTTAGGCCTTTAATACCCATTTCTTGGTTTTTCAGGAAGCCATTGGGACCAAAAAAATATTTTTTGGTCGCAGTGGTTCAGGCCTACTCCACGCTGACGAGCGCCAAAAGCGCGAAACGCGTTCGTGGATGGCTTTTCTTGATTTATCAAGAAATTGGGTTGGCCAAATATCAGGGAACAGGCTAATCAATGTTTAGTTGATTTCTGTTCCACCAGATGGCGCTCTGCCTTCTGTAAAGCACATGTGCTCCTGGTCAGGATATGCCATTTTTAATATTATTTATATATATGTATATTTATCAATTATTTTATCTATTATATCTATTTATTCTCATATATTTATCATTATTAATCTTATTTATTCATTTTATGTATTTAACCTTGTATAATCTTATATGGACGTTATAATAAATCAGTTTCAATCTCAATCTCTCCCTCTCTGAAGTTTGTCTTTCCTAATTTTCCACGTGACAATATATATAAAGGATAATATATAATAAAATATATGATGATAAGTATGAAATAATGCTAAGTAGAGCGTTATAAATAAAGTATAAATATCAAAATACAAATATATAACGCTAAGTTTATTTATTATTATTTACCACATTAAAATAGTGTTTTCAAAAGGTTGAAGTATACACACTCATGAACAAAACTTAAGGAAGTTGTACCTTTTACCATGTGTATCGGGATTCAGACAATAACTCTGAAAGATATTACCGTGTCCTTTATTGAAGACAAGAGATAACCAAGTGTGAACAAAATTTCTTCTGTCTCCCTTAAAAAAATATATATATAGACGGACGGCGACATCTAAGACTTTCCACTTCCTTAGTTTTATCCATGATTGTATATAATTTATAACTTTTATTATATAAAGCCAACCTGTAAATGAAATTTTCCTATTGTGCATATGTTGCTAATTTGCATATACGTATATGTGATGCATATTTGATGGGTTGAAATGATGTGTTGATTTGAGCAGTCGTGGATTGATTGAGGACTTAGTAAGAGACAGGAGGTTCAAAAGGAAGACATTAATGGAATTGTCTAGAGGGAGGGAGGCAACTGCTACATCGTCGTTGCCAGCTTACAGCACCGAATCAGAGAGATGCGCCCTGTTTCACCGCGCGTCACCAACTTTCCTTTTACGCTTGATATGGACGTGTTCCTTAATGGAATGTCTGGTGTCCCCCTCTCTCTGCCGTGACAATCGTTTGGGATTTAATATATTTGACATGAATCACATACATAATTGGATGGTAAGTTTGCATACAATACGATAATATGAAATATATATGTGTGGTAATATATTTCTATAAATATTTACATATTTACATGATTATAGTGTAACAGCCCCAAAATTTAGATAGAATCCAACTCACCAGTTTGGCCATAATGTAATACAAAACAGGATAATAAAGTTTGGTTGAGAGTCCGCTGGCGCCAGGACAGGACAAAGGATCTCTGATTACAGAGTCGTTAGTTTGTCCCTTACCTGAGCCTTCGGAACTTGAGGCCTATAAAACCAGCGGTTATATCTTGTAGCCTTAGTGCCGCCATGATTCCACGAGCCTTCGTAATATGTGGACTATAGAACCAGCGGTTATATCTTGTAGCCTTAGTACCGCCTTGATCACTTCCTTGAGCCTTCGTAATATATGGACTATAGAATCAGCGGTTAGATCATGTAGCCTTAGTGCCGCCATGATTCCTTGATCCTTCGTAATATGTGGACTATAGAACCAGCGGTTAGATCTTGTAGCCTTAGTGCCGCCATGATTCCTTGATCCTTCGTAATATTGGGACTATAGAACCAGCGGTTAGATCTTGTAGCCTTAGTACCGCCATGATTCCTTGGGCCTTCGTAATATGTTGACTATAGAACCAGCGGTTATATCTTGTAGCCTTAGTACCGCCTTGATTCCTTGAGCCTTCGTAATATGTGGACTATAGAACCAGCGGTTAGATCTTGTAGCCTTAGTGCCGCCATGATTCCTTGATCCTTCGTAATATGTGGACTATAGAACCAGCGGTTAGATCTTGTAGCCTTAGTGCCGCCATGATTCCTTGATCCTTCGTAATATGTGGACTATAGAACCAGCGGTTAGATCTTGTAGCCTTAGTACCGCCATGATTCCTTGGGCCTTCGTAATATGTTGACTATAGAACCAGCGGTTATATCTTGTAGCCTTAGTACCGCCTTGATTCCTTGAGCCTTCGTAATATGTGGACTATAGAACCAGCGGTTAGATCTTGTAGCCTTAGTGCCGCCATGATTCCTTGATCCTTCGTAATATGTGGACTATAGAACCAGCGGTTAGATCTTGTAGCCTTAGTGCCGCCATGATTCCTTGATCCTTCGTAATATGTGGACTATAGAACCAGCGGTTAGATCTTGTAGCCTTAGTACCGCCATGATTCCTTGGGCCTTCGTAATATGTTGACTATAGAACCAGCGGTTATATCTTGTAGCCTTAGTACCGCCTTGATTCCTTGAGCTTCGTAATATGTGGACTATAGAACCAGCGGTTATATCTTGTAGCCTTAGTACCGCCATGATTCCTTGAGCCTTCGTAATATGTGAACTATAGAATCAGCGGTTAGATCTTGTAGCCTTAGTGCCGCCATGATTTCTTGAGCCTTCGTAATATGTGGACTATAGAATCAGCGGTTATATCTTGTAGCCTTAGTGCCGCCATGATTTCTTGAGCCTTCGTAATATGTGGACTATAGAACCAGCGGTTATATCTTGTAGCTTTAGTACCGCCTTGATCACTTCCTTGAGCCTTCGTAGCATGTGGACTATAGAACCAGCGGTTATATCTTGTAGCCTTAGTGCCGCCATGATTTCTTGAGCCTTCGTAATATGTGGACTATAGAACCAGCGGTTATATCTTGTAGCCTTAGTGCCGCCATGATTTCTTGAGCCTTCGTAATATGTGGACTATAGAACCAGCGGTTATATCTTGTAGCTTTAGTACCGCCTTGATCACTTCCTTGAGCCTTCGTAATATGTGGACTATGGAACCAGCGGTTATATCTTGTATCCTTAGTGTCGCCATGATTCCTTGAGCCTTCGTAATATGTGAACTATAGAACCAGCGGTTATATCTTGTAGCCTTAGTGCCGCCTTGATTCCTTGAGCCTTCGAAATATGTGGACTATAGAACCAGCGGTTATATCTTGTAGCTTTAGTACCGCCTTGATCACTTCCTTGAGCCTTCGTAATATGTGGACTATAGAACCAGCGGTTATATCTTGTAGCCTTAGTGCCGCCATGATTTCTTGAGCCTTCGTAATATGTGGACTATAGAACCAGCGGTTATATCTTGTAGCCTTAGTGCCGCCTTGATTCCTTGAGCCTTCGAAATATGTGGACTATAGAACCAGCGGTTATATCTTGTAGCTTTAGTACCGCCTTGATCACTTCCTTGAGCCTTCGTAATATGTGGACTATAGAACCAGCGGTTATATTTGTAGCCTTAGTACCGCCATGATTCCTTGATCCTTCGTAATAAGTGGACTATAGAACCAGCGGTTATATCTTGTAGCCTTAGAGCCGCTTTGATCATTTACTTGATCCTTCGCCTTATATGGCTATTAAAAAAGAGCGGCCAGATCTTGCAGCCATGGTGTCTTTCTGATCAAATCTTTGAGCCTTCGCAACATGATTTTACATCTTCGGCGTTCCCCCCATCATTTCCTTGCGCTTTGTCAAAAGATGAAAATGAGAGAGAGGAAAGAGAGAATGGTAATTATGATATAGCGTTTGAAAATTTGACTTGAGAATCAGCCTTTCTCTTATTTCTACACCGACACTTTCTAAATTGGTGGTTTCAAGCCAATTAACTGGATCCATCAATATAATAATATTTGAGAATGATTCCTATCACTTAAATGATAAATAAAACCTCATTGTTGCTAGGTTCGATCTAGCAACCCAACTTTTTCACTTTTTTTTTTTGAAATTCTATAATACACCATATATTCTAAACATCTGTGTGATACGATTTACTAGCAGTTATCTAATGAAGATAGAATATTCCTAAAATTGAGCTTTATTCTTATCATTGATTTTATATAGAAAGTAAAGGAACCTGAATTTATCGTCTTAATTCTCTATCTTTTTGGACTTAAATGATAAATATTTTATATTTACAATCAGTTGTTATGATAGAGTGGTAATACAGCTGGAGAAAATCCTGGTCTTAATTGGGTTTCATATATCTTGTTGGTCCTAAACAGACTCTAGATACACTGGTGTGGCAAAGAATGAAATGGTTAGGGTAAAAAAGGTAACAAAATTGACTGGGATGTTATGCTTTAAAAAATCGATTTAAAAAAAATAGATACGGTATTTTTAATTAGAAGAGAAGTAATCGCCAGATATCATCTTGAAGAAGGAATAAAAGTTTACGGTGGCGTGTTTCTTTTATTTGTGCTGTATAATCGGCAAGCTTTCGGACTTTGATCTCCTTCAACAGGCTACTATCCAAGAAACTAGAAGATAATATTTAGACGATAAAAACATGGCGAAGGAAGACGAGTTTCTTTTATTGATGCATTAGAGCAAGCTTTCGGGCAAAAGCCCTTCAACTGGCAAGATAAAAACAACACTATGCCCAAGGCAAAAGGCATAGTGTCGTTTTTATCTTGCCTGTTGAATGGCTTTTGCCCGAAAGCTTGCTCTAATGCATCAATAAAAGAAACTCGTCTTCTTTCGCCATGTTTTTATCGTCTAAATTCAATCCAGGAAGAATTCTTTATCTATAGAAGATAATATATATGGAAATTTGTCTGTCGAAGGACGTCAAAGTCTGAAAACTTGCCGAATTTACAGCATTAATAGAATAAACACGTCGCCGTTAACTTTGATTCCTTCTTCAAGATTTTAAATTAGGTTTAATGTCCAAAACTGTATTGAAATATTGATAGGTATCTCTTTTTTGTGTGTGAGAGAAGGAAATATGTAAATAATATATTGTACAAGTTACCTGTAGGTGTAAATAAAGAAATCGAAACCTAAAGATAGTCTTCTCCTTCACAAATGAATAACATCTACACTCATGGACAAAACTTAAAGGAAGTTGTACCTTTTAGCATGTATATTACATACATACGCACAAAAGCCTTTATTAGGGACTTGTCCTATACAGATTCTCCCAATTGGGTAAGGTAATAATCACCTTGTGTTATTTACATAGAAATTGAACTGGCTTTACTCTTCATCTCAAAGTTATTCACTTCTTGACTGGTCCTTACATAATGTTGATCTAAAAAAAAATTATAGTAAGCTATTGCCTTAGATTTGTTTGCTGATATTTTGGAAAGCAATACGTAGGGTGAAATGTTGGTACATTTAATTTGTTGATATAGGGCCTTCCTCTCTGTATCAAGGGCTGTGCAATTAAGCAGGTAATGGGGGAGTTCTTCAGTAATTTCCCTGTCACACAGTTTACATATTTTAGCATGTATATTGGGATTCAGACAATAACTTTGAAAGATATTACAGTGACCTTTATTGAAGACACACAAGATAACCAAGTGTGAACAACCTCTGTCTTCTTAAAAAAAAAAAAAACAGACGACCGGCGACATCAAAGATTTTTCACTTCCTTAAGTTTTGTCCATGAGTGTATATTTCACAATAATCATTGGGACATTTTTTTTTCTTTCTTTCTCATTTTTAAACGTTTATTTATATTAAATAAAATTTGATTTTTTTATATAATAACTTAAGATTGTTTAAAATAAAAATAAAAACACGTGTTATTGGGGAAAAATTGCAATATAGGATTATAATTCGAAATGTAGAAAAATTTTAAAATGTAATAAATAACTGATATATATTTCCATAAAACTTCGATAAATAGATCAATTCTATATAAATATATTCATTATATAAATATTTCTCACTGTGTATTCAAGTAAAAATATAAATCAAAAGATGATGCATTTAAGTCAGCTTTATGGACCAAACATCAGCTCGACTGTAGCGCTCAAGTGGCCAAAGTTGGAACTAAAATTGGCTTTGTATTATTTACGCCCCGTTTAAAGTAAAAAAAATAAATAAAATATATTTTATAATTATATATTTATATGTGTGTTTATTAACCCCACCACATACGTGTCTTTACTTTAAACGGGAGGTAAAAAAATATATATTTTTAAGATAAAATTTTAGTTCCAATTTCTGCCACTCGAGAGCCACCGTCGAGCTTATATATGGTCCATAAAAAGCTCGCTTAATTCAATATTTATTTTTTAATTTTTATTTTATAACTAAAATAATTTGCGTTAATTCTATAGCGCGTGTGAAATTCATAGATTCGTTATTCACTTTTATTATAAAATTGTTTGTTTTTATTTGTTTTTCTATGTTGCATATACCAATTAAGGTTAAGTGAAACAACCGATATTTTCTAAAAGACATAAACTCCATATATATTTGTTATACTATATAACTTTATACACACTCATAAACAAACTTAAGGAAATTTCATATTTTAATCATAAACCACTTCTTATTTGCATATATAACGGCGGATTTTACATAGATGGCATTCAGCCAACCGAAATATTGGCAAATAAACCTTTTTTAAAATTCAATCCAGTATATGTCTTCTATTTACTTAAATATGTAAATATATCAAGGCGGTTTCGTCAGTTTAATTTCCAGAACACTCTACTATTGTATTGGAATGATTTTTTTTATATATATCCTGCATTAAACGAAAAACATGGTGAAGGAAGACTAGTTTCTTTTATTGATGCATAGGTGCAAGCTTTCGGGTAAAAACCCTTCAACAGACAAGCAATAAAGCGCATAGATTCGTTATTCACTTTTATTGCTTTATTGCTTGCCTGTTGAAGGGTTTTTACCCGAAAGCTTGCACCTATGCATCAATAAAAGAAACTCGTCTTCCTTCACCATGTTTTTCGTTTAATTTCAAATCAGGAAGAATTCTTTATCTATATATCCTGTATTCTTGCAAAAGTCCAACCCCACCAGTGAGTGTAAGTAATCAAACGGGGCTCTAGCACATTTGTAAGTGCAAAAGTCGAACTGCTTTTCAAATGTGTAGATATGTGGTGCACTTACAGTAAAAGCAGTCGCCAACTTTCTACCCACCATTATGATTATCATGGCCTGTACCACGTGTACTAGGGATTAAAAAAAAAACATATTATGCCAATAGATGTCCATGTTTGGATTTGACCCTCAGTTATCTCACGGTAGAAAAAAATTTGACCAAATTTGGGGAATTTGAGATAAGGAAAATTGTAGGTAGAAAAAAAAAAGCTTCCTCTTCCCATATTATCTCTGCGACGAATTCAGGAAATTTCCCCAAGAGGATCGTCACAAGATCAATGTCAGCTATCCGGAAGATGGCATTTCTGAACGGAAGTAGGTTGGGGGGTTCAACTTTCCCCTTCCGTGGTGGCAACCTTTCCACTCTTGACCCCGTTTGTTAGGGGGGGAGGGGACATTAGGGGCGACGTACTTCAGGGGTTCCCTTAGAATGTCTGGGTCACGTCGGCAAATAAACCACTTTTCTATATTTCCCCAACCAAACATTGTCCTAGATTGAGTTCCTCGAGGAAAGCAATCCCTTTAGACCGTGGTCAATTTTTTCCTTTCTTTTCGGCTTATAAGCTTTTTATACACAAGGCAATAATTTTACACAAATAAATTTACTGGCATCGGTTCAAAATCACATTAATAGGTACCGCTCAGCAAGAGCAACCTAGTTCATGATAATTGAAACAGTGAATAATATGTGAAGGTTATTCACATATTAAACAAAATTTTAACGTGGGATTCAATCCCGTTTCATGACTGTCGGGAATCGAGGGTGTTACCCACTCGTCCACCGACTGTATTGTTATTTTTTATTATCATTATTTACTGGCAATGCGTTTCTTTTAAATATCATCAAATATTAACTCTACAGACCTTACTGTAAGGTCTGTAGAGATAATATTTGATGACATTTAAAAGAAACACATTGCCAGTAAACTTATTTGTGTAAAATTTTAATGATAGATGGCAATTAAATTTAATTTACAAGGCAATAATACACGCGCAGAATATTTACAATCATGGTCAAAACTTAAGAAAATTTCGTGTTTTTATGTCTCGCCGATCATCTTTTTTTTATTATTATTATTATTGGAGACAATAGCAATTTTATCATACTTGGTTATCTCATGTGTCTTCAATAAAGGTTACTGTAATATCTTTCAGAGTTATTGTTTGAATTCCAATATACATGCTAAAAGATAAAACCTTAAGTTTTGTCAATGAATGTATATGTAATTATTCTGTTCTCTATTGGAAAATAAAAATCCGTGTTTTATAGTTTTATTTCTTAAAAAGCAAGATGGCGCTTTATACATTACCTTATGTTCAATTTAAGTTTGATTGACCTTGTATCAATTGTCTAAGGAAGAGCATTTCTCGATGTAAATACACTGACCTCTGAGGCTATGTCTATAATTTGAAAATTGGAAAAATCCGTGATCTCTCTCTCTCTCTCTCCTAGAACCTCTCTATGAAAACTTTTATAGGGAGGAGATAGAAGACGCTGTTGTCTCCCCTTCTAACAGGGAAGACGTCCTCGAGTACCTGACGCCTGAGCAAAGGTCTGCTCTGAAGCTATTCCTCGACATGGCAATAGCACATGTCGGGGAGATGTCCAATCTACGTGGAACGCTGTTCGACTTCAGGACAGAATGTGACATCATACCAGACGACCCTCAGTGGGATTCGTCTGATGAAAATAATATTTAAGTTTATTTATTTATTTTTAAAATATATATTAACCCTATATAATTTTATATGTACGATTAATAAATATGTTTCAATCTCAATCTCTCTCTCTCTCTCTCTCTCTTATTTTGATTTTATTTCTTATATTATTTTTCTATAAAATGTACCTCTACAGACCTATAAGCTTATGTCCATAGTTCACTAAACACCCCTAAGCTGCCTTCCATAGAAAATACAGGGTATGCTCCAAACCAATCCAATACAATAGTAGAGCGGTCTAGAGATTAATTTGGCGAAACAGCTGAGAGGGTTCACTACTGATGAGCCAAGCCCTCTCATTCAATAACTCATATCATTGCAGTAAGGTCTGTAGAGATAATATTTGATGATATTTAAAAGAAGCGCATTGCCAGTAAATTTATTTGTGTAAAGTTTTAACGATAGATGGCAATTAAATTTAATTTACTAATTTTTTTTCTAGTTAGTCCATCTTTATCATATCACTGAATAGAATGATCTTTTTTTCTTGTGGCATCAAAATTTCTATAAACATGTAGCAAGCTATTCACTCTTATAGTGTCCTCTATCCAGTTGGCCTATTTTCTTTCTCTAAATTCTATTTGTCGATTCTTTAAAAACAAAACAAAATCTTCGCTTCAAATATCTCCATATTCTTTAGTTTTCATATCAAATTATAGGCTAGAGGAGGGGTCGGCAAAACTGCGGCTTTGGATGTGAAGCTGCGGCTCTTTCTATAGTTCCATACATAAATATTATTTATGTAAGTACTATTTATTGTTGGCAAGAAAAAATTTTGTGGCTCTTTAAAAACTTTGAAATTTTGTAAATTGTAATTTTTGACTCTTCAGACTCAAAAGTTTGCCGACCTCTGGGCTAGAGGGGTTGTTAACATACGAAATGGTGCGATGTTTTGAAGGTCATATTTACATTTATTATAATTTAGTTATGCAAATATATATTTATAAAATATGAAGCAGTCGAATATGGCCTTATATATGAAGCGAAGCTTTGACGGTGGAATTGTAATGAAAAGTCAAAAGAGAAATAAAATAGGGTCATTTTGAAGGATTCAAATTTTATGAATGGTGTCATATTTGTTACCAAACGAGAGTTTGAACGGTTGGAGATGTAAATAGGGTCTTTATGTAAATATGTACGCAATTAATTTGCACATCCACTTTGAGGGTCAATTTGCTGTAACCTTTAACCTTTCTTTCATTCTCAAATCCTAGAAATTCTTTCTACGTTTTTAAAGTTTCTCAATGTAGGCTCCTGTGACTAGATTTGGTACGTTGCAAAAATGTCATGCCACTTATTTATTTTTATTTGACCTTGATTCAAATTTCATACAGGAACGATTCTAAAATCAAAAAGCCATTATGACCTTGTCTATGAATATTTGATATTTTTGATGACATCTCCTCGAGAGAGAAAAAAATATATATATATTAAAATTTAATTATCATTATAAAAATATTATATTTATTTGTTTATAAAATAAAAAATGAACCTCTTTATTTCTTTATTTCACAAGTAAAAAATTAGCATTTGTGGGGGAAAATCATTTTAGAATTCAAGTTTATTTTGTCGTCATTTATAGAACTTCTAAAAAATTTCAAAGAGAAAAATTTCGCATGGTGAGGTGAAGAATTAATTAAATAAAAATTATAAGGCTGCCTATAAAAAGGCCAAAAATTTTAAATAATATTATTAATGAATGTTAAAGAAAATTTTGAGATAATTAATATTATTTTAAAAAGTATGATAAATAATAAATTTATTTCTCCAAAATTCTATTTATAAACACACACAAACATTTCTAAAGGGAAAACGTAATCTTTTGGTTTTTACTTATATGTCAGCTGCGTTAATAGAAAGTATTTGTGGATGGGAAAATCTGACAGAAGAGTCAATGGATGTTAACCCTTATCTGGAATGGGGTATTTTTCTTCTTGACCCTAAGCCTAATGACTACTAGAAATCTTTCAGACGACTAATTGGAAGTTATTTTTTATTGCGCTCCACCCAAAGAAAACAACTTCTGAGTGATGGTCTAAAATTATATCCCCCGCTTTTTTTTTTTTTTTTTGCTTGTTTTCCCGCTTCTTTTGATGAAAACTCTTGATAATAAAATTGATTTATTTTTAAATTTAAGTTATTTGCGTCTTTTTTATATATTAGTGTTTTATATTTGATATTTTAAATATATATTTAGAATTATCTTCCTTTTTGAAATTATATATTAGATATATATAAATACATTTTAAAATATTTCTTTACTTTAAAAAATATATATTTTGTGTGTGTTTTTTTATTATTATTATATTTTCGAAACTTATATCTAGCAACGTACATTTTATATATTCTGGGGCTGATGGAACACAGAGCACACATAAACAACAAACATAAATCTTTGTTTTCTAAAAAAACATATATTGTTTTACAATTATTAATAATATAAGAGTTAATTTTTCCTGGGCATTAAAATGTATTTTTAGATTGAATGAAACTAAAAATATAAATTAGAAATTTGTTTTATAAAACGGATTTTTTTTCACAATGTGAAAAGTTAATTGACATTATATTAAACTGTATATACAATAGAATAATAAACTAGGAAATATATATCGTATATGCCAATGGCCTAATTTTTGCAAATATTTTTGCCCGAGAAAGGAGGCGAGGTATTATCTACAGGCAAGGTATTATACATGATTATAATTATATTTTTAGACTTTAATTTCAAGAGATTTCAAGAGAAAAAAAATCTCAACCGACATCCGTGTAGTACAGCTTCCGTCATCGTCTGGTCACGGCTGAGTTACTCCATCTTGAAAAAAAAAGTTTCTAAATTGGGTCGTTGGTCACACTATTTTATTTCCAATTCCTTGTAGTCTTAGACACAAAGGGGACACAGATTTGTCATGGGGAGTATCTGCCAACCTTCCTTTTATTGAAAATGACATTTTATAGTAAAACTATAACTTTTCAAAATATATTTACAAGCCTTAATTTATTTTTAAAATTTTCAAATGTACTACACAATTTCCTCAATTCAAATTAAATAGTTGGTTCCTATCCTTATTTTTTTATATATTGAAAATTTTTGAGATATTAAAACTACATATAATATTTTTTATTAATAATTTTAAAAGTATTTTTGAAAGGCTAGAACGAAATTTCTAAGTAGTAGCATAAAGGTAGCCCAGGCCCCAGGAAAAAAGAACAGCGTGTTTCACCTGAAGTTACGCTTTCCAAGGAGGAAGTTAATTAAAATAATAATAAAAAAAGAAATTTATACAAAGATATTTTGAGGGTTGTACGGATGTACTTTTAAGTCAATCTGACACAACAACCTTATAGAGGTTAAAATCTACGAAAATTTGAACGTCTACTGTCGTTTTCCTTGGCGAAATTCTTAAGACAACATTAGTCGTTAAAACGTTGGGAGGCTTTATTTCTTTCTAAATTGTTGTATTTGGTTTTGTATAAGAGAAAAAGAAGCAGGAATGATATTGAATATTTTGCTTTGATATCTAAAACTTATTTTGAACATTAGAGATCAAGATATTTAAAGAATTACCTAGGTTGCACATTGTTATAAACATAAACAAATTTAATTGGTAATTATATTACCATTGTAAAGCGTGTTATTTTTCATCAATCTCTTTGGGTGCGTGCGTGTGTCCAGTTAGGTCTTTTAAAGTTAGGTAAGGTTGGATCTTTGCAAGGTGAGAGTTGTATGTAGGTAATTTTACACTTTACCACATATATAGCTTATGACTGATAATAATATGTTAATAAAATAATAAATATTTTGCTACATAGCTCTTTCCCTATGGGAGCTGTGACTCAGCTTGCAAATCTTGTTGCAACTGACATGGATATGGCGTTTTTCTGTCAAGGATTCTCTCGGAGTCTTGGAGGTTTGTTCCTAGTACCATTGCCTTCTTTTTCTTTTGGTGTGAAAAGTGACTTTGTCATCGTATCGTCTCTTGGAGGGTAGTCTTGGCTTTGACAAGTCAGTGGACTGCTCAAAGTGTGTGTTTCTCATCAAATAGATAGCTCAAGGAGTGTTTTGCTCATCAGATGGATCGCTCAAGGTGTGTTTTGCTCATCAGATGGATTGTTCAAGGAGTGTTTTGCTCATCAGTTGGATCGTTCAAGGTGTGTTTTGCTCATTAGTTGGATCGTTCAAGGTGTGTTTTGCTCATTAGTTGGATCGTTCAAGGTGTGTTTTGCTCATCAGTTGGATTGTTCAAGGAGTGTTTTGCTCATTAGTTGGATAGTTCAAGGAGTGTTTTGCTCATCAGTTGGATTGTTCAAGGAGTGTTTTGCTCATCAGTTGGATCGTTCAAGGTGTGTTTTGCTCATTAGTTGGATTGTTCAAGGAGTGTTTTGCTCATCAGTTGGATAGTTCAAGGAGTGTTTTGCTCATCAGTTGGATTGTTCAAGGAGTGTTTTGCTCATCAGATGGATCGTTCAAGGTGCGTTTTGCTCATCAGATGGATCGTTCAAGGTGTGTTTTGCTCATCAGATGGATCGCTCAAGGAGTGTTTTTCTTATCAGATGAATCGCCCAAGGAGTGTTTTGCTCATCAAATGAATCTCTCAAGGAGTGTTTTGCTAATCAGATGATCGCTCAAAGTGTTTTGCTCATCAGTTGGATCGCTCATGGAGTGTTTTGCTCATTAGATCAATTGCTTAAGAAGTGCTTTGCTCATCAGTTGGATCGCTCAAGGAGTGTTTTGCTCATCAGTTGGATCCTTCAAGGAGTGTTTTTCTAATCAGTTGGATCGCTCATGGAGTGTTTTGCTCATTAGATGAATTGCTTTTCTCATCAGATGGATTGCCTAAGAAGTGCTTTGATCATCAAATGAATTGCTCAAAGAGTGTTTTGATCATCAAGTTGATCGCTAAAGAAGTGTTTTGCCAATCATATGGATCGCTGGTGTGTTTCCTTCATTGGATGTGCCACTCAGGCAAGATTTTGTTGCACATGCTACTTCTTTTTAAAATAAAAGACAAATCACTACAGTTAACTGCAGATATATCAGACACTGCAGTTTTTCATCTTTCGATGTATTAACAAAAAAGAATACCACACATCTGTGCTATTTAAAAAACACTCAAGTCCATGCTCTCAGTTAACCACTACAGATTTAAACTCAAGATTCCAATGCTGCTGTTGTTTCTTTAGATCCAACTCAAGAACCCAAAAATCCCAAAAATATGATAGATCAATTGCTTTTATTAGACCATCACAGGTTTATTTCAAGATTTCAGTTATATTTGTGGGGGTTGGTGGAAGGGTGGCCTAAACTGTTGATTTTTGACAGCTACTACCCAGGATCAAATCCCGCATTGGGCACTTTTTTCTAATAAAAAATGCTCCAATGGCCCCTGATTATTGCAAAAGTTCATCCCCACTAATGATTTCAGGTAACCAAAACAGAGCTCTGTCACATTTGTAAGTGCAAAAGTCAAACTGCTTTTCACGTGTATAGTAGACATTTGATGAACTTACAATAAAAGAGCAGTCGCTAACTATCCACCATGATTATCATGGCCTGTACTATGTGTACTAGAGATAATTTAAAAAAAAGTTATATTTGGAGTTGAATTTCAAGGGTCAATTTTTAGAAAGTATTTTAAAAATTTGTAAAAAACCCTTAAAATAGAGATAAGAGTTGCAGCATAATGAAAGAGCACATACTAATCATGTAGCTAAAAATTGTTGATGGCAGAATTCAATCCATCAGAATAAATACCAAATAAATGCTCTTTTTTTTTCCCAAATGGAAAATAATGTAGCTTGGCATCTCCAGCTCCAGAACACATTTTGGCTTACATTAGATGCACTAAACAGGACCTTTGGGAGAGGCCGCTGCTTATCATCAAATAGCTCGAGGAGCATGGAATCATTGAATTGATGTAATCCTTACACAAGGGGATAAGAAACAATAACAAGTAAGCTACTAGCTTCAGCAAAATGAGAAGTATCAATAATTTTTTGAATGGTTCTATCTAACTTTTTACTGTAAACCATACGGTAACAAAAGACCAAATCCAAATAAATAGTGTATGACATTTCAGTAACAGCATTATTACCATCATCAAACAAAATTAGTACTTTTATCTGATGGATAGAAACAATGCAGTTACCAAAACGTCACACACTATTTATTTATTTATTTTGGATTTGTTCTTGTTACCTTATGGTTCTAATCTATAATCCAAATTGTGCCTTATCATTTTTTTAACAGAAAAATATCAACTTTGAAGACAATTTGAAAACTTTGGAGAACATTAAAATGTAGCATTATTTATTGCACACCTTTACTTCATGAGTAGTTCACAGATTCAGAATAAAGGAATCTGTGATTTACTGTAGTTACCATACTCAAACCTTAGTAAATGGGTAGTCAACAATTATTTGAAAAAAAAGAGTATTTCATTGGAATAGAAAAAAAATGACATATGGGGGTAAAAGGTAACCTCACAAATATATACAGTAGAACCTCCATGAGGACACACCACTCTATAAAGGATAATTTTCATTTACAAAATTACCATTTTTACTATTTCGCAACTCTTCAGTAAGAGGACACCTTCCCTTAAAGGACACTACGGACAATGACTTTCCAGAATGGTTGCAAGGTTTTCCCACTATGTACTAAGTGCAATTCTCAGCCTGCAACCCCAAGACATATTATTGACTGTATTGACTCATCCATTGATGAGCTCTACTCTTCCCCGGCAGACACCATCAAAAGTCTCAAGCTTTACAAGCATGATACCTTAGTGCGATTGAGTGGAAATAAGAAAGAAGAAAAAGAGGACACCTTCCCTTGAAGGACACTTTAGCTCTGCAATTATGTGTCCTTTACAGGGAGGTTCTACTGTATATATATTTGTTACATTAGGTTTGATGTGCCATTTTTTATAAACAATTTCTTAAATATTATTTGAAATAATAATTTCTATTTTATATTTATTTATTTTTATAAACAGATTGATTTATATAAAATCATTTTTGTATTTTTCCAAACATTGTTATTACTTACCTCTTTAAAGAAAGATTTTTGTGATAGATTATTATTCTGGGGAGAGCTACTTAAAATATAGTTTGTTCAATTTTTCACATATCTAACCTTGCAGGTTTGACTCCGCCTTTGCCGGTCCCAAGCCCGGATGAAAAAGGAGGAAGGGTAGCAGTAACAAGCTCATTAAAAAAACCTGGGCTCAGCTGGCCCGGCTGATAGTACCCTGTAAGGGCTCCTGATCCAGGGATACAGGATGAGCAGCATTTGTACTCCATGTTAGGAGCGGCTGTACATGGTGTCTGTTCCTCATGTCAGAGGCGGCCATTTCTTTTGAAGCTAAGTCAGCCTGCCACTGAGTAGTGCTCCCAGTCTTAATGACAAAGACAGACGCATTCTACTTCACCCAGTCATGATGGTTGAGATAAGAAAGAAGAGAAGACCTTGCAGGATGGTTGAAATACACTCTGGAAAGATACTGGAAATGTCAGAAGAGAAAATCAAGGCTTAAGAATCTGCTACACCACAACCTGGTGCAACAATATATATACAGTAGAACAACCTCTCTGTAAAGGACACCTAATTACAGACCCAAAGTGTCCTTTAGGGAGAGGTGTTCTCTTACTGGAGAGTGTCAAAATGGTGAAAATTGTAATTTTGTTAATCAAAACTGTCCTTTGTAGAAAGGTGTCTTCTAGCATGAGTGTCCTCTCATGGAAGTTCTACTGTATATACAGAAAAACCTCCATGAGAGGACACCTCTTTACAAAGGATAGTTTTCATTTGCAAAATTACCATTTTTATTATCTTGCAACTCTCCAGTAAGAGGACACTTCCCCTTAAAGGACAATTTGGCTCTGCAATTAGATGTCTTTTACAGGGAGGTTTATTTTTGTTTTTTATCCCCTTGTGTAAAGATTACACAAATTCCATGAACAGGGAGGTTTACTGTATATATATTGTTACATTAGGTTTGATGTGCCATTTTTTTATAAACAATTTCTATATTATTATTTTTAAAATATTACTGATAACAAAACTGCATCATAAACACAAGGTAACCAAATAAAAAAATACTGTATATACATGTGCATACACATACAATTTATTTATATAAAAAAAAGTCGGTGGACGAGTGGGTAACACCCTCGATTCCCGACAGTCATGAACCGGGATTGAATCCTGCGTTAAATTTTTGTTTAATATGTGAATAACCTCTCACATATTATTCACTGTTTCAATTATCATGAACTAGGTTGCTCTTGCTGAGCGGTACCTATTAATGTGATTTTGAACCAGGAACCACAATTTATTTATATGGGTTTGTGGCCTTAATACCTTATGTTTATAATCTATAATCCAAATTGTACCTTATCACAAGACTACATTATGTTTCTAACTTATAATCCAAATTATACCTTATCATCATTAATTTATTAAAAGGAATTAACAGTTTTCAGACAAGACCTTTGTAGGCTTGATGTCTGTTGTAGTTAATTTGTTAAATTGTTTACACTAGATGGAGCTCTGCCATCTAGAAAACACTCATGTTAGTGGTTAGGAAATGCCTTATTTATTTTTAATATCAACACCTGACCTTTTTATTATTTTTTTCACAGTTTATTTGTTGTTATGCTAGTTTATATAATTTTCAGATTTTCTTGTTAGAGGTTTCTTTTTGCATAAATTGGCATTGATATAAAAATGTATTTATGATTTTAAGTGTAGATTGTTGGAGAATATAACTTTTTTCTACTTTCCCGGCAACAATTTTTCTGAGGAGCTCTGAACATCAGAAATAGACAGCATCAAACAACACTAACAAGATTTAGAACAGGCCATCTCAAGCCATTGAAGATAGAAAATAATAACAAAATTTATCCCACTTGCCCAAAATGTAGTTTGGTACCTGCAGCTCCAGAACACATATTGGCTTGCATTAGATGTTCTAAACAGGACCTTTGGGAGAGGCTGCTGCTCATCATCAAACAGCTCGAGGAACATGAACTCATGGAATTCGTGTAATTTTTACACAAGGGGATAAGAAACAACAACACAATTTTTCTATCGTGACACAATATCATAAAGGTTTTGATAGGGCCCACAAATTAAATGAGTCTAACTTCTTTAAATTTAACACCTATAAGGGATCAGAATTTTGTGGGTTTGAATTGAGTCACTATTGATATTATAGTGTTTTAACAGGATTGTCAATTTAACTCAGCATTCAGTGCTATA
Organism: Cordylochernes scorpioides; assembly: GCA_030710605.1. Lineage (NCBI taxonomy): Eukaryota > Metazoa > Arthropoda > Arachnida > Pseudoscorpiones > Chernetidae > Cordylochernes > Cordylochernes scorpioides. Next base: position 1,065,178 of record CP092876.1, on the reverse strand, counting down.
GTAGACATTTTGTTTTCAAAACTTGAAGGAGAAGGTGAATTTAAAAGCCTGTGTTGAATTATAGCTGGTGGTTAAATTGTTGTTGTTATCCCCTTGTGTAAAGATTACACGAATTCCATGAGTTTATGCTCTTCTGTGATTAAATTAAAATTAAATAGCCTGAGATTGGGATTTGATAAACAGATTATATTAATAATACTTATAAATGACTGCGGCGTATAATTATAAAGCTATACAACCAGTTTAACCGCATAAGTTTCTTTTTATTTATGAAAAATCATTTTTAATTTCAAAGAGAAATAATTTAATATTTCTAACTTTTGGATGACCATCACTCTTCATATATTCAACCTTTTCATACGTCATCCAAAAGTTAGAAATATTAAATTATTTCTCTTTGAAATTAAAAATGATTTTTCATAAATAAAAAGAAACTTATGCGGTTAAACTGGTTGTATAGCTTTATAAGATTATATTAATGTTAAAATAAAAACATAACGCTTCCAGGCAAAAGTTTATTTTAAAAATATTTTTTATTTAAAAAATATCTCGAGCTTTCGGGCAAGTAAGCCCTTCTACGGGAGAAAATACTTTATATGATTAATACGCCAATAAAATATGATTTAAAATTAAATAAAGTCCATTCATTGTTTACATTTGTTTTAAGGTATAATCAACACAGGCTTCTGTTGCGCGTGCTTCACTTGAGAGTAATGGGGTGGGCTCAGGGAATATAATGTTATAAACTTCTGGAATATCTATTCTTCTGTTAATGCTATTGTGCTTTCTCTATATGATGGATTCTATTTCTATTATAAGTAAAGCATTTTCTCCCGTAGAAGGGCTTACTTTCCTGAAAGCTCAAGATGTTTTTTTAATAAAAAATATTTTTAAAAGAAACTTTTCCCTGGAGGCTTTATGTTTTTATTTTAAAATTAATTCAAGGGATTATTTTATCAGATTATATTAATGATAAAGCACACAATTTGGATTATAGATTTTAAACACAAGGTAATAAGACTAAATCCAAATAAATACATAGTGTGTGACGTTTTGGCAACAGTGTTATTACCGAAACATCACACACTATTTATTTAGATTTGGTCTTATTACCTTGTGTTTATATTAAGAAAAAAAGGCATATCTCCCAATCGTGCAATTTAAAGTTGCTGATGGCTTGCGCCATTTATCAGAATAAACATCAACTATTTATTGATTTTTAATCTTCTTCTTCTTTCTTATCTCCACTCAAAAAATCATATTAGGGTATCAAGTTGTGACCCTTGATGGTGTCTGTTTGACAACCATTATGACTGGGTGAAGTAGAATGCGTCTACCTTTGTCATCAAGACTGGGAGCACTACTTAGTGGCAGGCCGACTTAGCTCCAAAAGAAATGGCCGCCTCTGACATGAGGAACATATGCCATGTGCAGCTGCTCCTAACATGGAGTACAAATGCTGCTCATCCTGTATCCCTGGATTAGGAGCCCTTACAGGGTACTATCAGCCGGGCCAGCTGAACCCAGATTTTTTAGTGAGCTTGTTACTGCTCCCCCTCCTCCTTTTTCATCCGGGCTTGGGACCGGCAAAGGCGGAATTTTTAATTATTCCAGAGAATTGGCCAAATACCCATTTATGATTAATCAAGAAAAGCTAACCATATACGTGTTTCAAACTAAATAGGCCCTCATCAGTATGGTGCAAACTGTACCTCAATAAACAAAAAAAAAGCTGGTTTTTGAGGGCATCCAGAAAAAAGTTATTTAGGCCAGAAGGGTGTGAGAGGAACGCCAAATTATATCAGGTTAAATTAAATTCAACAAGCTCTGAGATTGGTATTCATTTAAGTGGAATTCAACAAGTCTTTGAATTCCAGACTTAAGTCTGGTCATCTACAGACAATGACTTTCCAGAATGGTTGTAAGGTTTTTCCCACTATGTACTGTCAACCTGCAACCCCAAACCACATTATTGACTGTATTGATTCATCTATTGATGAGCTTTACTCATCCCCAGCAGACACCATCAACAAGCATGATACCCTAAAATATGATTGAGTGGAGATAAGAAAAGAAGAAGAAAGTTGAATTCAAGATGGTAATTTGAAGGGAAATAGTGGGAAATGATGTTTGAATTATAGTTAGATAGAGGTTAGCTGAACTAAGCTGTCCATCAAGCCGATAAAGAGCCTTTCTGAAAGCTTCTATAATTCCTTTTAATAACAAAAAAAAATTACAAAGTTACCTTTAACTCTTTATTATTATTGATTAAAAACCCGCCAACATTCCTCTTGATCAAGATTTTTTTTTTTTTTTTTAATGGATTCACATCAACATTTTTTTAAAGTTCCACATGAGAATTGGTGCATATGGGGCCCCATTACAAAGTTACCTTTAACTCTTTATTATTATTGATTAAAAACCCGCCAACATTCCTCTTGATCAAGATTTTTTTTTTTTTTTTAATGGATTCACATCAACATTTTTTTAAAGTTCCACATGAGAATTGGTGCATATGGGGCCCCATTAAAAAATAACAATAATAAAAATATATATTTTTTTTTTGCATTTTTAAATTTGTTAATAAGGAGAGATGACTAGCAAGCAAGATTGTGGGTTAGAAAGAGTTTTATAAATGGATTTTTTTTTCCATCATATTCTTCTTTTTATTCGATGTGTCATTAAAAAGTTCTCTAATTAAAAAAAAAAAAAAAAAAAAAGACTAAGAATAAAAGTGCCCAACAAGATTAGGTAATAATACTTATTATAGAAATAAAAAAATTTCAACTGAAGAAGACTTAAAAACAATTAAATCTTATATTATAAAAAAAAAAAAAACTCTTAAAGTTATAAAAAAATTAGTATGGTTACTTAAAAAAAAAATAGTATATATAAATGTATTAATAATAATGATGAAAAAAATAATCATTTTTTTATATAAATAAAAAATTAAAAAAAAAAAAGGAACAAAATAAAAATTTTATTTCATATAAATAAGATTACAAAAAAAAATCTTTTTTTTTTTTCATTTTTTTAAAATATAAATATAAGGCCTCTTAAAAAAAAGCTACCATATTATTTTTTTCTTCAATGTGTACCCATTTTTTTTTTTTTTAATTATAAAAATAGAGAGATTGATTTAATCTTTTTTTAAAGTTTGTTTTTAAATACTACAAAAAAAAATAGTTTTAAGAAAGTGAAAAAGATGAAGGGGTAAAAATAATAAAAAAAAACATTAAATATATAGAAATACTTTTTTTTTTTCAAAAAAATAAGAGCATCATCCATTTAAAAATTTCTATTAAAAACAAAACTGGGGGGGGGGGGGGGGGAGGGGGGGAAATCTAAGGAGGGAAAAAGGGAAAACTAAAAAAATCAATAAAATAAAAAAAAAAATAATTTTAAAAATAAATTTTTATTCATTATCATTAAATTCAAAAGAGAAAATAGAATTGAAATAAAAAAAAATAAAAATTTCAATTTTACCTCTAAAAAAAAAAAAGAGGAAAAGAAACAGTGATCAATTAATCAGAAATTAAAAAAAAAGTTTGGATAGCAATTTTTTAATATAAAGAAGTATTATATTATAAATTTATAAGAAACAAGCTAAAAAAAAAAAAGTTAAGAAAAAAAACTATAGAAGAATGAAAAAAAAAAAAAAAATTTTGGATTTTTTTTTTTTTAGAAATAGGAGGAGAGGAGGAAAAAAATCCATAATTATTTTGTGAACCAAACTTAAAAAAAAAAAAAAAACAGTAATAATAATAAAAGAGAAAGAGAGAAACCAAGTAAGTTAAGGTACTGTACATAATATTCCTATGTTACACCAGTAAGGCACTAGTCCAAATCCTCCGGTTGGTGTTGTTGGGACGATGTCGATGGTTCCGGTTCATCATCAAAATCATCACCCAAACCTCCTCCGCAGAGTGAACTCAGGAGGTTCCCTGCGCAGCAAAAACACAACAAGTGCTACTTTATGAGAGAGAGGGAAAAAAAAAGTTAAATTGTCAACAGAATTAGGTATTTTACGAATAAATGAACTCTGTAGATTTGGTTAAACTTATACAAATAAAAGATTACACGAGGAGCTTCTTTTCCGTTTAATTGCTAGCTTTCGAACCTTGCGGTTCTTCAACAGGCGTGGCTAGTACAACAATACTAACGTATTGTTGTACTAGCCACGCCTGTTGAAGAACCGCAAGGTTCGAAAGCTAGCAATTAAACGGAAAAGAAGCTCCTCGTGTAATCTTTTATTTGTATAAGAATTAGGTATTGATAAATTGGAGAGGAGTGGACTTCAGGAATTGGTTTAACCATGGAGATAAGCACCACCACTACCATAAATGAAAAGAAAAAGGGCATCTCATGTTGTTGTTGTTTCTTATCCCCTTGGGTAAATATTACAGGAATTCCATGAGTTCATGCTCCCCGAGCTTTTTGATGATAAGCAGCGGCCTCTCCCAAAGGTCCTGTTTAGTACATCTAATACAAGCCAAAATGTGTTCTGGAGGTGCCAAGCTACATTTTGGGAAAGTGGGTAGACTTTAAAGATGGAAATTTTGCCGGGAGGATATTGATCTACAGAGACAAAGGTCGCCTCTCCCGTCAAAATAGACGTCAAAACCTGACGCCATCCATTGACCGTCGCCGCAAACTAGCGGCCTCGGGTCGGTGACAGCCACAACACGAGCTTTGGCAAACTGAGAAGCGTCCACCTAGAGACCATGGTTTCGGGCTAATGGCCCTCGTCAGTCTAGGGCGGACTTTATTCCATGAGATCCACATGGGATCTAATGGAATCTTGACAATCTGCTAAAGATGGCGTCAGGTTTTGACGTCTATTTTGATGGAAGAGGCGACCTTTGTCTCTGTAGATCAATATCCTCCCGGCAAAATCTCCATCTATATTTTAGCCATAGATTTGGCCCAGCCACTTTGCCAGGTAAACACCTCTTTGGCAGATTGTCAAGATTCCATTAGATCCCGTGTGGATCTCATGGAATAAAGTCCGCCCTAGACTGACGAGGGCCATTAGCCCGAAACCATGGTCTCTAGGTGGACGCTTTTCAGTTTGCCAAAGCTGGTGTTGTGGCTTTGTCACCAACCCGAGGCCACTAGTTTGCGGCGACGGTCAATGGATGGCGTCAGATTTTGACATCTATTTTGACGGGAGAGGCGACCTTTGTCTCTGTAGATGGGGTAGATTTTTTTATTATTTTCTATCTTCAATTTTTAGTGTTGTTTGGTGCTGTCTGAGGTTCAGAGCTTCTCCTGGGTTCCCTCCACTATACCAGTTGTGCTTAGGAGGGATCCTCCAGTTCTTTTTTTTTTTTGGCTACTGTCTCTATGTCTTTAAAAAGTAAGTTTATTTTTCCGTGGCAAGGGTTCTCTTGTGCCCTTTTTTTGCTAGCCCATCAGCAAGTACATAAACACAACCAACTTTTATCTTATAAATCCCCTGATAGGTTGCAATGTAATGTAAGAGCTTGGTCCAAAACACAAGGGTTTCCAAGAACATCCTGACAATACATCACAACCCACTGTGGTTCTAAGCACTGTCCAATGAAACCAATACAAACTTCTTTATTGAGATGTTGAATATAGAAATAAGAAATGGTAAAAATTTTGATAAGACACAATTTGGATTATAGATTATAAACACAAGGTAAATAAGACCAAATCCAAATATATAGTGTTTGAAACGAAGGCGATAAAAACTTGGTGAGTTTCTTTTAATGGTAAAAACACAAGCTTTCAGGCAAGAATGCCCTTCCTCAGGTTACAACTGATATTTGGATTTATAGTCTTATTACCTTGTGGTTAAAACTTCACCAAGTGTTTGTCAAAGTCAAAGAATATATATAAAAAAAAGCTTCCAGACATAAAAAGCTAGCAAACATCAGTTATAAACCAAAGAGAGGAGCAGTCCACCCATACAACAACAATACCTTATATATGGGGTATTCACATGTAACTGGCCAGCCATAGGTAGAAAATTATGGTTCCTTTTGTGTATTATTTGCAGGAGAGTATTGAATGATATGAGTATTTATAAGTATTTCTACTGTTCTCATGGACCAAACAACTCTAACAAGATTTAGAACTGACCATCTCAAGCAATTAAAGATAGAAAATAATACCAAAATCTACCCCCACATGCCCAAAATGTAGCTTGGCACCTGCAGCTCAAGAACACATTTTGGCTTGTACTTTATTTTGACTATGTCCCCCTAGGGACACTTGCACTACAAAGGTAAACATTGAAAGGAAAGAACGAAAGATATTTGAAATATGTACAAGAATTAGTATGCAAGTTTTAGTTCGATTGCATTAGATACACTAAACAGGTCCTCTGGGAGAGGCCGCTGCTTATTTATCATACAGCTGGAGAAGCATAAATTCATGGAATTTGTGTAAATCTTTGTACAAGGGGATAAGAAACAACACATCTCTACTGTTCTAAGAGAAGTCATGTCCGTAGAATACCTGTAAAGTTATGGCCTATGGTTTAGAAAAGATGTTGATGCTGAGAAAAAATTTAAGAAAAACCTGCAATAAGCTGGCTAGAAAGGGGTCGAGAAAGCAACAGGAAGGTCACTAGAATGAGCTGTGAGTGATGGGCACTAACAGATCAAATTGGAAAATATTTGTCACCATAGTGTCACCAAAAGTTGACTTGATGGACACTAACAACAACATAAAAGAAGAACAGACCAATATATAATCAAAGTGGTATGGTAGATTAAACTGAGGAAGTAAATTCTGGGAAGGTTCCAGAGCAAGGCTCTCTATTACAGAAAGGATAGTGGAACCTACCAAGACAGATACTTGGTGAACAAACTTGGCACTCATACAAGTCAGTTCACTAAACTATTGACTGTATTGACTCATTGCCTAGTATGATTGAGTGGAGATAAGAAAGAAGAAGAAGAAGACTCATCCATTGATGAGCTCTACTCTTCCCCGGCAGACACCATCAAAAGTCTCGAGCTTTACAAGCTTGATATCTTAGTGTGATTAAGTGGAAATAAGAAAGAAGAAGACTCATCCATTGATAAGCTCTACTCTTCCCCGGCAGACACCATCAAAAGTCTCTAGCTTTACAAGCTTGATATCTTAGTGTGATTAAGTGGAGATAAGAAAGAAGAAGAAGAAGACTCATCCATTGATGAGCTCTACTCTTCCCAGGCAGACACCATCAAAAGTCTCTAGCTTTACAAGCTTGATATCTTAGTGTGATTAAGTGGAGATAAGAAAGAAGAAGAAGACTCATCCATTGATGAGCTCTACTCTTCCCCGGCAGACACCATCAAAAGTCTCGAGCTTTACAAGCTTGATATCTTAGTGTGATTAAGTGGAGATAAGAAAGAAGAAGAAGACTCATCCATTGATGAGCTCTACTCTTCCCAGGCAGACACCATCAAAAGTCTCAAGCTTTACAAGCTTGATATCTTAGTGTGATTAAGTGGAGATAAGAAAGAAGAAGTTCACTAAACTACAGGACAACCTGGTTAGTTGGTGACCTATGCTCTAGTAGCCTATACTGTGTCAGACATCCCATCCAGAAGGCCTTCCAGCAGCCACCCAACCTACAAGACGACTGGCTCTTTGGGTATGGATGACAATGACATTCATTCTATTTTCACATCATCAGTCAAAACATCCATTTATATGTTTATCCAGAATTCAGATTTACCCAAACCATTCTGTTTATGAGCTTAACTTTTTCAATTAGGTGTTTTCCTGCATATAACTTTCATTATTACCATTAAATGTGATTATCTTTTACTTTTTTTTTATTAATTTCACTTGAAGACTCTGTGTATAAGACTATATATCTTATTAAAGACTTTTGTACATGTGTGTTTATCCAGAATCTTGAGGGGAAGTATGAGGTAAGGAAGGCCTCGTGATTATCTGGAGGAGGACTTTCCTCGGCTGTTCATAACTGAAAATAGAATTTCTTTCTGTTTCCTCTGTCCCTATGAATTGTTTTTGAAGGACCTCCATAATATCTATATATATATAAAAATGAATGTTTGTATGTTTGTCTGTTGGTATGTCCGGTATACAAATTCGCAGTAGTTCACTAATTCAAACCAAAATTTCCATACATAGGTAAAAAATAACGGGGATGACGATAGGCTATTTTAAAACTATATATTCAAATTATTAAAACTATATATTCAAATTATTCTACTTAGCTCACGAGCAGCGCCCTCTAGAACGCATGGCGGTCTGACGGCGGGGGGCGCCCATTGGCTGCCGGCGAGCACGTGACTTCCCTGCCCCCGGCCCCCCCCCTCCGAGAAAATGGAATCGTCCGGCTGCCGGCCGGTTGGCAGTTCACGTTCCCACCGCGTGCGGTCCTGGCGTTGGTGACACAGCTGTGCCAAGTGCCAAAAAAGTCTCGTGGGTGACCTCCGGGAACTACGTCCATCTTCCATATGTAAAATACATTTAATCGTGTAAACCCGGGCGTTGCCCGGGTCATTCGTCTAGTTGTTTATAAAATCAAGAACTTCCCCAATGTACTAGCCACCCCACCATCGCAGGATGAGTTGTCAACTTACCAAAGAGTCCACCTCCGGGTCCTCGACATTTAGGACTGGTAGGAGGTAGGCCAAAGAAGAGCTGGCCAATCCTAGAGAGATACTGGCACACACAACCACAGCGTGTAAATATGGGTGGATCAGTACAAACTTCCCAGGAGAGAAGCCGCTCCTATATAAACATGGATACTCCTGGAGGTGGTTTCTCATTGGAGGTTTGATTTTTATAAAGGTGGGAGGTTCCACAACCTCTCATGAGAGACCAGAGCCTAAAACCATGTTTCTCCAGTAGGCGGTAACTCAACAGATTTGTGTCGGGCCGAAAAATGAAAAGTCTTTCAAATGAAATGAGTTGAGTAAAATATATTAGGTCTCCAGGGAGAGTATCTTTTCAAAAACATAAACATAAGGTAATAAGAGCTAATCAAAATAAATAAATAGTGTGTGACGTTTCGGTAACAGCGTTGTTACCATCTTCAGACAACAGTACTAAATGGGATGGGAATCGAACCCAGTGTTCCGCTTACCGGGCAGATACCATGACCACTAGGCTACCCTGCACATTCAGTACTTTTGTCTGAAGATGGTAACAACGCTGTAACCGAAACGTCACACACTATTTATTTATTTGGATTTGGTCTTATTACCTTGTGTTTATAATCTATTAGCCGAATGACCCGGGCAACGCCCGTGTTTTACCCGATTGAATGTTTTTTATTCAAATGCTATTTGTTACAATTATAAATTGGCGCCTTAAATAAATGCATATATTAGTTAATAACTATAGCCTATGTGCTTTATCTGTCTATGTACTGTTGGCTTCCGTAGGCGTCTCTTACAGGGAAAAAGAAAGAGAGGATTCCATTTGGTTATTAACTAATATATGCATTTATTTAAGGAGCGACCCACTCCAACACAATAATTACAAAACCAAAAAGCGAGTGGGGGGGCAAAGGTGGCGTGACCGTAGCCAACCAATAGGAGGGCGCCATTCCAAAAAAAAAAAAAAAGCAAACGGTGACAGAGATGAAAACTGATGACTGATTGTTGATTAGGAGATGAGGAATGACGCTCGTAACTGTATATAGAATAATCCAAAAAGTGTCAAAAACATATTTATTCTCTAGCTTTCGGGAACGAACGCCCTTCTACAGGAGAAAACTTGTTTTACCATGGGATTATATTTATTGAATTGAAACAGGAGTGCTGGGAATAATAGCACAGCAGAATTCCTGCTCTAGAGAGCTGTGGTACAGCTGCCTACCATCATCATATAACCTAGCCACAACCACTTCTTTTTATCTTTGTTTACTGTTTCGCCTGCGGTTTTTTAATCTGGTAACTCAAGATAATAAAACCAAACTAAATAAATAAATAATGAGTCAAGTTTCGGTAACATTACCAAAACATCATACACTATTTATTTGGTTTTAATATACCTTATGTTTCTAATCTAGAATCCAAATTGATCATTATCTGCTAACCTTAATTCACTGGTTTATGTTCTCTTTGGTTAATAAAAACAGCATATTGTGAGATAAGACCTCTAACTTTCCTACAAGGAGAAACTGGGGTTAGCTATGTTTTTAGGAGTTATGTTGTTGTTGTTTCTTATCTCCTTGTGTAAAGATTACACGAATTCCATGTTTAGAGGTTATACACCATATAATCTAAAAAGAGAACTTTTTATTTTTATCCCAAATTTACATGTTACAGGCCATGATAATCATGGTGGAAAGTTAGCGAAAACTTTTTTTTTTACTGTAAGTGCAACCCGTGTTTTAACACGTAGAAAGCAGTTTGACTTTTGCACTGACAAGTAGGTCAGACCATTTGGATATTTGCATTCACTGGTGGAGATGGGGCTTTTTTTGCAAGAATTAGAGGGGGGAGCCTTTGGAGATTTTTTCTTCAGAAAAAAAAGAGCCCAATAAGGGATTCATTATCAGGCTGTCGCTGTTGAAAATCAATGGTTTATGCATTATTGGATTATAGATACAAGAAAATAAGACCTAATCCAAATAATTTTATAATGTTTGACGTTTCGGCAACAACATTGTCACCATCAACAGACAAAAGAATAAATCCTAAATAAATCATTTGTTCTTTTGTCTTAACTCCGCCTTTGCCGGTTCCAAGCCCGGATGAAAAAGGAGGGGGAGCAGTAACAAGCTCACTAAAAAACCTGGGCTCAGCTGGCCCGGCTGATAGTACCCTGTAAGGGCTCCTTATCCAGGGATACAGGATCAGCGTTTGTACTCCATGTTAGGAGCGGCTGCACATGGCATCTGTTCCTCATGTCAGAGGCGGCCATTTCTTTTGGAGCTAAGTCAGTGGCCTGCCACTGAGTAGTGCTCCCAGTCTTAATGACAAAGGCAGAAGACGCATTCTACTTCACCCAATCATGATGGTTGTCAAATCTCTCCACTATGCAGCATCGGCGGTCGCGCAGACTTTACAAGCTTGATACCTTAATATGATTGAGTGGAGATAAGAAAGAAGAAGAATTGTCTATGCCATTACTCCACCAAGCTTCATATGTAGGAAGAGCCAACAGCATCCTGTGTTCCCAAGTGGTCACCCTTCCAAGTCCTACAAGACCTTCAACATTACATAAATTTGGTGATCAGACAAGAGAGAGCAAGTGTTTTCAAGGCAAGTATGGCCATAGACAAAAAGGGTACCTGTGTGTAGGAAGGGTCGCGTGCCAGCGAGGGCTTGTAGTGCTGACAGAGGATGGTGAAGACTGCGCTGCGCGGTTCATCCACCGCCAACAGCAGGAACCAGAGGAAGTTGAGGAGAGGTAGAAGGAAGGGCGGACCTTTGTTCACCATCTCTGGGTGGTTCTCTATGTACGTCCAGAACACCACGCTGGCGCAGCTTTTGTTTGACAGACAGAGGTACCTGTTCACACACAAGTGATTGTCACCTTGCACTTAGTCCATTATATAAACTACACTCATGGAAACAAAACTTAAGCAAGTTTTACCTTTTAGTAGCATGTATATATATTCAGACAATAACTCTGAAATACAAGTTGTTAAGAACAAATCCAAATAAATGAATAGTGTGTGACGTTTTTGTAAAAGCGTTTAGCCATTTAGTCTTTTGTCTAATGATGGTAACAACGCTGTTACTGAAATGTCACACACTATTAATTTATTTGGATTTGGTCTTATTAACGTAGATTCTAATCTATAATCCAAATATTATGTTGAAATCTAAATCATAGGTTGAAATCATAGGTGCCGTTTTAGTATCGTCGTGTTTACTTTGTTTTTGCCTGTTGAAGGGTTCTTACCCGAAAGCTTTAAAAAAAAAAAAAAAGCGTCCATAAAAAACCGTTTAAGATACTTGTCTTCTTTTATTTTAGATTTCAATATAATAGCTCTAAGAAGAATCTCTTATTCTTACTACCAAATATTATGCCTTATCTGAAAGATATTTGATACACAGTAACCTTTATTGAAGACATACGAGATAACCAAGTTTGAACAAAATTGCCTCTATCTCATTAAAAAAATAATAATAATAATAAAAGATGACTGGCGACATATCAAAGATTTTCCACTTCCTTAAGTTTTGTCCATGTGATTGTATATTATTATTTCAGGTAAATCAGTCCTAGGGATTTCAATCAGGTTTAACCAAGACGATCAATTCTTAGACATAGTTTTCAACAGGTGTTAAGTTTTGGTATCTCTCTTGGTGTCCTCTTACATGGAAAGTAACCAATTGGTTAAAAAATTATAATTTGGGCAATATGATAACAGTCCTAGAGGTGTCCATTCCTGGAGTATTTCAGGTCAGAGTGGCTGACTAGAGATAACAATCTTAATTCTGATAAGGCACAATTTGGATTATTCTATATACAGTTACGAGCGTCATGCGTTCTTAATCCTTCATCTCTGTCACCGTTTGCTTTTTTTTTTTTTTTGGAATGGCTCTCTCCTATTGGTTGGCTACGATCACGCCACCTTTGCCCCCTCCCCCACTCGCTTTTTGGTTTTTGTAACTATTGTGTTGGAGCGGGTTGCTCCTTAAATAAATGCATATATTAGTTAATAACTAAATGGAATCCTCTCTTTCTTTTTCCCAGTAAGAGACGCCTACGGAAGCCAACAGTACATAGACAGATAAAGCACATAGGCTATAGTTATTATAACTAATATATGCATTTATTTAAGGCGCCAATTTATAATTGTAACAAATAGTATTTGAATAAAAACATTCAATCGGGTAAAACACGGGCGTTGCCCGGGTCATTAGGCTAGTAGATTATAAACACAAGGTAATAAGACCAAATCCAAATAAATAAATAGTGTGTGACGTTTCGGTAACAGCGTCATCACGTCCGGCTCACCAACGCTGTTACCGAAACGTCACACACTATTTATTTATTTGAATTTGGTCTTATTACCTTGTGTTTATAATCTTAATTCTTAAATCACACACAAGGGGAAAAAAGATATTTCAGGTTGAAAGTGTGTGAAGAAGGGAAAAAAGGAAGGGATGAATATGTACAGGATTACACATAGGGTTGGGAGTAAAAAAATGTTTACAAAAAAAAAATCTACTAATCAGAACATTGCAGATGGCTTGTGCAATTCATCTATACTTGCAGGTTTTTTTATCATGTAGGGTAAAATGATAAAGCACAATTTGGATTATAGATTATAATAAAAGAAAATAAGACCTAATCCAAATAATTTATTATTGTGTGACGTTTCGGCAACAACATTGTCACCATCATCAGGCAAAAGAATCATTCTTTTGTCTGATGATGGTGACAATGTTGTTGCCGAAACGTCACACACTAATAAATTATTTGGATTAGGTCTTATTTTCTTTTATGTAGGGTAAAAAAAAAAAGATCCTAAAGTAGCAATTAAAAACACTGATAACGTTGATTACCATCAATATCATTATCAATAATATTACAGTCTCTCTAACTTCTTTAATTCAACCCCCCCACAAATGATCAGAATTTTCAGTTGAATTATAAAGCTGGTAAAGAGATGATTATCA
>CP092876.1:975820-1051498 GCA_030710605.1 Cordylochernes scorpioides | reverse complement strand
CTGATAAACTGTCCATTAACTTCTGATCTAAGGGAAGAAAACCAACTTTACCTGACTAATACAAAACAAGCTGCTTGCAATAAAGACCAATACATTAAGTTTAATAGATTCTACAGGATGTATATTTCAAGGCGAAAGTGTTGACTGTACATATTTCAAGCTACTATTTCTAATTACTATATGCAAACTTTGTCATCGAACGTTTAATTTTAATGATTCCTAATGTTCAATTGTGTTAATTGTATATAATTTCAGATATACACGCAATTGTCCAAATTGTGGATATGGCGTGTCTATCCCAACTGTTAAATAAAATAAATCAGTGGTAAACACCCAGCAGTTTCGTCAATTTAATCTACCATACCGCTGTTATATTGCACTTAACAATTAAGCCAGGCCCTTCTATTAATTTTCTATTGCAGTAAGGACAGTAGAAAATTAATTTTTAAAAGAATCATACACGTCTGTTAGGAGCTAAGACTTTCCTATTCTACAATCGAGCAGAGTAAACATCAACACACCTCTAAGAAATTAATACTTTTAATTTACTTTCATAACTAACTAACTTACATCATTTCTAAAACCAAATATATACATGTAAAGTCGTCCGGTCATTTGGTCAAAATATAAATATATTAATCTATGAAAAACAACTTATAAAAATGCTAACAACGTCTATAATAGTTTCGAATTATCATAACAGATGGCATGCTAATGCATCATAATATAATTGTTCTAATAAAATATATGTTAAAAGATAACCTTCAAAAAAATAGCTATAACCCTTATATAACAACAAGCCTTTTATTGGGGATCTATGCCCTACACCGCCCAGGCGCATAATTGCTTAGAAACAATGAGTTATTTACAGGTGATCGTTCATTTACATATCCATTTACATACGACTCTCTTTCCTCAATGTTTCTTCTCTTGTACATCCCTGTAAAACTTGTACAGAACCAATGTATTGGATTTTTTCTTTGTCATCCTAGACAACAGAGCCTCCAGAGTATGATGATTTGATCCAATTTTATGCAAAAGAAGTTTCCTATCACTTATTAACTTTAAACAGAAAAATATGTGGTGCTTCAGTTCCGAGTCAGTTTTTTTTTTTAATTACATAAATGACATACTCGGTCAGTTGAGCTAAGTATTTTAGCATAGTTTTCTTTAAACAGTGGAAAGATTATTCTTAATTGTGCGATAAGTCTTTTAACTGGTGATGGGAGATCTACGATCAAATATTGTTCTGTTGTTATAGAAAGGAGTAGATTTTTATAGTGCTAATAAAACCATAATCCTTATAAATATATATGTTATGAATATTTTATTTTTTGTTGCTGAAAAAGATAGAGAATTGGAGGTGCAGTCGTGAAAATAGAAAGATAGTTATTTACCTTTCAAGTAGTTTTTTATTTTCAATTACTTGAAAAGAATTACACATGAATTATTTTTCACAGTAATATAGAATTTATAAAATGAATCCTATATTCGTGAATTAAAAAAAAGGTAGGGTTAACTTTACATATCTACAACAAATATTCAAAGTGTTATCTTTTAAATCTATGGTCAAAAATGTAGAGCAGTCAATGATGAAAATAAAATATATGTTTTTAAAAAATTAAGACCACCGGTCTTATACAGATTCACCACAGGAAGAAAGGAAGCATAGATGGAGCTCCTGTATTCCAGGCAGCGTAGCACCCAACAACAGCTTCCAGGTCCGACGAATGTCCAATGGCCACACGTTCCATCGTGCATACGTCATGGTTAGCGTATCATTGGACAGGCTAGTGTGGAATCAGCCGTGTTCTAGTCTTCGTTTTCTTATATATGCAATAAATATCTATTTTTAAAAGATCTCCTAAATATCAATTAACAAAAACGAATTTTTAAAGGAAATTAAAAAGATAATAAAAAACGACCTAGAAATAATAGTAAAGGCTAAAAATAGAAGTAAAAAAAAGAAGCTATGGGACTAAGGCGGTTTGATTTGATTACAAGAAGACGGATGGTTCTCAAACACTCTCGCAAATGACCAGAAAGAAAGAAAAAAAGGATGAGAAGACAAAGAAATCGTCAACCAGCCACATTGTTCCGGGTAATGTACTTAGACTACCGTTAATGGTGTCACCATCATGTGGTTGGTCTAATGGGTAGTTTGCTTGGTGTAGTCCCTTTGTCCTGATTTGGTGGCATTGTCATTCACTCTGTGTGCATCATTATTTGATCTACGGTCCAGTCCAGTGTGTAGTGCTTCTTCTTTCTTGTATGATTCGGCTTCTATGTATTCTTGTTTTGTTTATAGTGATACTTGTTCTTTTTATTATTATCCCTAGTACACGTTGTACAGGCCATGATAATCATAGGTGGGTAGTTAGCAACTGCTTTTACTGTAAATGTATCACATGTCTACACATGTGAAAAGCAGTTCGACTTTGCACTTATAAATTTTCCAGAGCCCCGTTTAGTTACTTGCACTCGCTGGTGGGGTTGGATTTTTGTAAGATTCGGGGGCCATTGGAGCATTTTTTTATTATTATTATTATAAAAAAAGTGCCCAATGCGGGATTCGATCCCGGGTCGTAGCGGTTGAAAACCAACGGTTTAGACCATCCTTCCACCGACCCCCATACATGTTCTTAAATATAGGTAACCAGTTGTTGTCGTGTCCAATGAAGAGCCTCAGATGTCTCCATACATCTCTATTACAGCAGCAGCAATGTCCACTATCTTGGGCGTGTATACTGAATTGTTATTGTTGTTGATGTCGTGTCCAATGAAGAGCCTCAGATGTCTCCATACATCTCTATTACAGCAGCAGCAATGTCCACTATCTTGGGTGTGTATACTGAATTGTTGTTGTTGTTGATGTCGTGTCCAATGAAGAGCCTCAGATGTCTCCATACATCTCTATTACAGCAGCAGCAATGTCCACTATCTTGGGTGTGTATACTGAATTGTTGTTGTTGTCGTGTCTAATGAAGAGCCTTAGATGTCTCCATACATCTCTATCACAGCAGCAGCAATGTCCACTATCTTGGGTGTGTAATACTGAATTGTTGTTGTTGTCGTGTCTAATGAAGAGCCTTAGATGTCTCTATACATCTCTATCACAGCATCCATTAGAAAATCGTTGCCGTTGCCACGTTAGTCACCTTGGACCAGAATTTGATCAAAATTCGAAGGGTCCAGATGTGGTCGGACTTCTCTTCCCATAGGTAACCAGTAAAAAGATTTACCTTCATACTGAATCATTTAAATCTTTTCTGGAAATATAGAATCCATCTTAGATTAATTAAATATAATTATCCGAGGATAAGTATCTTTATTACACTTTTGACGAGTTTACAAACTTTCGGGCGAGTGCAAGTAACCAAACGGGGCTCTGGCACATTTGTAAGTGCAAAGTCGAACTGCTTTTCACATGTATAGACATGTGGTGCGCTTACAGTAAAAGCAGTCGCTAACTACCCACCATGATTATCATGGCCTGTACCACGTGTACTAGGAATAATAAAAAAAAACAAGCTTTCGGGTTTTAAACGACCCTTCTACAGGTAAAAAAAAAGGGTCATTTAAAACCCGAAAAGTTTGTAAACTTGTTAAAAGTGTGATAAAGAAACCTCGGAAATTTGATTAATACAGTGTGTGTGTGTGTGGATTGTCATTCTAATAATAGAATCCATCTTATTTCCCCCATCTTTTACTATCTTGGTTTTAAGTAGAAATTCGAGTTCAGTTATGATCTTGGGTAAAATTGACGGATGAAGAAGAAGAATTAAATTTTATTGCCATCTATCGTTAAAATTTTACACAAATAAATTTACTGGCAATGCGTTTCTTTTAAATATCATCAAATATTATCTCTACAGACCTTACTGCAATGATATGAATTATTGAATGAGAGGGCTTATCTCATCAGTAGTGAACCCTAATTCAATAACTCATATCATTGCAGTAAGGTCTGTAGAGATAATATTTGATGCTATTTAAAAGAAACGCATTGCCAGTAAATTTATTTGTGAAGAAGAAGAATGTTGGATTCTTATAGAAGATAAGCTAGATGTAACAAATACCCAACGTTGGTATGAAGCAGAACAACCAGAGTTCAATAGAACAAGAAAACATGGAAGGTTTGCTGTTTAACTACAACTCGGAGGAGCTAAATTTTCCCATAGAACTTGTCAATTGTTCAAGTTCGAATAACATAATTGTCTCGGTCTTATTCTTGGATCAAAATCATTTTGTCATTCGTCACGAAATTGTGTCATATGAAAAATATTTCTCTCTCACGGTTATTTACACCTATATAACTACAGTGTACTCCGCTTATAACGAAGTCGCATTATCCATGACAATCACTTTGTTATATCCGAAGTTTGTTATATCCGCAGTTGGAAAAAAAAAATGTTTTGTACCAATAATTTTATTTACTATTCAACTCAAAAGAGCAACACAAAGATCAATAACAACCTCATCAGGTGTTTTTGGAGAAGTAGTTTGTGATATTATTAACTTATTTGTTGTGTATCATTAAATTTGTGTCATTCACACGTTGTAATTTGATATATATGTCATAATTTGTATATAATTAAATGCAACCCCGACCCACTATGTATGTATCATGTATGATTTTCAAAGACTTAATAAAGAACAAGGTAACTGGAGGAAAGAAAGTAACAAAAGATATAGGAAGTAAGACTAAAGCTGGCACGACTATTTTGGCACCCCTGTGTCAACATTGCAGGGGCAGAGACCGGTCGTCTCTAGTGACCGCAGAAGTTATATTAGACAAGAAGCACTCGACACTTCCTGGAAAAACAGGATGTATTCGGTGACCAGAAGTTATAAATATTAAGCTAACGCCCAACATTTCCGGCAAAGATAGGACGTATTTGATAACACGGAAGTAAATAAAGTCAAAATGGCACTCGACACTTCCTATCAAAGCAGATCATATCTTTCACCAAAGGAAACCGCCGGCCTATCAGAAGATAGCACCTTAAGTAGGTCAACCAATAGGGAAAGATCATGTGAGATCTCTCAACCAATCAGAGAGAAACTGACTCGTGGTGTTAAATCGAAAGACAAGAATAGTTAGTAGTGATTTAGCTTCCAAGAAGGTGACATCTGCTCTAGACCTCTCTCCCTCTGCTCATCCCACAGCTAAGTACAATCACCGCCATGTGATCAACTAATTAATAAGTCAAATCGCTCAGTTCTTCTCAAGCTTTCTTTCCTCCAACCCGTTGCCTTATATTTCCAAACTCAATCACGTGTCCTGATTATTCCTAACTGTGTGCTTCACTTACCACTCAACGACTGCGCTTCAACCAATCCTCACCATTCAAATCCAACAACAAGGAACCCCGCAACGATATTGCCACAGAACGGTTAAGTCGACAGGATAAAGATTATAGAGCTTAATCAGGATAAAGATGGAAATTAACCCAGGCGCCAGCACAACAAAAGGCAATGACAACCCAAGAGAGAAGGAACTGGCAACGAACGGAAAGAAGCTGACAACGAACGAGGCGACAAGATATACCCTGGCGACGGTAATTTTAGAACTGACCGCCGCGCTACAAGGGGCAACCGCCGCCCGCACCGCCGGTACGTGTCCGAACAACCTGACGTCCACCGAGGAATCGCCATCAGCCATGCCGTACCCGTGCACCCGGAAGCAACCCACGCGACACGGACCCAGTGTACCGACAACACGATCCACTCGAATGGAGGCAGTACAAATGACTAGATTTCCCTTTCAATCGCGCGGACAGTGCAAAAGGTCCCGATCCGGTACAACAGATATTCCAAGCCAGCCACACCAAGCCGAAGACGCCACAATGGAGACTTTTCGAGACTAAGGTAGGCAATCCACCCAATGACACCATCCATTTGACTTTGGACTTATATCTGACCCAGGACCTACCATGTACCTTTCTCATTGAACCAGACGCAGGTTCGAACATATTGCCGTATCATTTATACAATAGATTAAAAGCACAACTTCCCAATTTAAGTATTAAAAAACCTTCCCTTGATCTATCCCCCCTAAATAGTTTTACGAAAATAATAGGACATTTAACTTTCCCTCTGACAATAGGCCAAATAACCCGTAGAGAGAACTTCCACGTGGTAAATGCATCCTTGCCATTTGGAGTTCTTACCTTAGAAACCCTTTATCAGTATAAATTAAAACTAAATTATAATCGCGGCACTATTTTCCAACTTGGCGTCCCATTGTCTAATACTATCTACCACTTTAAACATGTGTCAAATGAATGCAAGCACGGGCTAGGCCAGAACCTGTCCCAAAGGACTCGCACAGCACCCAAAGCTTTCACACATGGAAAACCTTACCTGCATTCATTGCCCAAACCCCAAATATTTACATGCCACCATTATAATCTCACACCACACAACTTTTCGCTCAACCCAATTGCCAATACTTTATGCCCACCACATATAAAGCCACCACGACTTCAATCTACAACTCCAATAATGCCCAAACAAATGTCCGTACATCGACACAGCTCACCCACTTACCACACAAAATCCACACATGACCATATTTCGCAACGCCATAAACACGCAAATGTATCTCACAACATACACGCACCCATACACCACCACACAACAAACACGCACAACCCGCACAACAAACGCAACACGCACGCCAAAAGACAACAACAACAAACAAGCGCATGCACAACCGTTAAGGATAATACAATCATCCCGTCTACACAAAACATAGAAAAAATTCACGCCACCGAACAACCACACAATCGAAAAACCTTGCGATCTTTCCTAAAAGCTGTGAACGTCTTTAAGGAGTTCATTCCGGACCACGCCCGCTTGCGGACACCACTTGTCAACCTTCTAAAAAAGGATGTCATGTGGGTCTGGGATGACGAATGCCAGAAAGCGTTCACTAACCTGAAAGAAAACCTTACCACACACCCCACATTACACCTTTACCAGGAAGGTCTGCCATGCCAGGTGTACTGTAACACCTCAACATTCAGTATTACAGGCGTTCTTAAACAAGTCTACCCTGATGGGAAGACATACACCGTTCAACATTTCAGCCGATCTCTGCGTAGTCACGAGCGAAATTATTCAGACTTGGAACTACAATGCCTAGCCATTGTGGAAAGTGTGGATAATTTCCGCACCTGTTTAATGGACAGAAAGTTTACAATATTTTCTGACCATCCCGCATTGCAGTGGTTGAAAGAGATCAAAGCTCCGTCGGGCAGATTGTTTCGATGGAGGTTAAGACTGTCAAGATACGAATATGAGGTCCGTAGCATAAATGGAGTACAACAATATGAAACGGGCGTTGTAACTCGTATCCCATTTTGTGGCTTTCTAGATGCGCCGCTCATAAAGAGCCAACAGTCTTCTCCACCGGGAAAATCCCGCGTGACTATGGATCCCAATAAACTGCGCACCGTCTCCCGAAAAGGAGTACTTAAAACTATAGTCCCAAATTCATTTACAACCAGACTTCTTAAGTCCGTACACACACAACACCACCACCCAAACATCTCCAAGATGACGAGACTCATCTCAGCACAATATTATTGGCAGAACATGACACAAGACATCGCAAAACAGGTAAAAACCTGCCCCACCTGCCGATTCGCTAGAAGAATCGATGAATACAAACAACCTGCACGTAAAAATACCGACACAGGTACCCAAACAAAACAAAATTCGTACATAAAACACAGCGTACACACAACACAAACAATGCCAAAATTACCACATCCACGTCAGAGAAAAGATCACACATTTCAACCTAAACCAATTACCACCGACATATCTCTAATAAAACCATTGACGATCAAACAGGAGAACTGTAAACCTGACAACCAATCCAATCATATCACACCACTCCCTAAAGATATCAAACAGGAGAACTGCGAACCTACCAATCATTCAAATTCTACAATTCATAAGGTTCAAGCAAATATTTCAGAGTCCCCAGTTACAAAAATGTGGACGAACATGGGGCAATATCCTATATTTCATCTGATTCTTATCCTTTGTTTGTTACTTCTGCCATACAACTGTATCCCAATTTTAGTCATCAATTACTTGTTTATCTATGCTATGCCCGATCAGAAAATCTTCGAACTACAAGAGGTAGTTTTTAATTTAGGACAAGCATTTTTTAATTTTGGACAAACAGTTTTTCATTGTGGACAAGCAATTCTTCATTGTGGACAAGCAATTCTTCATTGTGGACAAGTATTTATAAAACTTCTCATAATTTTAGGAACCATCTTCGCAGAAAATCTAAATAAACTCCGAAGAGATAACAGTAAATGAAAAGATAACCAACCAGTGTCGGAGAAATCACGCTCCAAAAACAAGATCTGAGCCGCACCAAAAATAAATAGACGGCAGGAAATGAGATTTGAAACACCACGACAGGAAGTATAGTCCACGGAGGTTAAATTCGGCCTCTGTAAACAAAGCGGAGCGCCTTCGTCCGATCTCCAATTTCCCTCCCTCTCTTTTGCCCGACACACCCCACTTCCGTATCTCTAATTACAAGGAGAAGATCCCCTATTGAGGTCGACTGGGAACCTCACTATGCCACCGGTTTTGATTCCAGTTCGAGTCTACATATCGATTTTTACCAACCAATTACACATCCACGAAACAACACCTAGAACTAACTCACACAACTCTTACACAACCGACTTCTAACATTTTTCACAACACACACACAAAGACAAAAAATTACACATAAAGGTTATATAGATTTCCATGTCTCCTGTACACAGCATAAACGCACTTGAGGGCTAGAATCACGTTTTTCACCTAAGTGTCGATACAGACGAGACAAAAAATTTATAGGGCATAATTGAGCAAGTAAAACATTTATAGGGCAAAATGGAACAATCAATACATTTAGATCAGGGCATGTAGATACCAAAGGGTTCCAACCAATACATCTTATTTTTCATATCAATCATTTTTATTATTTTCTCTCAATTAAAAGTTAAATATTTAATCAATTTATCAAATTATTCAACTTATTACCACTTTTTATCATTAATTATCATTTTTTTTTTCCAATTAGTTTATATTATCATTTTTATTTATCAATTATCATTCTATTTACCACTTGACTTATATTGTCACAACTCAATTATCAACGAAAACACTGGTTTTCGATTAAACTAAAAACATTAAATCACCCTTTGTTGTTGAAACCTTTTATTTTTCATTTTTTTTTTTTTCTCAAGCACTCACCTTTGATTTCGCTCAACTTTTATTTTTATTTTTATTTTGATTTCTCACAAGCCCTAATAAAACTCCCTCGGTCTCCATTCCCAATTCCGAGCTAGAACATAATTAGGCATTTTTCTTTTTTTCTCACCACGCACCAAGCATTCACTTTGATTCCGTTCAACTCTTATTTTTATTTTTATTTTGATTTCTCAAAAGACCTAATGAAAACCCCTTCGATTTCATTCCCAATCTCAAGTAGGATAGTAATTAGGCAATTCTTTTTTTTTTTTTTTTCACCAACGCAACAAAGCATTTTCTTTTTTTTTCATACAACAAGGCTTTTTCTTTTTTTTTTTGTGCAACCAAGCCTTCACTTTGATTTCATTCAACTTTTATTTTATCTTATTTTATGTTGATTTCTCAAAAGCCCTAATAGAATTCCTTCGATTTCATTCCCAATTTCGAACTAGAATATGGTTAGGCATTTTTCCTTTTTTTTTTTTTTTCTCTCACCATTCAACCAAACACATTCAATTTTGATTTCATTTCACTACTCCTATTTTATTTTGTTTTGATTTCAAAGCACCTTATGAAATTTCCTCGATTCCTTTTTCTCAGAATTCGAGCAAAAAAGTAACTAAGCAGTTGTCTTTGTCACCATGCAACAAAATATTTTTCTTTTTCAACCAAACACATTCAATTTTGATTTCATTCAACTATTTTTATATTATTTTTATTTGATTTCAAAAGCCTTAATAGAACTCCCTCGATATCATTTCTTATCTCGAGTAGAATTCGTTTAGGCGCATTTTTTTTTTTTGCCCACTATGTACCATAACATTCATTGATTTCTTACAATTAAAAAATTTTTGATTTCTATTAATTATACTCAACCTATATCATCAACCCCATTCTATCTTACTTTTATGTCACCAGCAATGCTTGTATATAGCCCCTCAATACCCACAACTAATTTTCCCACAAAATTATTTTTCATTTTACAGAATTCTCTCAGGCTAACCCCTTCTTGAATTCTTCACATGTAGGGGGCGCATCTGTCATAATTTGTATATAATTAAATGCAACCCCGACCCACTATGTATGTATCATGTATGATTTTCAAAGACTTAATAAAGAACAAGGTAACTGGAGGAAAGAAAGTAACAAAAGATATAGGAAGTAAGACTAAAGCTGGCACGACTATTTTGGCACCCCTGTGTCAACATTGCAGGGGCAGAGACCGGTCGTCTCTAGTGACCGCAGAAGTTATATTAGACAAGAAGCACTCGACACTTCCTGGAAAAACAGGATGTATTCGGTGACCAGAAGTTATAAATATTAAGCTAACGCCCAACATTTCCGGCAAAGATAGGACGTATTTGATAACACGGAAGTAAATAAAGTCAAAATGGCACTCGACACTTCCTATCAAAGCAGATCATATCTTTCACCAAAGGAAACCGCCGGCCTATCAGAAGATAGCACCTTAAGTAGGTCAACCAATAGGGAAAGATCATGTGAGATCTCTCAACCAATCAGAGAGAAACTGACTCGTGGTGTTAAATCGAAAGACAAGAATAGTTAGTAGTGATTTAGCTTCCAAGAAGGTGACATCTGCTCTAGACCTCTCTCCCTCTGCTCATCCCACAGCTAAGTACAATCACCGCCATGTGATCAACTAATTAATAAGTCAAATCGCTCAGTTCTTCTCAAGCTTTCTTTCCTCCAACCCGTTGCCTTATATTTCCAAACTCAATCACGTGTCCTGATTATTCCTAACTGTGTGCTTCACTTACCACTCAACGACTGCGCTTCAACCAATCCTCACCATTCAAATCCAACAACAAGGAACCCCGCAACGATATTGCCACATATATTATGCATAATATATTAGTCAATTATAATGGTAAATGAGAAAACTTCGTTATAAACGGATAAAATAAAAATTTATACATGCAAATCACTTCGTTATAAGCGAAAATTCTTTATATCCGACTTCGCAATATCCAGAGTTCTTTTAATGGTTTAAGCCCTTCTTTTCTTTCGTGCAGACAATTTCATTCGCTATATGCGGAATTTCGCTATAACCGACTTTGTTATAAGCGGAGTACACTGTATATATCAAAGTACAAAACTATTCTAGACGCGTAATATTCTTTTTAAAATAAAACAATTTCTACTGCCCTTACTGCAATGGAAAAATTAAAATTGTTTTATTTTAAAAAGAATATTACGCGTTTAGAATAGTTTTATACTTTGATAACAGATGGCGCGCTAGTGCATTGTAAAATAAATGTTTGAATAAAAGACACAAATTGATATATGCGGAAGAGCGATTGCTCGAAGCATATTATATATTTATAATTATATGTAATTCTGCTGTCCTAAAAGCTTATGTCCATAGTTAATCTAAAATACCCATTCGAAGAGTCAAGCATCAGTATCACTATAAAAGGAAGTTCCAAAAATGTAATATACTCCTAGATGAAGTTTTGATCCTCGTGGTCACTATTTTTGCCGCCTTGGGGCTTCGGGCTCTAGGTGTGCTTGGTGCGTCCTTGGTTCCTTCGCAGGCGGCGCGCTGTACCAGATTCGGCGGGCTGTTTGCACGTGTCGTCTAGATGTTGTCCTGTCTAATTATGTGCCTTAAAAAGCTTACCTGAAAGCTTGTAGAAGGCGGAATAATAGTCCCCCCCCAAAAATGTAATAAAAGAGTTCCAACGGGAGCTCGCGAAAGATATTAGCCAGACTTTTGATCTCTGATGATCCCCTATTTTTGAAACCTTGGGTGCCTTGGAGCTCTAGGTGTGTTTGGTGCTGCCTTGGTTCCCTCGCAGGCGGCGCGCTGTTACCAGATGCAGCGGGCTGTTTGCATGTGTTGTCCTGCGTTCAATTGTGCCTTAAAATGCTTCCAGACTAGCATGTAGAAGGCGGATTAATTGATACTATACCAAAAATGTAATATAACAGCGGTATGGTAGATTAAACTGGCGAAACCGCTGGGAGGGTTCACCACTGATGAGCCAGGCCCTCCCTTTAATTTTTCCATTGCAGTAAGGGCAGTAGAAATTGTTTTATTTCAAAAAGAATATTACGCGTCTAGAATAGTTTTGTACTTTGATAACAGATGGCGCGTTAGTGCATTGTAAAATAACTATATATTTTTATTTATTTATGAAAAAGGCATCTCCTTATTGTGTAACTGAAAGTTGCTGATGGCTTGCGCCATCTATCAGAATAAATTGGCCAATTCTGGAATAATTAGAAATCAATGAGAATAGTTGATATTTATTCCGATAGATGGCGCAAGCCATCAGCAACTTTCAGTTACACGATAAGAAGATGCCTTTTTCATAATTTATGAACCTTATCCCAGTACAATATCACATTTGTACTATTTTTTTTTCATATATTTTTAAGTCTGTCAGGATTCGAACATGGAAACTTTTTATCGATGAAAACAGATGTTCACTAAGAAGATAGTATACATATTATTTCACTGGTAACCTAATGTACTGGGAGAAAACAAACCGATAAACCTTTTTGTGACGTTTATTCATAAACTAAATGTTTAAAAAAAAAAAGAATTTTCTAACTAAAGATTATTATATTAATCTTCGAGAACAAAAGTATGCAAATTTAACGATAATTATACAAAGCAAAATAATTTTTAAAAATTATGTAAAAATAACTCTACATGAAATAAAGATAAATAAGAGGTAAAAAGTTAAACTCATGACAAGATATAGACAGTAAGTTATAATGGGACATGTAAACAAGAGACTCCAGCAGTGCACATCTCTCCCAACAATATAGAAAAGAAGTAGACAAGAAGTCCAATTGATGCAGAACAAGAGCTCTTTCAACATCTATATATATATATAAATCAATGTTTGTATGTTTGTTTGTTTGTATGTCCGGTATACAAATTCGCAGTAGTTCACTAATTCAAACCAAAATTTCCATACATAGGTAAAAAAATACGGGGAAGACGATAGGCTATTTTAAAAAATAGATAAATTCATTATTAAAACTATATATTCAAATTATTCTACTTAGCTCACGAACAGCGCCCTCTATCAAAGATTAAATTAAATTATGCTGATGCAAACAAATAGATAATGCTAATAACAAACAATTATAAAAAAAAATCTTATCTAAATATATATCACTCGGGTAGATATGCACACGGGTCAATCCCGGGTCACCCGTCTAGTGTTATATACTTTAAAACGTAGTAGATATGTAGAAATGATTGTATTTATTATATAAATATACTTTTATTAAACAAAAGGACTCCCCATTGACATTCCTTCTCATAGTTCACAGTCATCTTTCGTATTTTGACGTAATTTTCTTCAAAAAAAGAGAATTCTTATTTTAAAATTTGACCAAAGATTAAAGATGCTAATTTGTAAAGGCATATATTGTTGCATCATGGCTAATGAACCTATTTTAATTTAATTTGTAATTATATTTTTTATATATATTAAATTCAAAATTATATTTTATATTTATTTATTTTATTAAACAGAATATATGTATTATAGAATCATCATTTGTATTTAGGTACACGTGTGACTTCACTGCTCTCTTTGATGTGAAAAATAAATAGAGGATTCTGGAGGCTACTTAAAGTAGAGTTATCTCCACTTATATAAATTTGTAGGATGGTTGAAACACGCTCTGGTAAGATACAAGACCCAGCACAGGAGAGGACCAAGGTTGAAGAGTCTGTCAAGCCACAACCTGGTGCAACAATATTGAATCAAAATATAATTTATTTTACCAAATTTATTTTAAAGATCTATTTATGGATTTCTCTATTTTCAAAAATATACTAATTTGTAATGGAATTTATTAGTCGTTAAAAAAAAAATGTTGTTGTGGTTAAATTATATAGTAATTATATATATATATATATATATATATATATATAGAAGATAGTTTATAATTCAATATAATGCGGCTTATGATTGTAAAACATTTCCCATCCCTAGACACTTTTATTTTTCCGTTTATCATTACTCTTCACAATTCATCCTTTCATACTTCATCTCTAAGGTCTGCAGCGCTGGCAGAGGCGCCATATTCATTATACATAGTATATATAATGCATGTTATCTTTTTTAAATACTGCAGACTGTGCACTTTGCATGTATTGACAAGATGTCAATAAAATTATTTTAATTGTCAATTGTCTAAGGTTCGAAATAATCGTTATTTCTCCTTAAAAATAAATTTCGATTTTTTTTTTCGTTTAAAAGAAACACATGCGGGATAATTTTCAAATGTCATTGACAATGACAATTAAAATAATTTTATTGACATCTTGTCAATACATGCAAAGTACACAGTCTTCACTATTTAAAAAAAGATAATATGGATTATATACACTATGTACAATGAATATGGCGCTTCTGCCAGCGCTGCAGAGTTTGGTGGAGAATCGCCAGTCGGTCTCCAGCGACACCACGTATTTCGTGATCTACGAAGAATACGTAGATTGCGTACTTCGCCGCTGAGGAGATGGTGATGGCGTGGTCCTCGAATTCCATAGAAGATGGTATTGATTGTGTGAATTAAAGACAATCATATTTGTTGTGTTCTCTACCTAAAAAAATAGCACTTGACGAACACTATAAGGTATAAACCATTTATTTCTATAAAAAATATACTTTCACTCTCCTCTTACACTCTATATACATCCAATCATTTTTACATATTTAATTTTCTATCAGAAAATTAATACATATTTACATATATGCTGCATTTTTCTTTAAGAATAAAATTTGCATATTGAATCATTACAATATTTAACGCAACTCTCTCTCTCTCTCTCTATTTCTATAAATATATTAATTAATGCACGCGAGATAAAATATGACAATGAGAGAAAGATTCAAATATTAATTGCAGCGAGTGAGACCATTCTGAATGATGATGACAATGTGACCAGATATATTTAGAAAGTAAACAAAAGAATTGTGGCAGAAGATAGCCTCCTACCCAGAGGCAATGTAGTCTCGACTAATTGTGTCCCCCAGTTTAAAATAGCTGTGAGGACGAGGCTAAGAAAAAGGAAGTTGATACTAAATGGTTTCCATGAAAAATGGTGTTTTTACCCTTTCTTTACTAAATTGGTGTAAAATTGTACTTCTTGTGATTCTGTAAAATTCCAACCTACTTTTAAGTTGTTATCAATTGTTTTATCTTTTTAACGTTTTGACAAACTATTATAAAGTTTAATTAAAAAGGCATATATTGGATCAAAATATAATTTATTTTACCAATATTTCAGTTGGCTGAACGCCAACCTTTATCAAGGTGTTATAACATATTTAATGTGTGATGCACTAGCGCGCCATCTGTTATCAAAATTCACTGAAGAGCCAGGCCCTCTCATTAATTTTTCCATTGCAGTAAGGGCAGTAGAAATTGTTTAATATCAAAAGAATCTTACGCCTTTAAAATAGTTTTGAATTTTGATATTTAATATGTGTCAACAACAAACTCAGCGCCACATAACGTCAACAGAATTAAGTTTTTAAAATATTTTGTTATATTCAATTTTTTTATCCAATATATGCATTTTAATTAAAGATTTATTTATGGATTGCTCTATTTTCAAAACGATTATAAAGTTCTGTGGGCAATAGTTACCCAGAAATTATTTGTAAAAGGAAAAATAAAAATCAGGTAAAACATTTTCTTTTAATTTTGGTTTTTGCAAGCTTTCGAGCAAATATATTTCTCATTAACGGGTCAAATACTTTATCTACCATCTCTAAATTATCTTTATACAAAATAATTTTGTATAAATATCATTTAGAGATCATACATAAAGTATATGACCTGTTGAAGAGCAGTATATTTGCACGAAAGCTTACAAAAACCAAAATTAAAATAAACTTTTTACCTGATTTCTATTTTTCCCTTTTTAGATTATAAAGTTAATTCTTGTTTTTTTTTTAATGAACAATTAAGGGATATTTCTGTGAAACCAATCTGATAATAAGTAGACAATTTGACAATTTTAACATTTTATTGATTCTTCTAATTAATTGTTACACGAAACAAAATTAAGGTCAAATTATATAAAGAATAATATATGATAATAAGTATGAAAAGAATAAGTAGAGCGTTATAAATATCAAAATACAAATATAGTCAGGGCGTGGAGAGTTTTCCAGTACCTCTCTGCACCTTGGAAGACCTTTAACAGTTCTCACAGAGTACAGGCAGTCGTGGTCGAGGCAGGGTAGAAAGCTTGGGAATCTCCACACAAAAACGAAGAGACACAGTTGTATTAGGAAAGACCCGTGAACAGATAGGAGTCGAGCTAAGAGCAAGATGGAGATAGAAGAGTTCTTACTGTTCTACATGGTCGATGAGGTGGACCTGGGTACAACCGACGAGGACTGGGAAGTGACTGTGAAGTGACTATTTATTTACGCGAATTGACAACTTTACATATCTTTGCCGAAAGGAAGTATTGGATTTCAGCGGATCCACAAGATGTGGATCGGAAGAGATCATTGTATACTGGAAACGCCCTGACATCTTCTAGGCCTCGTTCGGACTTTTACATCTCGATTTTTGCTTTAGCTCAACTCTTAATCTATTACAGAGTTTTATTTATTTATCCTCAGTTTGTACAATGTACATTACATATGATGATGTAATGACACATGTCAATCATGCGTATAATTATTTGTAGATGTGTTTCTATTATACAACATGACAATCTTGTTATAAGTATTATACAATATGAGGTTGTTGGTTTAAATTACCATATATATGATGCATATTTAATGGGTTGAAATGATGTGTTGATTTGAGCAGTCGTGGATTGTATTGAGGACTTACTAAGAGACAGGAGGTTCAGAAGGAAGACATTAATGGAATAGTCTAGAGGGAGAGGGGCAACTGCTACACCGTCGTTGCCAGCTTACAGCACCGAATCAGAGAGATGCGCCCTGTTTCACCGCGCGTCACCAACTTTCCTTTTACGCTTCATATGGACGTGTTCCTTAATGGAATGTCTGGTGTCCCCTCTCTCTGCCGTGACAATCGTTTAGGATTTTATATATTTGACATGAATCACATACATAATTGGATGGTAAGTTTGCATACAATACGATAATATGAAATATATATGTGTGGTAATATATTTCTATAAATATTTACATATTTAACATGATTATAGTGTAACAGCCCCAAAATTTAGATAGAATCCAACTCACCAGTTTGGCCATAATGTAATACAAAACAGGATAATAAAGTTTGGTTGAGAGTCCGCCGGCGAAAAGACAGGACAAAGGATCTCTGATTACAGAGTCATTAGTTTGTCCCTTACCTGAACCTTCGGAACTTGAGGCCTATAAAACCAGCGGTTATATCTTGTAGCCTTAGTGCCGCCATGATTCCACGAGCGTTCGTAATATGTGAACTATAAAACCAGCGGTTATATCTTGTAGCCTTAGTGCCGCCATGATTCCACGAGCGTTCGTAATATGTGGACTATAAAACCAGCGGTTATATCTTGTAGCCTTAGTGCCGCCATGATTCCACGAGCGTTCGTAATATGTGGACTATAGAACCAGTGGTTATATCTTGTAGCCTTAGTACCGCCATGATTCCTTGAGCCTTCGTAATATGTGGACTATAGAACCAGCGGTTATATCTTGTAGCCTTAGTGCCGCCATGATTCCTTGAGCCTTCGTAACTTGAGGCCTATAAAACCAGCGGTTATATCTTGTAGCCTTAGTACCGGCATGATTCCTTGATCCTTCGTAATATGTGGACTATAGAACCAGCGGTTATATCTTGTAGCCTTAGTACCGGCATGATTCCTTGAGCCTTCGTAATATGTGGACTATAGAACCAGCGGTTATATCTTGCAGCCTTAGTGCCGCCATGATTCCTTGAGCCTTCGTAATATGTGGACTATAGAACCAGCGGTTAGATCTTGCAGCCTTAGTGCCGCCATGATTCCTTGAGCCTTCGTAATATGTGTACTATAGAATCAGGGGTTAGATCTTGTAGCCTTAGTGCCGCCATGATTTCTTGAGCCTTCGTAATATGTGGACTATAGAATCAGCGGTTAGATCTTGTAGCCTTAGTGCCGCCATGATTCCTTGAGCCTTCGTAATATGTGAACTATAGAACCAACGGTTATATCTTGTAGCCTTAGTACCGCCTTGATTCCTTGAGCCTTCGTAATATGTGAACTATAGAACCAGCGGTTATATCTTGTAGCCTTAGTACCGCCATGATTCCTTGAGCCTTCGTAATATGTGAACTATAGAACCAGCGGTTATATCTTGTAGCCTTAGTACCGCCTTGATCACTTCCTTGAGCCTTCGTAATATGTGGACTATAGAACCAGCGGTTATATTTATTGTAGCCTTAGTGCCGCCATGATTCCTTGAGCCTTCGTAATATGTGGACTATAGAACCAGCGGTTATATCTTGTAGCCTTAGTACCGCCATGATTCCTTGAGCCTTCGTAATATGTGGACTATAGAACCAGCGGTTATATCTTGTAGCCTTAGTACCGCCTTGATTCCTTGAGCCTTCGTAATATGTGGACTATAGAACCAGTGGTTATATCTTGTAGCCTTAGTGCCGCCTTGATCACTTCCTTGAGCCTTCGTAATATGTGGACTATAAAACCAGCGGTTATATCTTGTAGCCTTAGTACCGCCTTGATTCCTTGAGCCTTCGTAATATGTGGACTATAGAACCAGCGGTTATATCTTGTAGCCTTAGTACCGCCTTGATTCCTTGAGCCTTCGTAATATGTGGACTATAGAACCAGCGGTTATATCTTGTAGCCTTAGTGCCGCCTTGATCACTTCCTTGAGCCTTCGTAATATGTGGACTATAGAACCAGTGGTTATATCTTGTAGCCTTAAAGCCGCTATGATTCCTTGAGCCTTCGTAATATGTGGGCTATAGAACCAGTGGTTATATCTTGTAGCCTTAGAGCCGCCTTGATTCCTTGAGCCTTCGTAATATGTGGACTATAGAACCAGCGGTTATATCTTGTAGCCTTAGTACCGCCTTGATTCCTTGAGCCTTCGTAATATGTGGACTATAGAACCAGCGGTTATATCTTGTAGCCTTAGTGCCGCCTTGATCACTTCCTTGAGCCTTCGTAATATGTGGACTATAGAACCAGTGGTTATATCTTGTAGCCTTAAAGCCGCTATGATTCCTTGAGCCTTCGTAATATGTGGGCTATAGAACCAGTGGTTATATCTTGTAGCCTTAGAGCCGCCTTGATTCCTTGAGCCTTCGTAATATGTGGACTATAGAACCAGCGGTTATATCTTGTAGCCTTAGTACCGCCTTGA
The DNA here is from genome assembly GCA_030710605.1 of Cordylochernes scorpioides. Classification (NCBI taxonomy): domain Eukaryota; kingdom Metazoa; phylum Arthropoda; class Arachnida; order Pseudoscorpiones; family Chernetidae; genus Cordylochernes; species Cordylochernes scorpioides. The sequence goes on along the minus strand of CP092876.1, from coordinate 1,031,882 downwards.
TTCCTTGAGCCTTCGTAATATGTGGACTATAGAACCAGCGGTTATATCTTGTAGCCTTAGTGCCGCCATGATTCCTTGAGCCTTCGTAATATGTGGACTATAGAACCAGCGGTTATATCTTGTAGCCTTAGTGCCGCCATGATTCCTTGAGCCTTCGTAATATGTGGACTATAGAACCAGCGGTTAGATCTTGCAGCCTTAGTGCCGCCATGATTCCTCGAGCCTTCGTAATATGTGGACTATAGAATCAGCGGTTAGATATTGTAGCCTTAGTGCCGCCATGATTCCTTGAGCCTTCGTAATATGTGGACTATAGAACCAGCGGTTATATCTTTTAGCCTTAGTGCCGCCTTGATCACTTCCTTGAGCCTTCGTAATATGTGGACTATAGAACCAGCGGTTATATCTTGCAGCCTTAGTGCCGCCATGATTCCTTGAGCCTTCGTAATATGTGGATTATAGAACCAGTGGTTAGATCTTGTAGCCTTAGAGCCGCTTTGATCATTTACTTGATCCTTCTCCATATATGGCTATTAAAAAAAGAGCGGCCAGATCTTGCAGCCAAGGTGTCTTCCTGATCAAATCTTTGAGCCTTCGCAACATGATTTTACATCTTCGGCGTTCCCCCCATCATTTCCTTTCGCTTTGTCAAAAGATGAATATGAGAGAGAGGAAAGAGAGAATGGTAATTGTGATATAGCGTTTGAAAACTTAGCTTGGTATTAAATGTTTCTATTATTTCTATACCCACAATTTCTAAATTTGTGGTTGCAAGCCAATTAACTGGAGAGATCCAGCTATATATTTTAGAATGATTCCTATCATTTAATGATATAGAAAAACTCATTGTTGCTAGGTTCTATCTAGAAACCCAACTTTTTCACCAATATATTTATTTCTCTTACAATTTTATGACTAACCCTGTATTCTAAACATCTGTGTGATACGATATACTAGCAGCTATCTAATGAAGATAGAATATTCCTAAAATTGAGCTTTATTCTTATCATTGATTTTATATAGAGAGTAAAGGAACCTGAATTTATCGTCTTAATTCTCTATCTTTTTGGACTTAAATGATAAATATTTTATATTTATTTCAATCAGTTGTCATAATAGAATGGTAATAAGGCTGGAGAAAATCCTGGTCTTAATTTGTTTTCATATATCTTGTTGGTCTTAAACAGACTCTAGATACACTGATGTGGCAAAGAATGAAATGGTTTGTGAAAGAAATGGGGAAACAAAATTGACTGGAATGTTATGCTTAAAAAAATCGATTCAAAAAAATAGATACGGTATTTTAAATTAGAAGAGAAGGAATCGCCAGATATCATCTTGAAGAAGGAATAAAAGTTTACGGTGACGTGTTTCTTTTATTTGTGCTGTATAATCGGCAAGCTTTCGGACTTTGATCTCCTTCAACAGGTAACTATCTAAGAAACTAGAAGATAATATTTAAACGATAAAAACATGGCGGAGGAAGATGAGTTTCTTTTATTGATGCATTAGAGCAAGCTTTCGAGCAAAAGCCCTTCAACAGGCAAGATAAAAACGACATTATGCCCAAGGCAAAAAGCATAGTGTCGTTTTTATCTCGCCTGTTGAAGGGCTTTTGCCCGAAAGCTTGCTCTAATGCATCAATAAAAGAAACTCGTCTTCCTTCACCATGTTTTTATCGTCTAAATTCAATCCAGGAAGAATTCTTAATCTATAGAAGATAATATATATGGAAAGTTGCCTGTCGAAGAACATCAAAGTCCGAAAACTTGCCGAATTTAGAGCATTAATAAAATAAAATCGTCGCTGTTAACTTTTGTTACTCCTTCAAGATTTTAAATTAGTTTTAATGTCCAAAACTGTACACCTATCCCCCGATTTACACGGTAGATACGTTCCTGAGAAAAACGTGTTAATCGGGGGATAGGTGTACACAGAAATAAAAATAAAATGCATTGACAGGTTAAAATATGTAGTCAGCACATAAGCTCGGGATTCCTCGTGAGATGTGTACACAGCGCATGTGTTCAATCACAGTAGCATTTAGTATAGTGCGATAAAATTAAAAAAAAAAACTTATTTGGAAAACCGTGTAAAAGCGAAAACGTGTAAAAAAAGTACCGTGTAAATCGGGGGATAGGTGTATTTAAATATTGATTGGTCTCTCTTTTGTGTGTGTGAGAGGGAAATATGTAAATAAAATAGTGTACAAGTTACCTGTAGATGTAAATAAAGAAATCGAAACCTAAAGATAGGCTTCTCCTTCACAAATGAATAACATCTACACTCATGGACAAAACTTAAGGAAGTTGTACCTTTCAGCTTGTATATCGGGATTCAGACAATAACTCTGAAAGATACACTCATGGACAAAACTTAAGGAAGTTGTACCTTTCAGCATGTATATCGGGATTCAGACAATAACTCTGAAAGATACACTCATGGACAAAACTTAAGGAAGTTGTACCTTTTACCATGTATATCGGGATTCAGACAATAACTCTGAAAGATACACTCATGGACAAAACTTAAGGAAGTTGTACCTTTCAAGCATGTATATCGGGATTCATAAAATAACTCTGAAAGATATTACAGTGACCTTTATTGTAGACACACGAGATAACCAAGTATGAACAACCTCTGTCTTCTTTAAAAAAAAAAAAGACAACCGGCGATATAAAAAATTTTCAACTTCCTTTAGTTTTTTCCATGACTGTATATTTCACAATAACCATTGGGGTATGATAACTTAAGATTATTTTAAATAATAAAAAACACGTGTTTTATTGATGGATAATTGATATATAGGATTATTTCGAAATGTAGAAATATTTCAAAATGTAATAAATAACTTTGATATTTCCGCATAAAACTTCGATAAATAGATCAAAATTCTATATAAATATATTCACTATATAAATCTCTCTCACTGTGTATTCAAGTAAAAATATAAATCAAACGATGATGCATTTAAGTCATCTTTATGGACCAACATCAGCTCGACTGTAGCGCTCAAGTGGCCAAAATTGGAACTAAAATTGGCTCTGTAGTATTTACGCCCCGTTTAAAGTAAAAAAAAATAATAATAATAAATAAAATATATTTTATATTTAAATAATATATACCATGGTATTTATGTTTATTTTAACCTCACCACTCATGTGTCTTTACTTTAAACGGAAGGTAAAAATATATACTGTATATATTTTTAAGATAAAATTTTAGTTCCAATTTCTACCACTCGAGAGCCACCGTCGAGATGATATTTGGTCCATAAAAAGCTCGCTGTATTCAATATTTATTTTTTAAATTTTTCTATTACATTTTAAAATATAATAATTTGTGTTAATTCTATAGCGCCTGTGAAATTTATTGTCAAGGCAGTATAACAACATATTTATGTCAACAACAAATTTGGCGTTCAGCCATATGCCTTTTTAATTAAAGATCTATTTATGGATTGCTCTATTTTCAAAAAGTATATGGTCTGTAGAGAAATATAGCTATAAATACTTTTTTTTTTCAATTTTTCAGCGATAAATCGCATGCTGAGTTAATGATGATATTTGAAATCTTTATTTTGACAAAATAAACTTTCTTTACGGAAGGAATAATTAGGGTAAAACATTCTCTTTTACAGAGACAAAGAGAGATTATCCCTAGAAACCACGTGACATACCAAGAATTATCTGTATTTACATTTTATACCATACTCATATACCAACTCCGCCTTGGCTGGTCCCAAGCCCGGATGAAAAAGGAGGAGGGAGAGCAGTAACAAGCTCACTAAAAAACCTGGGCTCAGCTGGCCCGGCTGATAGTACCCTGTAAGGGCTCCTAATCCAGGGATACAAGATGAGCAGCGTTTGTACTCCATGTTAGGAGCGGCTGCACATGGTGTCTGTTCCTCATGTCAGAGGCGGCCATTTCTTTTGGAACTAAGTCGGCCTGCTACTGAGTAGTGCTCCCAGTCTTAATGATAAAGGTAGACGCATTCTACCTCACCCAGTCATAGTAGTTGTCAAAAGCCTCAAGCTCTACAAGCTTGATACCCTAATATGATTGAGTGGAGATAAGAAAGAAGAAGAAGACATTTTATACCAGGGGGGTTGGTGGAAGGATGGTCTAAACCGTTGGTTTTCGACCGCTACGACCTGGGATCAAATCCTGCATTGGGCACTTTTTTCCTGATTTAAAAAAAAAATGCTCCATTGGTCTCCGATTCTTGCGAAGTCCAACCCCACCAGTGAGTGCAAGTAACCAAACGGGGCTCTGGCATATTTGTTAGTAAAAAAGTCGAACTGCTTTTCAAATGTGTAGATATGTGGTGCACTTTACAATAAAAGCAGTCTCCAACTTTTACCCACCATGATGACTATCATGGCCTGTACCACGTGTACTAGGGATAAAAAAAAAAACATATTATAGCAATAGATGGCCATGTTTGGATTTGACCCTCAGTTATCTCACGGTAGAAAAAAATTTGACCAAATTTGGGGAATTTGAGATAAGGAAAATTGTAGGTAGAAAAAAAAGCTTCCTCTTCCCATATTATCTCTGCGACGAATTCAGGAAATTTCCCCAAGAGGATCGTCACAAGATCAATGTCAGCTATCCGGAAGATGGCATATCTGAACGGAAGTAGGTTGGGGGGTTCAACTTTCCCCTTCCGTGGTGGCAACCTTTCCACTCTTGACCCCGTTTGTTAGGGGGGGAGGGGACATTAGGGGCGACGTACTTCAGGGGTTCCCTAGAATGTCTGGGTCACGTCGGCAAATAAACCACTTTTCTATATTTCCCCAACCAAACATTGGCCTAGATTGAGTTCCTCGAGGAAAGCAATCCCTTTAGACCGTGGTCAAATTTTTTCCTTTCTTTTCGGCTTTTTAAACACAAGGCAATAATTTTACACAAATGAATTTACTGGCATCGGTTCAAAATCACATTAATAGGTACCGCTCAGCAAGAGCAACCAAGTTCATGATAATTGAAACAGTGAATAATATGTGAAGGTTATTCACATATTAAACAAAATTTTAACGCGGGATTCAATCCCGGTTCATGACTGTCGGGAATCGAGGGTGTTACCTACTCGTCCACCGACTGTATTGTTATTTATTATTATTATTATTATTATTTACTGGCAATGCGTTTCTTTTAAATATCATCAAATATTATCTCTACAGACCTTACTGTAAGGTCTGTAGAAATAATATTTGATGATATTTAAAAGAAGCGCATTGCCAGTAAATTTATTTGTGTAAAATTTTAACGATAGATGGCAATCAAATTTAATTCACAAGGCAATAATACATGCACAGAATATTTACAATCATGGTCAAAACTTAAGAAAGTTTCGTATTTTTATGTCTCGCCGATCTTTTTTTCTTTTTTTTTATTGGAGACAATAGCAATTTTAGCATACTTGGTTATTTCATGTGTCTTCAATAAAGGTCACTGTAATATCTTTCAGAGTTATTGTACGAATTCCAATATACATGCTAAAAGATAAAATCTCCTTAAGTTTTGTCCATGAGTGTATACACACTTGGTTATCTCATGGGTCTTCAATAAAGGTCACTAATATCTTTAAGAGTTTGAATCCCGATATACCTGCTAAAAGGTAAAACCTCCTTAAGTTTTGTCCATGAGTGTATACACACTTGGTTATCTCATGTGTCTTCAATAAAGGTCACTGTAATATCTTTCAGAGTTATTGTATGAATCCCAATATACATGATAAAAAGTAAAACCTCCTTTAGTTTTGTCCATGAGTGTATATGTAATTATTCTGTTCTCTATTGGAAAAGAAAAAATAGTGTTTTATAGTTTTATTTCTTAAAAAGCAAGATGGCGCTTTATACATTACCTTATGTTCAATTTAAGTTTGATTGACCTTGTATCAATTATTTAAGGAAGAGCATGGTTCGATGTAAATATGTAAATACACTAACCTCTGAGGCTATGTCTATAATTTGAAAATTGGAAAAATCCGTGATCTCTCTCTCTCTCTCTTATATTTTGATTTTATTTCTTATATTATTTTTCTATAAAATGTACCTCTACAGACCTATAAGCTTATGTCCATAGTTCACTAAACACCCCTAAGCTGCCTTCCATAGAAAATACAGGGTATACTCCAAACCAATCCAATACAATAGTAGAGCGGTCTAGAGATTAATTTGGCGAAACAACTGAGAGGGTTCACTACTGATGAGCCAAGCCCTCTCATTCAATAACTCATATCATTGCAGTAAGGTATGTAGAGATAATATTTGATGATATTTAAAAGAAACGCATTGCCAGTAAATTTATTTGTGTAAAGTTTTAACGATAGATGGCAATTAAATTTAATTTACTAATTATTTTTCTAGTTAGTCCATCTTTATCATATCACTGAATAGAATGATTATTTTTTCTTGTGACATCAAAATTTCTATAAACAACATGTAGCAAGCTATTCACTCTTATAGTATCCTCTATCCAGTTGGCCTATTTTCTTTCTCTGAATTCTATTTGTCGATTCTTTAAAAACAAAACAAAATCTTCGCTTCAAATATCTCCATATTCTTTAGTTTTCATATCAAATTATAGGCTAGAGCAGGGGTCGGCAAAACTGCGGCTTTGGATGTGAAGCTGCGGCTCTTTATATAGTTCCATAAGCAAATATTATTTATGTAAGTACTATTTATTGTTGGCAAAAAAATTTTTGTGCCTCTTTAAAAAACTTTGAAATTTGGTAAATTGTAATTTTTGACTCAAAAGTTTGCCGACCCCTTGGCTAGAGGGGTTGTTAACATACCAAATGGTGCGATATTTTGAAGGTCATATTTACATTTATTATAATTTAGTTATGCAAATATATATTTATAAAATATGAAGCAGTTGAATATGGCCATATATATAAAGCGAAGCTTTAACGGCGGAATTGTAATGAAAAGTCAAAAGAGAAATAAAATAGGGTCATTTTGAGGGATTCAAACTTTATGAATGGTGTCATATTTGTTACCAAACGAGAGTTTGAACGGTTGGAGATGTAAATAGGGTCTTTATGTAAATATGTACGCAATTAATTTGCACATCCAAGGTTATAACTTTGAGGGTCAATTTGCTGTAACCTTTAACCTTTCTTTCATTCTCAAATCTTTGAAATTCTTTCTATGTTTTAAAGTTTCTCAATGTATACTTATTCTTTAAATGTAGGCTCCTGTGACTAGATTTGGTACGTTGCAAAAATGTCATGCCACTTATTTATTTTTATTTGATCTTGATTCAAATTTCATACAGGAACGATTTTAAAATCAAAAAGCCATTAAGGCCTTGTCTATGTATATTTGATACTTTTGATGGCATCTCCTCAAGAGGGAAAAATATATATATATTAAAATTTAAATATCATTATAAAAATATTATATTTATTTATTTATAAAATAAAAAATGAACCTCTATATTTCTTTATTTCACGAGTACAAAATTATCATTTATGGCAAAAAAATCATTTTAGAAATCAAGTTTATTTTGTCGTCATTTATAGAACTTCTAAATAAAAATTCTAAGGGAATTAAATAAAAATTCTAAGGCTGCCTATAAAAAGGCCAAAATTTTTCAATAATAATATTAATTTTGTGTCCACTAACTATAACAATATCCTTCTATTTCCCTATTCCCTTTCAACCTTTTGCTAATTTTTTTTTACTAATTACAAGAAAAATTGGAATAATAATTTTTAAAAAATTTATTGTTGAACTTTTTTTTTTTTTTTTAATTAGACAAAGATTATTACCTGAAGCACGCGACCTGCTGCGTGCTTCATAACAAAAACCCTCGTAAAAGATGGACGATTGGTCCATCGAAATATTGGATTAATAAATAATCTTATTACAATCCAAAATAAGCCTTATTTTTTAAATAATATTAATGAATGTAAAGAAATTTTTGAGATAATTAATATTATTTTAAAAAGTATGATAAATAATAAATTTATTTCTCCAAAATTCTATTTATAAACACACACAAACACTTCTAAAGGGAAAACGTAATCTTTTGGTTTTTACTTATATGTCAGCTGCGTTAATAGAAAGTATTTGTGGATGGGAAAATCTGACAGAAGAGTCAATGGATGTTAACCCTTATCTGGAATGGGGTATTTTTCTTCTTGACCCTAAGCCTAATGACTACTAGAAATCTTTCAGACGACTAATTGGAAGTTATTTTTTATTGCGCTCCACCCAAAGAAAACACCTTCTGAGTGATGGTCTAAAATTATATCCCCCGCTTTTTTTTTTTTTTTTGCTTGTTTTCCCGCTTCTTTTGATGAAAACTCTTGATAATAAAATTGATTTATTTTTAAATTTAAGTTATTTGCGTCTTTTTTATATATTAGTGTTTTATATTTGATATTTTAAATATATATTTAGAATTATCTTCCTTTTTGAAATTATATATTAGATATATATATAAATACATTTTAAAATATTTCTTTACTTTAAAAAATATATATTTTGTGTGTGTGTGTGTTTTTTTTTTTTTATTATATTTTCGAAATTTATATCTAGCAACGTACTTTTATATATTCTGGGGCTGAAGGAACACAGAGCACACATAAACAACAAACATAAATCTTTGTTTTTTTTTTCTAAAATATATCATCAGAGGTTCGTCGGCCAATCGCTCTTGACATGAATCCTGCCAAGAAGAAAAAGAAGGCCTACAAGCCTACAACCCGCATCGTGAACGTCGCCGACCTGGAGAGGGAAGATGAGATGGTGATCTCACGCAACTGCAGCATCCTGAGCTCCATTGGCCATCCTGCCCTGAAATCCCTGCATGAGGACCTGATACGCTACATCGCCTCGCGGACTGAAATGATCAAGGCCCTCGCTACCAATGTAGAGAACCTCACTGACACCCTCGAGTCCTTCGCAGAGTTGGACGAAATTGAGGAGGCCAACAAGCCCAAGACTGCTTGCCGCGGCACTCAAACCTGCCCTGCTCCTTCCTGCAATGAAACCAGTTCCCAGACTGACCCAATCAAGCCCGCCACTCCTGCTCCTGCTGCTCTCCCTGCCAAGAAGCCTGCCTCCTCCCTGCCTGCTCCTGCTCCAACCAAAAGGAAGCAGTCTGAAGCTCCCAACCCGCCTGCAAAGAGGACAAACCTGAATGGTCCTTCAAAACCTGTGCCTTCCCACGTCTCCAAGCCTGCGGCCGCCCAAGTGATCCTTCATGGAGAAAAATCGGCGGCCCACACAGTGGTCATCTCAGATGACCCACAGGCTGACCCAAGGGAGATGCTGAAAACAGTCCGCGCTGCTCACACTCTCCCCCAAGGCGTTTGGGCCTCCCTGCGCACCAAGGGGAAGCTGGTCCTCCATTCCAGCAATCCTGACACCATCCCTGAGGTTACAACCTCCCTGGCCAGCAAGTTGAATGGAATGAAGGTCCGCCAGCAGAAGGAGATCCTGCCACGGATCTGCCTCTTCAAAGTGGATGAGGAGACATCCAACTCCACAATTGAGGAGACCTTCCTGGAAACCGCTGCTGTTAGAAAACTTCCTGGGGACAAGGTGGTGCGCGTGGCGCACCGTTCTGCACCCAGAAACGGGACCTGCACCGCCTTCATCGAGGTGGACCTCAAGACCTTTAGAGCCCTGGGCGTTCGCGGGAGGATCGTGGTGGATGGAGTAATCCTCAACTTCGAGGAGTCCATCCGCGCCCGCGTCTGCTTCCGCTGTTGTGGCTTCGGCCACAACTCTGCCCAATGCACCAGAGCTCCTAAGTGCTTCCACTGCGGTGAAGACGGCCATGAAGGCCGAACCTGCCCATCCATTGCTGACCAGCGCACCTCCAAATGTGCCAACTGCTGCTCCCAGGGCCTTCCTGACAAGCACGAGGCGAGAGCCTCAAGCTGCCCCATCCTGAAGTCTAGGGCCCTCAAGTTCTAGGCTTCAAGGACCTTCTGCCTCCATTATCATCTGCCACTTCTCCTGGATTCCTGGCCTATTCAACGCACCCGCCTCACTGCACCCTGGCGCTATTCCCCTGCTTGCCCAACGTTTCTACCACCCCTGCGAGACATCTCCTGCTTCCACATCCTAGGGTCCCTTGCCACCTGACATCGATTTTGGGCTCAAAAATCATAACTTTTGGTTAGTAGCCCGTAAATAAAGATATTTTCTCTCTCTCTCTCTCTAAAATATATATATATATTGTTTTACAATTATTATTAATATAAGAGTTAATTTTTCCTGAGCATTAAAATGTATTTTTAGAGATGGAATGAAACTAAAAATATTAATTAGAAATTCGTTTTATAAAACGGATTTTATTTTACAATGTGGAAAGTTAATTGACATTATATTAAACTGTATATACAATAGAATAATAAACTAGGAAATATATATCGTATATGCCAATGGCCTAATTTTTGCAAATATTTTTGCCCGAGAAAGGAGGCGAGGTATTATCTATAGGCGAGGTATTATACATGATTATAATTATATTTTTAGACTTTAATTTCAAGAGATTTCAAGAGAAAAAAATCTCAACCGACATCCGTGTAGTACAGCTTCCGTCATCGTCTGGTCACGGCTGAGTTACTCCATCTTGAAAAAAAAAGTTTCTAAATTGGGTCGTTGGTCACACTATTTTATTTCCAATTCCTTGTAGTCATAGACACAAAGGGGACACAGATTTGTCATGGGGAGTATCTGCCAACCTTCCTTCTATTGAAAATTACATTTTATAGTAAAACTATAACTTTTTCAAAATATATTTACAAGTCTTAAATAAATGTATACTTTATTTATTTTTTCAAATGTATTACACAATTTCCTCAATTCAAATTGAATAGTTGGTTCCCATTCTTGCTTTTTTTTTATGATTGAATATTTTTGAAATATTAAAACTCTACATTATAATATTTTTTATTAAAAATTTTGTAAAGTATTTTTGAAAGGCTAGAACGAAATTTCTAAGTAGTATCATAAAGGTAGCCCACACACCGGTTCCTGGAACGTATCGTTAATTGCCGGAAAAATAATGTATTATAATTTAATTATTATTGAAAATGATTCATATTTGTTTAGAAAGTGTGGTGGGGGGGGGGGGGGGGGGGGAGAAAAGTATCAAAGAAAAAAGAACAGCGTGTTTCACCTGAAGTTACACTTTCCAAGGAGGAAGTTAATTAAAAAAATTAAAAAATAAATTTATACAAAGATATTTTGAGGGTTGTACGGGACACCACAACCTTGTAAAGGTTAAAATCTACGAGAATTTGAACGTCTACTGTCGTTTTCCTTGGCGAAATCCTTAAGACAACACTAGTCGTTGAAACGTTGAGAGGCTTAATTTCTTTCATTATTTTTGTATTTGGTTTTGTAAGAGAAAAAAAAATCAGGAATGATATTGAATATTTTGCTCTATATCTAAAACTGTTTTTGAACATTAGAGATCGAGATATATTTTCTATTAATGAATGGATAAATTACCATTGTAAAGCGTGTTAATTTTCATCAATTTCTTTGCGTGTGTGGGGGGGGGGGGGGGGGGAGGGGGGGTATGTGTATGGTGTTGTTAGGTCTTTTAAAATTAGGTAAGGTTAGATCTTTGCAAGGTGAGAGTTGTATGTAGGTAGTTTTATACTTTTACTACAAATATAGCTGATTGATCTCTCTTCATATTCTCACATAGAAATTAGGAGAAAGACAAACCTCATATAAAGGAAGTTTTCAGAGAGTGGCAAAATAAAAAAATTAATAAATATGTTCATAAAATAATATTTTGCTATATAGCTCTTTCCCTATGGAGGTGTGACTAAGCTTGCAAATCTTGTTGCTACTGACGTGGATATGGCGTTTTGGAGGTTTGTTCCTTGTACATTGGCTCCTTTTTCTTTCGATGTGAAAAAAGTGGCGTAGTATCGTCTTCTTGGAGGGAAGTCTTGGCTTTGACAAGCAAGTAGATCGCTCAAGGAGTGTTTTGCTCATCAGTTGGATCGCTTAAGGAGTGTTTTGCTCATCAGATGGATCGTTCAAGGAGTGTTTTGCTCATCAGTTGGATCGTTCAAGGAGTGTTTTGCTCATCAGTTGGATCGTTCAAGGAGTGTTTTGCTCATTAGTTGGATCGCTCAAGAAGTGTTTTCTCATCTGTTGGATCGCTCAAGGAGTGTTTTGCTCATTAGTTGGATCGTTCAAGGAGGGTTTTGCTCATTAGTTGGATCGCTTAAGGAGTGTTTTGCTCATCAGTTGGATCCTTCAAGGAGTGTTTTTCTAATCAGTTGGATCGCTCAAGGTGTGTTTTGCTCATCAGTTGGATCACTCAAGGAGTGTTTTGCTCATCTGTTGGATCACTCAATGAGTGTTTTGCTCATTAGTTGGATTGCTCATCTGTTGGATCACTCAAGGAGTGTTTTGCTCATTAGTTGAATCGTTCAAGGAGGGTTTTGCTCATTAGTTGGATCGCTTAAGGAGTGTTTTGCTCATCAGTTGGATCCTTCAAGGAGTGTTTTTCTAATCAGTTGGATCGCTCAAGGTGTGTTTTGCTCATCAGTTGGATCACTCAAGGAGTGTTTTGCTCATCTGTTGGATCACTCAAGGAGTGTTTTGCTCATTAGTTGGATCACTCAAGGTGTGTTTTGCTCATTAGTTGGATCGTTCAAGGTGTGTTTTGCTCATTAGTTGGATCGCTTAAGGAGTGTTTTGCTCATCAGTTGGATCGCTCAAGGTGTGTTTTGCTCATCAGTTGGATCACTCAAGGAGTGTTTTGCTCATTAGTTGGATCACTCAAGGTGTGTTTTGCTCATTAGTTGGATCGTTCAAGGTATGTTTGCTCATTAGTTGGTTCGCTTAAGGAGTGTTTTGCTCATCAGTTGGATCCTTCAAGGAGTGTTTTTCTAATCAGTTGGATCGCTCATGGAGTGTTTTGCTCATTAGATGAATTGCTTAAGAAGTGTTTTGCTCATCAAATGGATCGCTCAAGGAGTGTTTTGCTCATCAGTTGGATTGCTCAAGGAGTGTTTTGCTCATCTGTTGGATCACTCAAGGAGTGTTTTGCTCATTAGTTGGATCGTTCAAGGAGTGTTTTGCTCATTAGTTGGATCGTTCAAGGTGTGGTTTGCTCATTAGTTGGTTCGCTTAAGGAGTGTTTTGCTCATCAGTTGGATCCTTCAAGAAGTGTTTTTCTAATCAGTTGGATCGCTCATGGAGTGTTTTGCTCATCAGATGGATCACTCAAGGAGTGTTTTGCTCATCAGATGGATCGCTCAAGGTGTGTTTTGCTGATCAGATGGATCGCTCAAGGTGTGTTTCCTTTATTGGATGTGCCACTCATGAATATTTTGTTGCACATGATACTTCTTTTTAAAATAAAAGACAAATCACTACAGTTAACTGCTGATATATCAGACACTCCAGTTTTTCATCTTTCAAGGTATTAACAAAAAAGAATACCACATCTCTAGTATTTGATAAACACTCAAGTCCATACTCTCAGTTAACCTCTACAGATTTAAAATCAAGATTTCATTGTTGCTGTTGTTTCTTTAGATCCAACTCAAGAACCCAAAATTCCCAAAAATATGATAGATCAATTGCTTTTATTTGACCATCACGGGTTGATTTCAAGATTTCAGTTATATTTGTGGGGGTTGGTGGATGGGTAGTCTAAGCCATTTGTTTTCGACAGCTACGACCCGGGATCAAATCCCGCATTGGGCACTTTTTTCTAATTAAAAAAAATGCTCCAATGGCCTCTGATTATTGCAAAAGTTTATCCCCACTAGCGATTGCAAGTAACCAAATGGAGCTCTGTCAAATTTGTAAGTGCAAAAGTCGAACTGATTTTCACATGTATAGTAGACATTTGATGAACTTACAGTAAAAGAGCAGTCGCTAACTATCCACCATGATTATCATGGCCTGTACTATGTATACTACGGATAATAATAATAAAAAAGTTATATTTGGAGTTGAATTTCAAGGGTCAATTTTTAGAAAGTATTAAAAAATTTGTAAACAAACTTTAAAATAGAGATCAGAGTTGCAGCATAATGAAAGAGCACATACTGATCATGTCACTAAAAATTGTTGATGGTAGAATTCCATCTATCAGAATAAATACCAAATAAATGTTCTTTTTTTCACTGAATGGAAAATAATGTAGCTTGGCATCTGCAGCTCCAGAACACATTTTTCCTTACATTAGATATACTAAACAGGACCATTGGGAGAGACCGCTGCTTTATCATAAAACAGCTCGAGGAGCATGGAATTGATGTAATCCTTACACAAGGGGATAAGAAACAATAACAAGTAAGCTACTAGCTTTAGTAAAATGAGAAGTACACCTATCCCCCGATTTACACGGTACTTGTTTTACATGTTTTTCCAAATAAGTTTTTTTTTTGTTTTTATCGCACTATACAAAATGCTACTGTGATTGAACACATGCGCTGTGTACACATCTCACGAGGAATCCTGAGCTTATGTGCTGACTACATATTTTAACCTGTCAATGCATTTTATTTTTATTTCTGTGTACACCTATCCCCCGATTTATACGTTTTTCACAGGAACGTATCTACCGTGTAAATCGGGGAATAGGTGTATTGATAATTTTTTGATTGGTTCTATCTAACTTTTTACTGTAAACCATAAGGTAGCAAAAGACCAAATCCAAATAAATAGTGTATGACATTTCAGCAACAGCATTATTACCATCATCAGAAAAAATCAGTCCTTTTATCTGATGGATGGTAACAATGCAGTTACCAAAATGTCATAAAACTATTTATTTTGGATTTGGTCTTGTTACCTTATGGTTCTAATCTATAATCCAAATTGTGCCTTATCAATTTTTTAACTGAAAAATATCAACTTTGAAAACAATTTTAAAACTTTGGAGAACATTGAAACGGAGCATTTATTGCACACCTTCATGAGTAGTTCACAGATTTAGAATAAAGGAATCTGTGATTTACTGTAGTTACCATACTCAAACCTTAGTAAATGGGTAGTCAACAATTATTTAAAAAAAAAAAAAAGAGTATTTCATTGGAATAGAGAAAAATTACAAATGGGGGTAAAAGGTAACCTCACAAATATATACAGTAGAACCTCCATGAGAGGACACACCACTCTATAAAGGATAATTTTCATTTGAAAAATTACCATTTTTACTATTTCGCAACTCTTCAGTAAGAGGACACCTTCCCTTAAAGGACACTACGGACAATGACTTTCCAGAATTGTTGCAGGGTTTTCCCACTATGTACTAAGTGCAATTCTCAGCCTGCAACCCCAAGACACATTATTGACTGTAGACTCATCCATTGATGAGCTCTACTCTTCCCCGGCAGACACCATCAAAGGTCTCAAGCTTTACAAGCATGATACCTTAGTGTGATTGAGTGGAGATAAGAAAGAAGAAGAAGAGGACACCTTCCCTTGAAGGACACTTTAGCTCTGCAATTAAGTGTCCTTTACAGGGAGGTTCTAATGTATATATATTTGTTACATTAGGTTTGATGTGCCATTTTTTATAAACAATTTCTTAAATATTATTTGAAATAATAATTTCTATTTTATATTTATTTATTTTTATAAACAGATTGATTTATATAAAATCATTTTTGTATTTTTCCAAACATTGTTATTACTTACCTCTTTAAAGAAAGATTTTTGTGATAAATAAAGATTATTATTCTGGGGAGGGCTAACACCTAAAATATAGTTTGTTCAATTATTCCCTTACCTAACCTTGCAGTAGGGTTGAAACACGCTCTGAAAAGATACTGGAAATGTCAGAAGAGAAAATCAAGGCTTAAGAATCTGCCACACCACAACCTGGTGCAACAATATATATACAGTAGAACTACCTCCCTGTAAAGGACAACACCTAATTGCAGACACAAAATGTCCTTTAGGGAGAGGTGTCCTCTTACTGGAGAGTGTCAAAATGGTAATTTTGCTAATCAAAACTGTCCTTTGTAGAAAGGTGTTGTCCTCTCATATAGGTTCTACTGTATGAGTGTCCTCTCATGGAAGTTCTACTGTATATACAGTAGAACCTCTATGAGAGGACACCTCTCTACAAAGGATAGTTTTCATTTGCAAAATTACCATTTTTATTATCTTGCAACTCTCCAGTAAGAGGACACTTCCCCTTAAAGGACAATTTGGCTCTGCAATTAGATGTCTTTTACAGGGAGGTTTGTTTTTGTTTCTTATCCCCTTGTGTAAAGATTACACGAATTCCATGAACAGGGAGGTTTACCGTATATATATATTGTTACATTAGGTTTGATGTGCCATTTTTTAATAAACAATTTCTATATTATTATTTTTAAAATATTACTGATAACAAAACTGCATCATAAACACAAGGTAACCAAATCCAAATAAAAAAATACTGTATATACATGTGCATACACTTACAATTTATTTATATGGATTTGTTGTCTTAATACCTTATGTTTATAATCTGTAATCCAAATTGTACCTTATCATTATGTTTCTAACTTATTAGGAGTACAAATAAGTTTTGAGGGATTTTTTTATAAATTCGAAGCTTTATTCAGAGAAATCAGTACGATATATTTCATTCAAAGTATTGTCCATCTTTAGCTACGACTTTTTCCCATCTTTCAGGCAGCATACGGATTCCGTGTCGAAAAAAATCTTCGTCTTTTGAGGCGATCCAAACATTGACCCAATTTTTCGCCTCTTCGTAAGAAGTGAAGTGCTGCTCGGCCAGGCCATGTGTCATCGAACGGAACATGTGGTAGTCTGAAGGAGCAATGTCTGGTGAATACGGCGGGTGGGGTAGGACATCCCATTGAAGCGCCTCCAAAGTCTCCTTGACAACCTTTGCAACATGTGGCCGAGCGTTGTCGTGCTGATAGATCACCTTGTCATGTCTTTTGGCATATAGTGGGCGTTTGATCTTTAATGCTCGGCTTAATCGCATCAATTGTTTTTGGTAACGTTCTCCAGTGATGGTTTCGTTAGGCTGAAGTAGCTCATAGTAGATCACTCTGAGCTGATCCCACCAGATGCACAGCATTAGCTTCTTGCCATGAATATTCGGTTTGGCCGTTGAAGTTGATGCATGACCGGGCTTACCCCACGAATTTCTGCGCTTTGGGTTGTCGTAGTGAATCCACTTTTCGTCCCCCGTCACGATTCGATGCAAAAAACCCTTCCGATTTTGTCTTTTGAGCAGTAGTTCGCACGTGCAAATACGGCGCTCGATGTTTCCTGGCTTGAGTTCATATGGAACCCAATTTCCTTGTTTTTGCACCATACCCATGACCTTGAGACGGTTCGAAATCGCTTGTTGAGTCACTCCCAAGGTTTCAGCGAGCTCCTCTTGAGTTTGGCTTGAATCTCCGTCCAATAAAGCCTCCAACTCAGCGTCTTCGAACTTTATTGGCCTCCCTCCGCGTTCTTTGTCTCTGGTGTCAAAATCGCCACTTTTGAAACGCCGAAACCAGTACTCACATGATTTTATTGATAGAGCATGTTTACCATATGCCTCACACAGCAATTGATGTCCATCAGTTGCACTTTTCTTCAAATTAAAACAAAAAAGCAGCGCTTCCCGCAAATTGTGTTTTGTTGGCAAATAGGTTGACATGGTTAGAGCACCAAAAAAAAAGTTCCTTACACTTGAGTGAAAAGACTTCTTCTGATTTTTTTGGGGAAATGATGAAGCCTTAACATGAAACCTTACAAGGTCCGATGCTATTTATATAATATTTGTTGTGGCTTCTTTTGCAAATCCCTCAAAACTTATTTGTACTCCCAATATAATTCAAATTATACCTTATTATCACTAATTTATTAAAAGGAATTAACAGTTTTCAGACAAGACCTTTGTAGGCTTGATGTCTGTTGTAGTTAATATGTTAAAATGGCAGAGTGCCATCTAGAAAACACTCATGTTAGTGGTTAGGAAATGCCTTATTTATTTTTAATATCAACACCTGACCTTTTTATTATTTTTTTCACAGTTTATTTGTTGTTATTCTAGTTTATATAATTTTCAGATTTTCTTGTTAGGTTTTTTTTGCATAAATTGGCATTGATATAAAAATGTATTTATGATTTTAAGTGTAGATTGTTGGAGGATATAACTTTTTTTCTACTTTTCCGGCAACAATTTTTCTGAGGAGCTCTGAACATCAGAAATAGACAGCATCAAATAACACTAACAAGATTTAGAACAGGCCATTTCAAGCCATTGAAGATAGAAAATAATTACAAAATTTATCCCACTTGCCCAAAATGTAGTTTGGTACCTGCAGCTCCAGAACACATTTTGGCTTGCATTAGATGCACTAAACAGGACCTTTGGGAGAGGCCGCTGCTCATCATAAAACAGCTCGAGGAGCATGAACTCATGGAATTTGTGTAATCTTTACACAAGGGGATAAGAAACAACATCGCAATTTTTCTATCGTGACACAATATCATAAAGGTTTTGATAGGGCCCACAAATTAAAGTCGCTATTGGTATTATAGTTTTTTAACAGGATTGTCAATTTAACTCAGCATTCAGTGCTATAGTGGACATTTTGTTTTTAAAACTTGATGGAGAGGGTGGAATGCCTGTGTTGAATTATAGCTGGTGGTTAAATTGTGGTTGTTGTTTCTTATCCCCTTGTGTAAAGATTACACGAATTCCATGAGTTTATGCTCCTCTGTGATTAAATTAAAATTAAATAGCCTGAGATTGGGATTTGATAAACAGATTATATTAATGTTAAAATAAAAACATAACGCTTCCAGGGAAAAGTTTATTTTAAAAATATTTTTTATTTAAAAAATATCTCAAGCTTTCGGGCAAGTAAGCCCTTCTATGGGAGAAAATGCTTTATATGATTAATACGCCAATAAAATATGATTTAAAATTAAATAAAGTCCATTCATTGTTTACATTTGTTTTAAGGTATAATCAACACAGGCTTCTGTTGCGCGTGCTTCACTTGGGGGTTATGGGGTGGGCTCAGGGAATATAATGTTATAAACTTCCGGAATATCTATTCTTCTGTTAATGCTATTGTGCTTTCTCTATATGATGGATTCTATTTCTATTATATGTAAAGCATTTTCTCCCGTAGAAGGGCTTACTTTCCCGAAAGCTCGAGATATTTTTTTAATAAAAAATATTTTTAAAAGAAACTTTTCCCCGGAAGCTTTATGTTTTTATTTTAATATTAATTCAAGGGATTATTTTATCAGATTATATTAATGATAAAGTACACAATTTGGATTATAGATTTTAAACACAAGGTAATAAGACTAAATCCAAATAAATACATAGTGTGTGACATTTCAGCAACAGTGTTATTACCGAAATGTCACACACTATTTATTTAGATTTGGTCTTATTACCTTGTGTTTACATTAAGAATAAAGGCATATCTCCCAATCGTGCAATTTAAAGTTGCTGATGGCTTGCGCCATTTATTTGAATAAACATCAACTATTTATTGATTTTTAATCTTCTTCTTTCTTATCTCCACTCAAATCATATTAGGGTATCAAGTTGTGACCCTTGATGGTGTAAACCATCATGACTGGGTGAAGTAGAATGCGTCTGTCTTTGTCATTAAGACTGGGAGCACTACTTAGTGGCAGGCCGACTTAGCTCCAAAAGAAATGGCCGCCTCTGACATGAGGAACAGATGCCATGTGCAGCTGCTCCTAACATGGAGTACAAATGCTGCTCATCCTGTATCCCTGAATTAGGAGCCCTTACAGGGTACTATCAGCCAGGCCAGCTGAACACAGATTTTTTAGCGAGCTTGTTACTGCTCCCCCTCCTCCTTTTTCATCTGGGCTTTGGACCGGAAAAGGCGGAATTTTTAATTATTCCAGAGAATTGGCCAAATACCCATTAATCAAGAAAAGCTAACCACCTACGTGTTTCAAACTAAATAGGCCCTCATCAGTATGGTGCAAACTGTACCTCAACAAACAAAAAAAAAAAAGCTGGTTTTTGGGGGCATCCAGAAAAAAGGTATTTAGGCCGGAAGGGCGTGAGAGAACGCCAAATTATATCAGGTTAAATTAAATTCAACAAGCTCTGAGATTGGTATTCATTTAAGTGGAATTCAACAAGTCTTTGAATTCCAGACTTAAGTCTGGTCATCTACAGACAATGACTTTCCAGAATGGTTGTAAGGTTATTCCCACTATGTACTGTCAACCTGCAACCCCAAACCACATTATTGACTGTATTGATTCATCCATTGATGAGCTTTACTCATCCCAGCAGACACCATCAACAAGCATGATACCCTAAAATATGATTGAGTGGAGATAAGAAAAGAAGAAGAAAGTTGAATTCAAGATGGTAATTTGAAGGGAAATAGTGGGAAATGATGTTTGAATTATAGTTAGATAGAGGTTAGCTGAACTAAGCTGTCCATCAAGCCGATAAAGAGCCTTTCTGAAAGCTTCTATAATTCCTTTTAATAACAAAAAAAAATAATTACAAAGTTACCTTTAACTCTTTATTATTATTGATTAAAAACCCGCCAACATTCCTCTTGATCAAGAAGATTTTTTTTTTTTTTTTATGGATTCACATCAACATTTTTTTAAAGTTCCACATGAGAATTGGTGCATATGGGGCCCCATTAAAGAATAACAATAATAAAAAAATATATTTTTTTGCAAAAAAAAAAAAAAAGGAGAGATGACTAGCAAGATTGTGGGTTAGAAAGGGTTTTATAAATGGATTTTTTTTTCCATCATATTCTTCTTTTTATTCGATGTGTCATTAAAAAGTTCTCTAATTAAAAAAAAAAAAAAAAGACGAAGATTAAAAGTGCCCAACAAGATTAGGTAATAATACTTATTATAGAAATAAAAAAATTTCAACTGAAGAAGACTTAAAAACAATTAAATCTTATATTATTAAAAAAAAAACTTAAAGTTATAAAAAAATTAGTATGGTTACTTAAAAAAAAAAAAGTATATATATAAATGTATTAATAATAATGATGAAAAAAATAATCATTTTTTTTTATATAAATAAAAAATTTTGAAAAAAAAAAAAGGAACAAAATAAAAATTTTATTTCATATAAATAAGATTACAAAAAAAAAATCTATTTTTTTTTTTCATTTTTTTTAAATATAAATATAAGGCCACTTAAAAAAAAAGCTACCATATTATTTTTTTCTTTCAATGTGTACCCATTTTTTTATTTTTTTTAATTATAAAAATAGAGAGATTGATTTAATCTTTTTTTAAAGTTTGTTTTTAAATACTACAAAAAAAAAATAGTTTTAAGAAAGTGAAAAAGATGAAGGGGTAAAAATAATAAAAAAAACATTAAATATATAGAAATACTTTTTTTTTTCAAAAAAAATAAGAGCATCATCCATTTAAAAATTTCTATTAAAAACAAAACGGGGGGGGAAATCTAAGGAGGGAAAAAGGGGAAACAAAAAAATCAATAATAAAAAAAAAAAAAACTTAATTTTAAAAATAAATTTTTATTCATTATCATTAAATTCAAAAAAGAAAAGAGAGAATTGAAATTTAAAAAAATATATATTTCAATTTTACCTCTAAAAAAAAAAAAAGAAGAGGAAAAGAAACAGTGATCAATCAATCAGAAATAGAAAAAAAAGTTTGGATAGCAATTTTTTTAATATAAAGAAGTATTATATTATAAATTTATAAGAAACAAGCTAAAAAAAAAAAGTTAAGAAAAAAAAAACTATAGTAAAAATGAAAATTTTTTTTTTTTTGAAGAAAGGAGGGGAGGAGGAAAAAAAATCCATAATTATTTTGTGAACCAAACTTGTGAAAAAAAAACAGTAATAAAAGAGAGAGAGAGAGAGAGAGAAACCAAGTAAGTTAAGGTACTGTACATAATATTCCTATGTTACACCAGTAAGGCACTAGTCCAAATCCTCCGGTTGGTGTTGTTGGGACGATGTCGATGGTTCCGGTTCATCATCGAAATCATCACCCAAACCTCCTCCGCAGAGTGAACTCAGGAGGTTCCCTGCGCAGCAAAAACAACAAGTGCTACTTTATGAGAGAGGAAAAAAAAAAGTTAAATTGTCAACAGGATTAGGTATTATTGATAAATGAAGAGGAAAAGGGCATCTCCTGTTGTTTCTATACCCCCTTGTGTAAAGATTACACAAATTCCACGAGTTCATGCTCCCCGAGCTGTTTTATGATAAGCAGTGACCTCTCCCAAAGATCCTGTTTAGTTCATCTCTTCTTCTTTCTTATCTCCACTCAATCATATTAAGGTATCAAGCTTTGACAACCATCATGACTGGGTGAAGTAGAATGCGTCTGCCTTTGTCATTAAGACTGGGAACACTACTCAGTGGCAGGCCGACTTAGCTCTGAAAGAAATGGCCGCCTCTGACATGAGGAACAGACGCCATGTGCAGCCACTCCTAACATGGAGTACAAACGCTGCTCATCCTGTATCCCTGGATCAGGAGCCCTTACAGGGTACTATCAGCGGGGCCAGCTGAGCCCAGGTTTTTTAGTGAGCTTGTTACTGCTCCCCCTCCTCCTTTTTCATCCGGGCTTGGGACCGGCAAAGGTGGAGTTTTTAGTACATCTAATGCAAGCCAAAATGGGTTCTGGAGGTGCTAAGCTACATTTTGGGCAAGTGGAGTAGATTTTGTTATTATTTTCTATCTTCAATGGCATGAGATGGCCTGTTTTAAAATCTTGTTAGTGTTGTTTGATGCTGTCTGAGGTTCAGAGCTCCTCCTGGGTTCACTCCACTGTACCAGCTATGTTTAGGAGGGATCCTCCAGTTATTTTTTTTTGGCTACTGTCTCTATGTCTTTAAAAGTAAGTTTATTTTTCCATGGCAAGGGTTCTCTTGTGCCCTCTTTTTTTGCTAGCCCATCAGCAGGTACATAAACACAACCAACTTTTATCAGGTTCTTATAAATCCCCTGATTGGTTGCAATCTAATGTAAGAGCTTGGTCCAAAACACAAGCATTGCCCAGAACATCCTGATAATACATCACAACCCACTGTGGTTCTAAGCACTGTCCAACAAAACCAGTACAAACTTCTTTATTGAGATGTTGAATATAGAAATAAGAAATGGTTAAAACTTTGATAAGGCACAATTTGGATTATTCTATATGCAGTTACGAGCGTCATGCGTGGCCTCTGTCACGGTTTGCTTTTTTTTTGGAATGGCGCCCTCCTATTGGTCGGCTACGATCACGCCACCTTTGCCCCCTCCCCCATCATGCCCCCCCCCCCCCCATTTCTGTAACTATTGTGTTGGAGCGGGTCGCTCCTTAAATAAATGCATATATTAGTTAATAACCAAATGGAATCCTCTCTTTCTTTTTCCCAGTAAGAGACGCCTACGGAAGCCAACAGTACATAGACAGATAAAGCACATAGGCTATAGTTATTAACTAATATATGCATTTATTTAAGGCGCCAATTTATAATTGTAACAAATAGTATTTGAATCAAAACATTCAATCGGGTAAAACACGGGCGTTGCTCGGGTCATTCGGCTAGTCAGTTATAAACCAAAGAGAGGAGCAGTCCACTCATACAACAACAACACTTTATATATGGGGGATTCACATGTCACTGGCCAGCCATAGGTAGAAAATTATGGGTCCTTTTGTGTATTATTTGCAGGAGAGTATTGAATGATATGAGTATTTATAAGTATTTCTACTGTCCTCATGGACCAAACTACACTAACAAGATTTATAACTGACCATCTCAAGCAATTGAAGATAGAAAATATACCTAAATCTACCCCCACTTGCCCAAAATGTAGCTTGGCACCTGCAGCTCAAGAACACATTTTGGCTTGTATTTTATTTTAACTTAGAGCGCTATGTCCCCCTAGAGACACTTGCACTACAAAGGTAAACTAAACATTGAAAGGAAAGAACGAAAGATATTTGAAATATATACAAGAATTAGTATGCAAGTTTTAGTTAGATTGCATTAGATGCACTAAATAGGTCCTCTGGGAGAGGCCGCTGCTTATTTATCATACAGCTGGAGGAGCATAAATTCATGGAATTTGTGTAAATCTTTGTACAAGGGGATAAGAAACAACACATCTCTACTGTTCTAAGAGAAGTCATGTCCGTAGAATACCTGTAAAGTTATGGCCTATGGTTTAGAAAAGATGTTGATGTTGAGAAAAAAAAATTGAAGAAAAACCTGCAATAAGCTGGCTAGAAAGGGATCAAGAAAGCTACCACCGGAAGGTCACTAGAATGAGCTGTGAGTGATGGCCACTAACAGATTAAATTGAAGAATATTTGTCACCATAGTGTCACCAAAAGTTGACTTGATGGATACTAACAACAACATAAAAGAAGAACAGACCAATACATAATCAAAGTGGTATGGTAGATTAAACTGAGGAAGTAAATTCTGGGAAGGTTCCAGTTTGATGAGCAAGGCTCTCTATTACAGAAAGGATAGTGGAACCTACCAAGACAGAGAGATACTTGGTGAACAAACTTGGCACTCATACAAGTCAGTTTACTAAATGGGGGGTCGGTGGAAGGCTGGTTAAACCGTTTGGTTTTCGACCACTACGACCCAGGTTCGAGTCCCGCATTGGACACATTTTCTGTTTTAAAAAAATAAAATTAAAAAAAAATGCTCGAATGGCCCTCCGATTCTTGCAAAAGTCCAATCCCACCAGCGAGTGCAAGTAACCAAACGGGGCTCTGGCACATTTGTAAGTGCAAAGTCGAACTGCTTTCACATGTGTAGACATGTGGTGTGCTTACAGTAAAAAAAAAGCAGTCGCTAACTACCCACCATGATTATCATGGCCTGTACCACATGTACTAGGGATAAGCAAAAAAAAGTTCACTAAACTATTGACTGTATTGACTCATCCATTGATGAGCTCTACTCTTCCCAGGCAGACACCATCAAAATCTCGAGCTTTACAAGCTTGATATCTTAGTGTGATTAAGTGGAGATAAGAAAGAAGAAGAAGACTCATCCATTGATGAGCTCTACTCTTCCCAGGCAGACACCATCAAAAGTCTCGAGCTTTACAAGCTTGATATCTTAGTGTGATTGAGTGGAGATAAGAAAGAAGAAGAAGACTCATCCATTGATAAGCTCTACTCTTCCCAGGCAGACACCATCAAAAGTCTCGAGCTTTACAAGCTTGATATCTTAGTGTGATTAATTGGAGATAAGAAAGAAGAAGAAGACTCACCCATTGATGAGCTCTACTCTTCCCCGGCAGACACCATCAGTCTCGAGCTTTACAAGCTTGATATCTTAGTGTGATTAAGTGGAGATAAGAAAGAAGAAGAAGACTCATCCATTGATGAGCTCTACTCTTCCCAGGCAGACACCATCAAAAGCTCGAGCTTTACAAGCTTGATATCTTAGTGTGATTAAGTGGAGATAAGAAAGAAGAAGAAGACTCATCCATTGATGAGCTCTACTCTTCCCAGGCAGACACCATCAAAAGCTCGAGCTTTACAAGCTTGATATCTTAGTGTGATTAAGTGGAGATAAGAAAGAAGAAGAAGACTCATCCATTGATGAGCTCTACTCCTCCCAGGCAGACACCATCAAAAGTCTCGAGCTTTACAAGCTTGATACCTTAGTGTGATTGAGTGGAGATAAGAAAGAAGAAGTTCACTAAACTACAGGACAAGCTGGATAGTTGTTGACCTATGCTCTAGTAGCCTATACTGTTGTCTCATCCAGAAGGCCTTCCAGCAGTCACCCAACCTACAAGACTGCTGGCTCTTTGGGTATGAGATGGATGACAATGACATTCACTCTATTTTCACATCAGTCAAAACAACAACAACAACAAAAAGCCTTTATTCAGGGTCACTGACCCTATACAGGATTAACCAGAGGTATGCATAAGAACAAAGCAGTGAGACAAAGGAAATAACGATATATACAGACGAAAAAGAAAAAAAACAATAAAGAGAAAGAGGGAAGCAAGAAAAAACAACACAAAAAGAGTAGCAGTAAGAAAGTGAGGAGTGAGTGTCACTTGGCCTTCTTCTGAGATATGGACTTGTGGAAACCATAAAACGCCGTAGCAATATACTTATTCTGGGTCATATTGTCAATTATTGATGGACACATCAGTCAAAACATCCATCTATATGTTTATCCAGAATTCAGATTTACCCAAACCATTCTGTTTATAAGCCTAACTTTTTCAATTAGGTGGTTTTCCTGCATATAACTTTCATTATTACCATTAAATGTGATTATCTTTTACTTTTATTTTATTAATTTCACTTGAAGACTCCGTGTATAAGACTTAATAAAGACTTTTGTACATGTGTGTTTATCCAGAATCTTGAGGGGAAGTATGAGTTAAGGAAAACTCCTGATTGTCTGGAGGAGGACTTTCCTCGGCTGTTCATAACTGAAAATAGAATTTTTTTCTGTTTCCTCTGTCTCTAGAATTGTTTTTGAAGGACCTCCATAACATCTATATATATAAAAATGAATGTTTGTATGTCCTGTATACAAATTCGCAGTAGTTCACTAATTCAAACCAAAATTTCCATACATAGGTAAAAAAATATGGGGAAGACGATAAGCTATTTTAAAATATATATATAAATCAGTTATTAAAACTATATATTCAAATTATTCTACTTAGCTCGCGAGCAGCGCCTCTAGCGGTGAAGATGGGAGGTAATATCAGCTGACCTAAGTTTGGAGCGGGATGTTTCACAAGAGTCACATCCGCGGCGCCAATTTATAATTGTAATGAATAGTGTTTGAATAAAACATTTAATCGGGTAAACCCAGGCGTTGCCCGGGTCATTCGTCTAGTTGTTTATAAAATCAAGAACTTCCCCAATGTCCTAGCCACCCCGCCATCGCAGGATGAGTTGTCAACTTACCAAAGAGTCCACCTCCGGGTCCTCGACATTTAGGACTGGTAGGAGGTAGGCCGAAGAAAAGCTGGCCAATCCTAGAGAGATACTGGCACACACAACCACAGCGTGTAAATATGGATGGATCAGTACAAACCTCCCAGGAGAGAAGCTGCTCTTATATAAACATGGATACTCCTGGAGGTGGTTTCTCATTGGAGGTTTGATTTTTATAAAGGTGGGAGATTCCACAGCCTCTCATGAGAGACCAGAGCCTAAAACCATGTCACTCCAGTAGGCGGTAATTCAACAGATTTGTGTCGGGCCGAGTAATGAAAAGTCTTTCAAATGAAATGAGAGTCGAGTAAAATATATTAGGTCTCCAGGGAGAGTATCTTTTCAAAAACATAAACACAAGGGGTAATAAGAGCAAATCAAAATAAATAAATAGTATGTGACGTTTCGGTAACAGCGTTGTTACCATCTTCAGACAAAAGTACTAAATGGGATGGGAATTAAACCCAGTGTTCCGCTTACCGGGCAGATACCATGACCACTAGGCTACCCGGCACATTCAGTACTTTTGTCTGAAGATGATAACAACGCTGTAACTGAAACGTCACACACTATTTATTTATTTGGTCTTATTACCTTGTGTTTCTAATCTATAATCCAAATAGTGTCAAAAACATATTTATTCTCTAGCTTTCAGGAACGAATGCCCTTCTACTGGAGAAAACATGTTTTACCATGGAATTATTTTATTGTATTGAAACAGGAGTGTTGGGAATAATAGCACAGTGGAACTCCTGCTCTAGAGAGCTGCCTGCCACCATCATGTAACCTCACCAAAACCACTTCTTGTTATCTTTGTTTACTCCGTTTTGCCTGCATTTTTTAAAAATCTGATAACTCAAGATAATAAAGCCAAAACCAAATAAATAAATAGTGTGAGTGAAGTTTCAGTAACATTACCAAAACATCATACACTATTTTTTTGGTCTTAATATACCTTATTTTTCTAATCTAGAATTTAAATTGTAGCCTATCATTACCTGCTAACCTTATAATTCAATCGTGGGGGGAAAAAAACTTTGGTTTATGTCCTTTTTGGTTATTAAAAACAGCATTGTGAGATGTCCTCTCACTTTCCTACAAGGAGATACCAGGGTTAGCTGGGTTTTTAGGCTATGGTATCTCTCTCTCTCTACTGCACCTTATATCTCTCTATATATAAAAGTCAATGTCTGTCTGTTTCGCGATAAACTCAAAAACTACTGAACCAATTGGTACCAAATTTTGCATGTCGCTTTTTATAAAGTTGAGGAAAAATTTCGGCTACATTTTGATTAGTATTTTTGGCTATTTCTTTTTTTCATTTGAAGAACTTTTTTTTACGCGGAGTAAATACGAGGCGAAGTAACAACACGAGGCCAATTAAGCGACCAATGAGCGTTCTGCATTTCTTTTCAAGTTGCTTGCGTACTTTTTTTTAAATATCTTTTTATACGAGTGTCACTTTTTTTTACAAAAGTATTGAGAGAGAAATTTATATTACTAAGTTACGGTAAGTGCACACAATGCAATTAAAAAAAAACTTTACCAAATTAGCGTTACTGTATGTAAATAATGGATTTCATATTTTTATTAATTTTTGTTCTGGCCTTTATTTAAATATCTTTTAAAAAATCGGATAAAATGCAGTCAAAATCATTAGAAAACACATATGTTTGCCTAATATTTCCATGTGCTTTTTTATTTTTTACAGAAAAATATTTACATGCCAGTATTTTTAATTAATTTTTTTTATAAACCTATTTTTTCTGAGAAAATGGGCATCGCAGTCACTCACTCAACTCGGGCAAATCAATAGTTAATGGGGGTTGGGAGGAAAAGCTGCGGTCTATTTAAACTATATTGATTTTGAAACAACTGAATGGATTGCAAAAAATAATTAAATCAAATACCTAAACACTAATACAATACAATTTGTGGCATCACACACACTTTTGGCCTGTGGTTTTATGTGTTTCTTCTGTATTGCTATTCTATGGCTCTTCAACTATTTATTATCGATGTACTTTCAGTATGAAGGAAATTTCACTCGTGGGAATTTTTGGGCGAAGCCGGGTCATTCCTCTAGTACCATATAATCTCTAAAAGAGGAGAACTTTTAAAAATTATTATCCCAAAAACACATGGTACAGATCATGATAATAATGGCGGGTAGTTAGTGACTGCTTTAACTTTTCTTTTTTTAATTAAAAAAAGGTATTTGGCCAATTTTTGAAATAATTAGTACTTTGGAGGGTGACCACTTGGGAACACAGGATGCTGTTGGCTCTTCCTACATATGAAGCTTGGTGGAGTAATGGCATAGACAATTCTTGAAATAATTGAAAAAGAATCATTAGTTCACAATTTATTCCAATAGATGGAGCAACCCATCATCAAATTTTAGTTGCATGATCAGGAGAGGCCTTTTTCTTAATTTATCTACTTGATCCTAGTACAATTTCACTTTTGTACTTACTTTTTTACTGTAAGTGCAACCAGGGTCTTTACATGTAGAAAGCAGTTTGACTTTTGTACTTACAAGTAGATCAGACCATTTGGATATTTGCACTCACTGGTGGAGATCGGGCTTTTTTTGCAAGAATTGGAGGGGGGAGCCTTTGGGGGAGATTTTTTTCTTCAGAAAAATAGAGTGCTCAATAAGGGATTCATTACCAGACTGTGGTTGTTGAAAATCAATGGTTTATGCAACTCCTCCTTTGCCGGTCCCAAGCCCGAATGAAAAAGGAGGAGGGGAAGCAGTAACAAGTTCGCTAAAAAACCTGGGTTTAGCTGGCCCGACTGATAGTACCCTGTAAGGGCTCCTGATCCAGGGATACAGGATGAGTAGCGTTTGTACTCCATGTTAGGAGGTTATAGTTATACATTACAGTATAATTATATTCATTTATAATTCTGTGAAAATAAATCTACCAAAGGTTTTAGTATCAATGAAAGTTATTAAGTCAGTAATGTCTATCCTTCCCTGTCTTCTGTTCTCTTCCCTACCAGACATTCAATGAGAAGATGGATTGTACCCTGTTCACCATTACTACAGAAACACCCGGAGTTCTCTGCTGTACTGATTCCGAAAATAAAATTTGAATAATTAGTCGTGTAAATTGGTTATTATAAAATATTAAAAGAAATTGAAACTCCGCCTTTGCCAGTCCCAAGCCCGGATGAAAAAGGAGGAGGGGGAGCAGTAACAAGCTCATTAAAAAAAAACCTGGGCTCAGCTGATAGTACCCTGTAAGGGCTCCTAATCCAGGGATACAGGATCAGCGTTTGTACCCCATGTTAGGAGCAGCTGCACATGGCGTCTGTTTCTCATGTCAGAGGCGGCCATTTCATTTGGAGCTAAGTCAGTGGCCTGCCACTGAGTAGTGCTCCCAGTCTTAATGACAAAGGCAGACGCATTTTACTTCACCCAATCATGATGGTTGTCAAATCTCCCCACTATGCTGCATCGGCGGTCGCGCAGACTTTACAAGCTTGATACCTTAATATGATTGAGTGGAGATAAGAAAGAAGAAGAATGGTCTAATGCCATTACTCCACCAAGCCTCATAAGTAGGAAGAGCCAACAGCATCCTGTGTTCCCAAGTGGTCACCCTCCAAAGTACTAACCGGACCTTCAATATTGCATAAATTTGGTGATCGGACAAGAGAGAGCAAGTGTTTTCAAGGCAAGTATGGCCAAAGGTAAAAAGGGTACCTGTGTGTAGGAAGGGTCGCGTGCCAGCGAGGGCTTGTAGTGCTGACAGAGGATGGTGAAGACTGCGCTGCGCGGTTCATCCACCGCCAACAGCAGGAACCAGAGGAAGTTGAGGAGAGGTAGAAGGAAGGGCGGGCCTTTGTTCACCATCTCTGGGTGGTTCTCTATGTACGTCCAGAACACCACGCTGGCGCAGCTTTTGTTTGACAGACAGAGGTATCTGTTCACACAGAAGTGATTGTCACCTTAGTCCATGGACTACACTCTATACTAACTACACTCATGGACAAAAACTTAAGGAAGTTGTACTTTTTAGCATGTACAGTAAAACCCCGCTAATACGAACCCTGGATATAACGAACCTTCCCTTATAACGATTCCCAATTCCATTCCATTGAAAATACCATCGTTATAACGAACTTTGCGATTTTTAGAATAACGAACTACCCCTATAACGAATCTATTTTCGGTCCCAAAATAATAAAATCTATTTAAAATACTATGCTTATAACGAACTTAGAATTGTAATTAAAAAAAAAAATTAAAACAACCAAATTTTGAGCATGTTTCAGCTCGAGGATCGCGATTTCAAAACAATAAATTTAGCGGCATTGTTTGTTTTGAATTTTGCACTTTATTTTTGCTGTTATGTTGTATAAATTTTAACGTATTATACTTTTTATTAAATAGAATATATTTTCATCCATTAAATTTGAAATATAAAAATACAAATGGCTTCCAAAATGAAGAAAACAAAGGCATTTTAAAAACAAAAGCGTTATTTCTTTTTAAAAAAAAGGCTATTTTCAGAACTTTTCAAAGTGAAACAACACAGGCAAAATGTTAAGAACATATTAAAATAAGAGAATATAACTTTTCTATTATAAAAGATAAAATATAAAGCTATTAAAAATTGTTACAAAGAGGAATCAACCTCAACTTTTGCCGCGATCGCGATCGTACGTTTTAGGGCTAAAAAAAAAATCCAAATAAATGGTCCCGTGATCAAACAAAAACTATTTTTATGCCATTAACTATGGTGATTTTAAAGTCAGCAATGTTTTGCATGACAGGTTTAAAAAAATGAAATCTAGACCTAGAAGAATATGTGGGAAAATGAAATGGAAGAAAAACACCAACTTTATTTGAATGGTGCAATGCTTGAAGAATGCTTTGAAGCAACAAGGTGTTAGAGCCATTTTTCCAAGTAAACAATGTATTATATAATGTGATAATGATGTTCTAAAATCATTTTATATCTTTGAATATATATTTAATAAAACTTTGCCTAGGATTTGTCTTGATTTTTAAATTAGACATAGAGGTACATGTATGTTAATGATAAGAAGAACCTATCATCTAATGATTTCTATTATTATTCAGTATTAATGTAAGGAAATTGGTCAATTAAGGGAATTAAAACAAAGTGACCACTATTAAGAGGAAGCCTCTTCCAGTGTGTATGGCTGTCCTTTAATTATACGGTCTAAAAATTTTGAAAAGTGAAAAAAAATGGCCAAATCGTGGCTATAGTGAACCAAAAGCTCTGTCCCATTGGGGTTCACTATAGAGGGGTTTTACTGTATATCGGGATTCAGACAATAACTCTGAAATACAAATTAATAAGACTAAATCCAAATAAATTAATAGTGTGTGACGTTTTTGTAAAAGCGTTTAGCCATTTAGTCTTTTGTCTGATGATGGTAACAATGCTGTTACTGAAACATCACACACTATTAATTTATTAACTGGTAGTTCTAATCTATAATACAAATGTTATGCCTTATCAATAACTCTAATAGATATTACAGTGACCTTTATTGAAGACATACGAGATAACCAAATTTGAACAAAATTGCCTCTGTCTCATTAAAAAAAAAAAATAATAATAATAAAAGAGATGACTGGCGACATATCAAAGATTTTCCACTTCCTTAAGTTTTGTCCGTATGATTGTATATTATTATTTCAGGTAAATCAGTCCTAGGGATTTCAATCAGGTTTAACCAAGACAATCAATTCTTAGACATAGTTTTCAACAGGTGTTAAGTTTTGGTATCTCTCTTGGTGTCCTCTTACATGGAAAGTAGCCAATTGGTTAAAAGTGATAATTTGGGCAATATGATAACAGTCCTTTGTCTAGAGGTGTCCATCCCTGGAGTATTTCAGGTCAGAGTGGCTGACTAGAGATAACAATCTTAATTCTGATAAGGCACAATTTGGATTATAGATTATAAACACAAGGTAATAAGACCAAATAAATAGTGTGTGACGTTTCGGTAACAGCGTTGGCGAGCCGGACATGATGACGCTGTTACCGAAACGTCACACACTATTTATTTATTTGGATTTGGTCTTATTACCTTGTGTTTATAATCTTAATTCTTAAATCACACACAAGGGGAAAAAAGATATTTCAGGTTGAAAGTGTGTGAAGAAGGGAAAAAAGGAAGGGATGAATATGTACAGGATTACACATAGGGTTGGGAGTAAAAAAATGTTTACAAAAAAAATCTACTAATCAGAACATTGCAGATGTCTTGTGCAATAAGATTGTGCAATTCATCTATACTTGCAGGTTTTTTTATCATGTAGGGTAAAATGATAAAGCACAATTTGGATTATAGATTATAATAAAAGAAAATAAGACCTAATCCAAATAATTTATTAGTGTGTGACGTTTCGGCAACAACATTGTCACCATCATCAGGCAAAAGAATCATTCTTTTGTCTGATGATGGTGACAATGTTGTTGCCGAAACGTCACACACTAATAAATTATTTGGATTAGGTCTTATTTTCTTTTATGTAGGGTAAAAAAAAAAAAGATCCTAAAGTAGCAATTAAAAACACTGATAACGTTGATTACCATCAATATCATTATCAATAATATTACAGTCTCTCTAACTTCTTTAATTCAACACCTCACCCAAATGATGAGAATTTTCAGTTGAATTATAAAGTTAAGAGATGATTATCAATTCATTAAATTATGCACAGGTTTCTGGAGATGACCTTTTCATTTTTATTGCTATCTCAAGCTTTCGGGCATTATCACCCTTCCTCAGGAGTACAAATGATGAAATGCATTCCATTATCGATAAAGCACAATTTGGATTATATATTATAAACACAAGGTAATAAGACCAAAAATCCAAATAAATAAATTCATTTATTTGGTCTAATTACCTTGTGCATTCCATTATCCTTCAGTTTTGTACTCCTGTAGAAGGATGGCAATACCCCAAATCTTGAGAATGCAATAATAAAAAAAAAAGAAACACATCTCCAAAAACCCCTGTTTCCTTATTTAATTCATATACAGGAGATTCATGTCTATTGCATTATCAATTCATCCCAACATTTACAGTGCAGTGAAGATATTTTTCTAGGACATTTTGTGTTGTCCAATACTTGGAGGGAAGTATTGAAGGTAGTGTTGAATTATAGCCAGTTAGAGTAAATAGTAAACAAAATACTTTTTCTGATATTGGGCCTTTGTTACACCTTTCATTTGGAGATATATTTGGTCATCATAAATAAAGTACAGTGTTGTTTTCAAACAAAATTCTATTCCAATGTTTACTTCAATCCCTATACCCACAATTATGGATGCATTAAAAACACCATGTGATAAAAGAATCAAAAATAAATAATTTGCCAAAATCTGAATTTTTAATTGGAATAGAATTTTGTTTGAAAACAACACATACTTTATTTAGGATGACCAAAATACTTTTTCTTTCAACGATCTAGGTATACCATTTTTTTAATATAAATTTTACAATAGGTTGCATGAAGAAACTCTCCTTGCCATAAAGCACTAGCCATCAGTCAAGTTCTCTGTATGGGGGACTCTCCTCCATTTGTTAAATAGGACAACAGCTAAGTAGGAGAGAGTACATTCTTTTGCCATCAAGTTTATATTAAAAGAGTTCTAAATGGTTGGCGACTTCTGTACCTACAGGAGTCTGGGTTACATACAGTTAAGCTTGATAAAGATATATCTGTGTGATCCATCAAGACCCAATGCCTGCAAGAATGGAAATCTGCTGCCGCACATGACTGGTACAGAGCAGGAGGGACAAGCACCAATTCTGTCCTCCCAAGGAAACAGCAGTCTTTGATTTCCAGACTTAAGTCTGGATATCTATGGACAATGACTTTCCAGAATGGTAGCAAGGTTTTCCCACTATGTACTAAATGCTATTATGATAATTCAAAAACTATTATAGACACGTATGATTATTTTAAAAATAAAAAACAATTTCTACTGCCCTTACTGCAATTGTTTTATTTTTAAAAGAATCATATGCATCTATAATAGTTTCAATTTTTCATGACAAATGGTGCACTAATGCATCGTAACTAAATGCTATTCTCAACCTGCAACTCCAAACCACATTATTAACTGTATTAAATCTATACAAAACGACCTTACAAGAATGGATAAATCTAAGCTATACTCTCACTACAAAGACATTCACATATCTTTCATGACGGAGGGATACCTTTTAGGGGATTTTCCTTTCCCGGTTGTAAGACTACTCGCACAAGTTAGAATACTTTCAAGTTTTTTTAGAGAAAACCACACCAAGATTCTCTTGCGGTGAGGACCCGATTTGCACCTTCTGTAATTCAAAACTAAAAAATGAAATCACTCACTATATTTTTGATTGCTCTGCTCTGAAAGAAGAACCCTTATGCTCAAAACTGGGCAACTCTGTGCTTCACTTCCATCAATAATTGACAATATGACCCAGAATAAGTATATTGCTACGGCGTTTTATGGTTTCCACAAGTCCATATCTCAGAAGAAGGCCAAGTGACACTCACTCCTCACTTTCTTACTGCTACTCTTTTTGTGTTGTTTTTCTTGCTTCCCTCTTTCTCTTTCTTGTTTTTTTTTTCTTCTGTCTATATCGTTGTTTCCTTTGTCTCACTGCTTTGTTCTTATGCATACCTCTGGTGAATCCTGTATAGGGTCAGTGACCCTAAATAAAGGTTTTTTGTTGTTGTTGTTATTATTATTAACTGTATTAACTCATCCATTGATGAGCTCTACTAATCCCCAAGAGACACCATCAAAAGTGTCAATCTCTACAGACTTGATACTCTGATATGATTGAGTGGAGATAAGAAAGAAGAAGATATATCTGTATTATCTCTGTGCCTAAAATCCTCTTATTTTTCTCCCCCAAAAAAGAAAAGCTACTTACTGGAGAACAGCTTGGGCTATGAAGAGATCTAATTCGTTGGGGTAGCCTCTGTTGACGTGGTACTCTATGAGCATGGTAGCGCAGTTGTTTCCATCCGTGGAGTGGATGAAGTGGTACCGCGCCTGGCTGTAATTCTTCTCTGCACATCACTGACGTTAGTAGCTAAGGACATGGGCGGATGGAAGGCAAGCTGGGGCACAAGACAGATAAATATTGACAACAACAACAGCACGAGGTAGGTTACTTATATGGAATGTCGATAAGGCACAATTTGGATTAAATACATTCAGTACTTTTGTCTGAAGATGGTAACAACGCTGTTACCGAAACGTCACACACTATTTATTTATTTGGATTTGGTCTTATTACCTTGTTTTATATGGAATGTCATTTCACCTTCTTGTTCTGTGCATTCCCCTTCACTTCTTAATAACACTTCAGAACTATTCTATCATACACAGGGACAAAACTTAAAGAAGTGGAAAGTCTTTGTGTCGCCAATCATCTATTTTTTTGAAGGAGACAGAGTAAATTTTGTTCACACTTGGTTATCTTGTGTGTCTTCAATAAAAGTCACTGTAATATCTTTCAGAGTTATTGTCTGAATCCAGATATACATGCTAAAAGATACAACTTCCTTAAGTTTTGTTCACACTTGGTTATCTCGTATGTCTTCAATAAAAGTCACTGTAATATCTTTCAGAGTTACTGTCTGAATCCAGATATACATGCTAAAAGATACAACTTCCTTAAGTTTTGTTCACACTTGGTTATCTCGTATGTCTTCAATAAAGGTCACTGTAATATCTTTCAGAGTTATTGTCTCAATCCCAATATACATGCTAAAAGGTTCAACTTCCTTAAGTTTTGTTCACACTTGGTTATCTCGTGTGTCTTCAATAAAGGTCACTGTAATATCTTTCAGAGTTATTGTCTCAATCCCAATATACATGCTAAAAGGTTCAACTTCCTTAAGTTTTGTTCACACTTGGTTATCTCGTGTGTCTTCAATAAAGGTCACTGTAATATCTTTCAGAGTTATTGTCTCAATCCCAATATACATGCTAAAAGGTTCAACTTCCTTAAGTTTTGTTCACACTTGGTTATCTCGTGTGTCTTCAATAAAGGTCACTGTAATATCTTTCAGAGTTATTGTCTCAATCCCAATATACATGCTAAAAGGTTCAACTTCCTTAAGTTTTGTTCACACTTGGTTATCTCGTGTGTCTTCAATAAAGGTCACTGTAATATCTTTCAGAGTTATTGTCTCAATCCCAATATACATGCTAAAAGGTTCAACTTCCTTAAGTTTTGTTCACACTTGGTTATCTCGTATGTCTTCAATAAAAGTCACTGTAATATCTTTCAGAGTTACTGTCTGAATCCAGATATACATGCTAAAAGATACAACTTCCTTAAGTTTTGTTCACACTTGGTTATCTCGTATGTCTTCAATAAAGGTCACTGTAATATCTTTCAGAGTTATTGTCTCAATCCCAATATACATGCTAAAAGGTTCAACTTCCTTAAGTTTTGTTCACACTTGGTTATCTCGTATGTCTTCAATAAAGGTCACTGTAATATCTTTCAGAGTTATTGTCTCAATCCCAATATACATGCTAAAAGGTTCAACTTCCTTAAGTTTTGTTCACACTTGGTTATCTCGTATGTCTTCAATAAAGGTCACTGTAATATCTTTCAGAGTTACTGTCTGAATCCAGATATACATGCTAAAAGATACAACTTCCTTAAGTTTTGTTCACACTTGGTTATCTCGTATGTCTTCAATAAAGGTCACTGTAATATCTTTCAGAGTTACTGTCTGAATCCAGATATACATGCTAAAAGATACAACTTCCTTAAGTTTTGTTCACACTTGGTTATCTCGTATGTCTTCAATAAAGGTCACTGTAATATCTTTCAGAGTTACTGTCTGAATCCAGATATACATGCTAAAAGATACAACTTCCTTAAGTTTTGTTCACACTTGGTTATCTCGTATGTCTTCAATAAAGGTCACTGTAATATCTTTCAGAGTTACTGTCTGAATCCAGATATACATGCTAAAAGATACAACTTCCTTAAGTTTTGTTCACACTTGGTTATCTCGTATGTCTTCAATAAAGGTCACTGTAATATCTTTCAGAGTTACTGTCTGAATCCAGATATACATGCTAAAAGATACAACTTCCTTAAGTTTTGTTCACACTTGGTTATCTCGTATGTCTTCAATAAAGGTCACTGTAATATCTTTCAGAGTTATTGTCTCAATCCCAATATACATGCTAAAAGGTTCAACTTCCTTAAGTTTTGTTCACACTTGGTTATCTCGTATGTCTTCAATAAAGGTCACTGTAATATCTTTCAGAGTTATTGTCTCAATCCCAATATACATGCTAAAAGGTTCAACTTCCTTAAGTTTTGTTCACACTTGGTTATCTCGTATGTCTTCAATAAAGGTCACTGTAATATCTTTCAGAGTTATTGTCTCAATCCCAATATACATGCTAAAAGGTACAACTTCCTTAAGTTTTGTCCATGAGTGTATATTATCCCTCCAATCTTGCCGTGGTCTTTTCATTCTCTACAAGGTGAGAATCCAACCCAGATTTGTAGACAATTGAAGAGCCATATGGAGATGACCTCATACTTGTCATGCAGCCCCAGACCACCTCACTTCCCATCAAGATATCTGTACTGGACGATGGAAAAAGGATCAGCCAAGTGAAGTTGACCAATGTCAGGCCAATTTGGGTTTGAAGCTTTTGCTGATGAAGGCAAACAAACCAGCACAAAATAACCATTAAAAAAAAAAGACAATTTCTATCACCACACTTCTAAAATTGGTTGATGAATGTAAACTAACCAGAACAAAGTGAAAACAAGTAAAATTGTAATAATTGTGGTTGCCCAAATCTCTAAAATCTACTGACAAAGATTTAACTAACCAGCACAAAGAGTAAAAACAGGTAGAAATGAAACAATGTCCTCCACACTTCTAAAATTTACTGATGAATGTAAACTAATCAGAACATACTAACCAGCACAAAGAGCTAAAAAAAGAAACAATTCCTCACACAAAGCACCTAACTAAAAATAAATGCTGATATGCTGTCTCCACCAAGCATGCCAAGAACTGCTGCGTCCTTCAAGCCCCATCAACTTTCTACGCTTTAAACATAGCGCTGTGTGCTTTTTGAACAACTTGTTTTTACCAGGGGTCTCCCTAGAACCTCTGGAAAAATGCTTTTGTGCATATACTCATGGACAAAACAAAGAATTCCTACCTTTTAGCATGTATATCAGGATTTAGAAAATAACTCTGAAAATACACAGTTTCCTTTATTGAAGACACACGAGATAACCAAAGTGTGAACAAAATTGCCTGTCTCCCAAAAAAAAGACAGCCGATGACATCAAAGACTTTCCAATTCCCTAAATGTTGTCCACGAGTGTATAATGATATAAGTTATACCATGTATACATGGTACAAGCCATGGTTATGATGAGAGGTGTAAATGGCAACTTCTTTTATCATAGGGGAATTACACAACATTGTCTAATACAGTAGAACCTCCATGAGGATACCTCTCTACAAAGGAAAGTTTTCATTTTCAAAATTACCATTTTTACTATTTAGCAACTCTCCAGTGAGAGGACACCTTTCCCTAAAGGACACTTTGGCTCTGCAATTAGGTGTCTTTTACAGGGAGGTTCTACTGTATATAGAATTTTTTTTTTTTTTTGAGAATAAGTGTGGGAGATAAGTGAATAGATACAAGAAGATTAGAATTGTTTGTAATGAGAGTTTGTATCTTTTGGGATAAGAGAGGAGGAGACACAAAGATTCCTCTGAACCATCAATTAACTCCACCTTTGCCGGTCCCAAGCCTGGATGAAAAAGGAGGAGGGGGAGCAGTAACAAGCTCACTAAAAAACCTGGGTTCAGCTGGCCCGGCTAATAGTACCCTGTAAGGGCTCCTAATCCAGAGATACAGGATGAGCAGCGTTTGTACTCCCAAGTTAGGAGAGGATGTACATGGCGTCTGTTCCTCATGTCAGAGGTGGCCATTTCTTTTAGAGCTAAGACAGCCTGCCACTGAGTAGTGCTCCCAGTCTTAATGACAAAGGCAGACACATTCTACTTCACCCAGTCATGATGGTTGTCAAACAGACACCATCAAGTGTCACAACTTGATACCCTAATATGATTGAGTTGAGATAAGAAAGAAGAAGATCAAACAATTCCTGAATCCACACTGTGAGCCTACAAATTGCCACACTTCCAGTACCTAAATGGTCAGAATGTTGGCGATGACCCATCAAACATTTGTCCATATTGGATTTAATTGCTACTTATATATATATGAAAAACATCAAAAACCTTTGAGATTTCCCATCATTATTTTTTTGGCAACAACAAAAAATAAGCACCATATTTAGATGTACATTATTATATATATATACGACACTTATTTATTTTATAGATGTCAATTGTGCATTCCTATAAAGTCAATTATTTTATACACAAGGATGGTATGCAACAGTAATGCCAACTTCATTATGCAAATAGTGATTTTTTTTTTTACTAAATGCCTTATTCAATGTTATTTAGTGGACTCTACACCTCTCTATAAAGGACAGTTTTCATTATTAAAATTACCATTTTTACTATTTAACAACTCTTTGGTAAGATGACATTCCTCACTAATGAACTGTTTGGTTTTGCAACATGGTGTCCTTTACCGTGTCTAATTTTTTACTGTAAAAAGTATCATCTATATATATAAAAATGAATGTATGTGTGTGTGGTCTGTTTGTCCTTTATGCCTGACCAAACCACTCATTGGAACGCCATGAAACTTTGGGAAGTTATTTAGTATAGTACTGGGAAGGTTTCTAGCAAATAAAATTTTTGAAATAAATTTTCGCTTTAAAATAATCAAGATAAATATTCTAATTTATCTGTTATAATTCAACAATCTGCTCTAAATATTATCATGATGATACGATGATTTTGTAATGTAGAAAATTAGGAAAGACAAAATTCAGGATGACACGGCAATTTATTTGAGACAAGAATAATGATACAATTCCAAGGCAAGACACTATTCCTTTAACTTCCAATTACCGAGGGAACCAATTAATATTGATTTTATTCAACTTATCGAGTATTTTTCAACCGGGAAAAAATGTTCACTTTATCGAGAGATTCGTTAGACAAACCTTTACTCGGGTAAAACACAGGTGAAGCCGGGTACGTCCATACAAGAATAATGATAAATTCCAAGGCAAGATACTATTCCTTTAACTTCCAATTACCGAGGGAACCAATTAATATTGATTTTATTCAACTTATCCAGTATTTTTCAAGGGACCGGGAAAAAATGTTCACTTTATCGAGAGATTCGTTAGACAAACCTTTACTCGGGTAAAACCCGGGCGAAGCCAGGTACGTCCGCTAGTTTTTTAATAATAATAATAAGTTTCCAACTACTTTACTCAACACTCCTAGGGATCAAAATCATCAGTTGAATTATAGATGGTGAAGTTGATTATCAATTCATCGCAAACTTCTCTCATTCTGCCAGTGGAGAGAGACATTCTGTTGCTTACACTTTAAAAGGGGTGTTGAATTATAGCCAGTTAAATTAAAGTAAATAAGATGATGGTAGTGATGATATTTCACTCAATAGCATGGGCAAAAAAACATCATTTTTTATTTTATTTAATGATACCAGAGGCTTTATGCTTCCTTATGAGATTTTTCGAAGAAGATTGGAAGCATTTGCAATGGGGAGATCTGGAGGAAAATGGAAAGAATAAGATGGGGTTCAGGAGTGAAGAAGAAGTCTTGAGAAGATTTGGGAGAGGCCTGTTGAGGGTCATCAGAAAAAGACAAAAGAATTGGAAGGAGGGAACATACAGTTAAACCTGTCTAAACCATAAGAAGAAAACAATGCAAGAGTGACAAAAGGAAAGGGATGGATATGTACCACAAATTTGTTCAACATCAACATTTTCCTATAAAAATCGATAGTTAACAACAAAAGTCTTTTGATTAATTGAGATGCACAACAGAGAGATTTATATAATACAGTTAAACCTGTCTATAGCGCCCCCTCTTGGGACTCACCAAAATATGGTGCTATAGAGAGGGGGTGATATAGACAGGTCACTTTTAATGTAAATTGCATCGTACTACGTATTTAAAATTTGGCGCTATAGAGAGGAAGGCGCTATTAAGTGTATATTAAAAATAGATTGATGAAGAAAATTCTGGAAGGCAAAATGAATAAAAAGAGGAAGAATTGGACTGGATGGAAAGCTATATAGAGAAGCATAGCCCCACTATAGACCAGGACCTGCAGAGAAACTGAAGATGTGATGTTCAATTTGATCTCTAACTTGTGAGCCAATCTCTGTTGTGTTATGATAAGGTATAATTTAGATTAGAAACCCAAGGTGAAAAGACCAAATCTGTTATGTTAAACAATTCCATCCACTGAGAGGGGGGAAGGAACAGACAGACAAAGTACTGGGGCAGTAAATAGAGCAAATAAATTCTGGCAAGGTAAGTAGGGTAAACAAACACCAGATGACGCAGTCCTCCTCCATCTTCAACTCAACACCCCAAGAGGGATACAGAATTTTCAGTTGAATTTTACATTAAGATGATTATCAATTAATCGCAACATTCACTTCTAGTGGACATTTTTATTGGGACATGTTGTTGTGAACACTTAAGGTGGTGTTGAATTAAAGCCTGTTATAGCAAATATGGCTGATATTGGGATTTAAATAGTTGAATTTTAGTCAGTTGAATAAAATATAGTAATTTGAAGGGAAATGAATGGGATTTTAAAAAGAGGTTGAATTATGGATGGCAATTTGAAAAGAAAATGGCTGAGATTTGAAAAAGTGGTGGAATTAAAAAAAGTCATTTGAAGAGGAGGAAATGTTTGGGACATTAAAAGTAGAGGGAAATTAATGATGGTAATTTGAAAGGGAAATGGTAGAGATTTGAAAAAGTGGCTGAAGATGGTAATTTGAAAGGGAAATAGTAGAGATTTGAAAAAGTGGCTGAAGATGGTAATTTGAAGAGGAAATGGTTGGGATTTGAAAAAGTGGCTGAAGATGGTAATTTGAAGAGGAAATGGTTGGGATTTGAAAAAGTGGCTGAAGATGGTAATTTGAAAGGGAAATGGTTGGGATTTGAAAAAGTGGCTGAAGATGGTAATTTGAAGAGGAAATGGTTGGGATTTGAAAAAGTGGTTGAAGATGGTAATTTAAAAGGGAAATGGTAGAGATTTTTAAAAAGTGGTGGAATTAAAAATGGTAATTTGAAAAGGAAATAGTAAAGATTTGAAAAGTGGCTGAAGATGGTAATTTGAAAAGGAAATAAATGGTAGAGATTTGAAAAAGTGGCTGAAGATGGTAATTTGAAAAGGAAATGGTAGAGATTTGAAAAGTGGTTGAAGATAGTATTTTGAAAGGGAAATGGTTGAGACATTTAAAAAATGGGGTTGAATGAATAGAGTTGGTTGAATTAAAGAGGTTCTAGTGGTAAATATGCGCAAAGATAAAAAGGTGCATAGTATAGTTACTTACCTTTCCAGAGCACCAGAGCCACCTTCTGGTGCAGGGAGGGGTGGCTGGATGACCAGCGCAGGGCAGCGGAGAGAAAAGCTAATCTTTCTGGGGCATCGGGTCTCAACCGCGCAAAGAGCTGAGCCACATGTTCCAAGTGGGGCTCTGTGGTGGCTGCATTGGACTTTGTGAGGGCCTCCACCATTAGTAGGGAGAGATCTGCTGCACTGTTGTGCTACATGACACACGCCACATTTTTTTACTTATCCGAAGTACACAATTTTTTTTACTTATCCCAAGTACACAATTTTTTTTACTTATCCCAAGTACACAATTTTTTTACTTATCCCAAGTACACAATTTTTTTACTTATCCCAAGTACATATTTTTTTTTACTTATCCCAAGTACACAATTTTTTTACTTATCCCAAGTACACAATTTTTTTTACTTATCCGAAGTACACAATTTTTTTTACTTATCCCAAGTACACAATTTTTTTTACTTATCCCAAGTACACAATTTTTTTACTTATCCCAAGTACATATTTTTTTTTACTTATCCCAAGTACACAATTTTTTTACTTATCCCAAGTACATATTTTTTTTTACTTATCCCAAGTACATATTTTTTTACTTATCCCAAGTACACAATTTTTTTACTTATCCCAAGTACACAATTATTTTTTTACTTATTCCAAGTACATATGAAAAGGGGGGTTGGTGATGAGAGGTATAAAGGTTGATTTCGGATAGCCATGACCCAGGTTCAAATCCCGCATTGGACACTTTTTTTTTTCTGAATAAAAAATTGTTCCAATGGCCCTCCCTATTCTTACAAAAGCCTAACCTGACTAGTGAGTGCAAGTAAAAAAACAAGATTCTGGCATATTTGGAAGTGCAAAAGTTAAACTGCTTTCTACATTAAAAGCAGTCCCCAACTACTATCCACTATGATTATCATGGCCTGTACCATGTGTACTAGGATAATAAAAAAAACTTGGAACAGGTATGATAATTCATATTGGGTAGTTAGTGACTGTATTTTACTGTAAGTTGCACCACATGTTTGCACATTTAGAAAGCAGTTTGACTTTTTAAAAAAATATGCATAACAACATTAAACATTTTCTGGTGCACTTTGTTATCAATACTTAAGAGGGGGAGAAGTGTTGAATTGAGTTAATATGGCAGATTAGGATTCGGAAAAAAAAAAAGGTTGAATTATATGGTCGGCTGAATTAAAAGAAGTAATTTTAAAGGGTTGAGATAAAAAAAAATGTAAAAAGGCTGAATTAAAGAAGGGGTTATACTGTATATTTATAGAGAATACCATTATTGTAGGTTGGGGATTTTGATTAATTCAAGACTTCATCAATCCTTTTATAAAAAAAAGTTGATGAATTCATATATACAATAAAACCTCTCTGTAAGGGACACCTAGTTGCAGAGCAAAAGTGTCCTTTACAAAGATGTGTCCTTTTACCGGAGAGTTGTTAAATAGTAAAAATGGTAATTTAAGACAATGAAA
Organism: Cordylochernes scorpioides; assembly: GCA_030710605.1. Taxonomy (NCBI): domain Eukaryota; kingdom Metazoa; phylum Arthropoda; class Arachnida; order Pseudoscorpiones; family Chernetidae; genus Cordylochernes; species Cordylochernes scorpioides. The sequence continues at coordinate 986,897 of CP092876.1, read as the reverse complement.
GAACTGTCCTTTGTAGAGAGGTGTCCTCTAGCCGGAGGATCCTCACATGAAGGTTTTACTGTATATATATTTAATTATCCCACAAACATATACAGAATATTCAAGATATCCAGATAAGTCACATGAAAAGGAATCCTCAAGAAACAAGAGAGTGAGAAGACAAAAGAAGGGGAAAAAGAAAAGAAAAGGAAGTTGTTACCTGATTGTGATCAAAGAAGATGATAGCCCCATCGTAGAGCAAGTTGATCACCTCTGAATATTTGTTGTGGTTGAGATACCTGGAACAATCAGTTCACAGACATGTTTTAACTACAGGAAAACATCCCTCAATTGTGGGGAGGGGAACCATTGAAGCAGAAAAAATTGATCAATTTGATTATGATTAGATTCTGGGTAGATTTTAAACAGTCACAACAACCCTGGATTAAAATTTTTGCTTCAATGTCAACCCCCTCCATTACCAACCACCCTGATCACAAAGAAGTCAAGGACTTTGTCAACTTGTATTATTAGCTGGATTGAGCGAGCCTACAAAAATTTTTAAGAAAACATCAGTTCACAGAGATGTTTTAACAACATTCCAATTCTGGGAGGAAGGGGTCATTGAAGCAGAAAAATTTGCTCAATTCGACGATGATTTGATCCCGGGTAGATTTTAGAGAGTCAAAACAACCCTGAATTGAAATCTCGCATTGAGAATTTGCTTCAATGTCTAGACCCTCCATTACCAACCACCCTGATCACAAAGAAGTCAAGGACTTTGTCAACTTGTTAGCTGTATTGAGCGAGCCTACAAATTTTAAGACAACATCAGTTCACAGAGATGTTTTAACAACATTCCAATTCTGGGAGGAAGGGGTCATTGAAGCAGAAAAAATTGCTCAATTCGACGATGATTTGATCCCGGGTAAATTTTAGAGAGTCAAAACAACCCTGAATTGAAATCTCGCATTGAGAATTTGCTTCAATGTCTAGCCCCTCCATTACCAACCACCCTGATCACAAAGAAGTCAAGGACTTTGTCAACTTGTATTATTAGCTGCATTGAGCAAGCCTACAAAAAAATTTAAGAAAACATCAGTTCACAGAGATGTTTTAACAACATCCCCAATTCTGGGAGGAAGGGGACCATTGAAGCAGAAAAAATTGCTCAATTCATTCGATCCCTGGTAGATTTTTGACAGTCACAACAGCCCTGGATTAAAATCCTGCATTGAGAATTTCAATGTCCACCCCCTACATTACCAACCACCCTGAAAACAGAGAAAGTCAGAAATTTTATCAACTTGTTAGCTGTATTGAGCGAGTCTACAGATTTTAAGACAATATCAGTTCACAGAGATGTTTTAACAACAGGCAAACATTCCCAATTCTGGGGGGGACCATTAAAGCAAGAAAAAGATTGCTCAATTCGATGATGAGATTTGATCCCAGCTAGATTTTCGGCAGCCACAACAACCCTGGATTGAAATCTCGCATTGCGAATTTGCTTCAATGTCTAGCCCCTCCATTACCAACTACCCGGACCACAAAGAAGTCAGGAATTTTGTCAATTTGTATTATTAGCTGTATTGAGAGAGTCTATATATTTTCAGACTTCTGTGCATGTGGTCTGGAAGTATGTTAAAATTGAACACTAAAGATTTGAAATTAAATATGTCCATTGCCCCCTGACCATCCAGAAGTCTGATATTTTTTGCCAACTTGCATTGTCATCAGGTGTGAACATGTGCACCAAATTTCAGGCTTCTAGGTGTGTTGATATACATATAAATAATAATACAAATAGAAAACATAAATAAATACACAAATGTAGAACGAAGTAGAACTATACCGCAAATGTTTCTTTTGAACGAAAAATCAAAATTTATTTTAAGGATCATTACTCTTCACAATTCATCCTTTCATACTTCATCCCTAAGGTTAGAAATAATCGTTATTTCTCCTAAAAATAAATTTTGATTTTTCGTTCAAAAGAAACATTTGCGGTATAGTTGTCTAACTTCGTTCTACAATCATAAGCAGCATTATATTGTATTATAAATACATAAATAATAATAAAATAGATATATCCTTCCCTGCTCACATGTGCTTTTTATATAGCAGAGCACCATCTAGTGGAACAGAAATGAACTAAACATTGATTTAACCTGTTCCCTTATATTTGGCCAACCCATTTTCTTGATAAATCAAGAAAAGTCAACCACAAATGTGTTTCGGGATGTTGGCCCTCTTCAGCGTGGTGCAGACTGTACCTCTACAACCAAAATTTGGTCCCAGAGGCTTCCTGAGAAATCAAGAATTGGGTATTTAAGGACAAACTCTTCCTCTTTTTGAGGATCTCAATTTTTTTTTTATGATCTGAAATTGGTGAGATACTCATTTTTGCAGACCACTAGTGGCAACGTGCCGCTGAATGTATTGATATGCTAGGTTAGGTCAGGTGTTTTCAGATAGGTTGTTTAGAAAAAGGAAGTATTTTCGCTTACAGCGTATAGAGCTATCACAGAGTATTACAATTGGCAATGTGTTTTCACAGTCCGCAGAAATTAGTACCTCACCCTGAAATTATTCCTGACCTCTAACCTGAACTTTAATGTTGGGAAGGTTAGATTTAATTACAGATTTGGCCAAATCTCTTTCCTGATATCCCCTAAGTAATAATAAGGCACAATTTGGATTATAGATTAGATACAAAAGGTAATAAGACCAAATCTAAATAAATAATTATTGTGTGACATTTCAGCAACAGTGTTGTTACCATTATCAGAGTCTAATGATGGTAACAACGCTGTTATTGAAATTGCACACATTATTTATATATTTGGATTTGGTCTTATTACCTTGTGTTTATAATCTAAATCCAAATTGTGCCTTATCATTGTAATATTGAGTGAAGCCTTATGTCACAATATACATATATATGTGGCTAGAGAGTCATCTCTTTCTTTAATTATGCACATCAGAACAATACAATTATGTTAGTCACCAAAGTAAAGAAACCTTTACTAGGGGTGATGAAGAATAAGCCACAAAACCAGTTTTTGCCAAATTCAGACAAAAAGCCAACAACCTGTATACCATGGTTTCGGGCTATTACACTCATCAGTACAGGGACGGCTTTGATTTCATAACACCTTTTTGGTAAATTTGACCAATTTCATAACCACTCTCATAGGATATTATGAAATTGAAGCAACCACTATACTGATGAGTGTCATAGATTGAAACCATGGTATATAAATTGTTGGCTTTTTGTGTGAATTTGGCAAAAACTGGTATTGTGGTACATTCTTTATCATCAATAGTAGTTTTTTTACTTGTGGTGTGTTTAATCCATCCATGTATTGAACTGTATGGGATGGCTGATAAAATATGTAATATTATTTTTTTTTTTTGCTTATCCCTAGTATACGTGGTATGAAACGCTTCACGATTTTGCGTGTCATCCTTGCGCAGGGGCCATGCTAATCTTCTCTGTATCGTTCCATCTTCTGTATCGGGTAAGGAACATTATGTATTGTTCTGATGTGCATAATTAAAAAAAGGGAGAGATGCCTCTCTAAGTACATGAATATAATCCTCCCCTAACTCTATACAAATACATATTGTGCCATTGCCATGAAATAAAAAAAAAGTATTACAATATAAAAGGGGAATCACAGTGTATCATTTCTAAGAAAGGATAAAAGTTAACAGCAACAAGATTCTTTATTAAACAAGATACTGGAATATTAGCCACAGACTTAGAAACCTCACTACAAAGAATTGCCCTAGATTCACTCCTTCAAACTGGCCCCATCTATTCAGTAGAATGCAATAACTCCGCCTTTGCCGGTCCCAAGCCCGGATGAAAAAAGGAGGAAGGGGAGCAGTAACAAGCTCACTAAAAAACCTGGGCTCAGCTGGCCATGCTGATAGTACCCTGTAAGGGCTCCTAATCCAGGGATACAGGATGAGCAGTGTTTGTACTCCATGTTAGGAGCGGCTGTACATGGCGTCTGTTCCTCATGTCAGAGGCGGCCATTTCTTTTGGAGCTAAGTCGACCTGCCAATGAGTAGTGCTCCCAGTCTTAATGACAAAGGCATTCTACTTCACCCAGTCATGATCATAAGCTTTACAAGCTTGATACCCTGATGTGATTGAGTGGAGATAAGAAAGAAGAGTAGAATGCAATAACTGTAATGTTTCATATGTTGGTGAAACTGGCCGCTCTATCTCTCTCCGTCTAACAGAACATCAAAGATGTATCAACAATAAAGACACCAAATCTACCAGCATCTCCACAATACAGACCACACATTCAACTTACACCAAGCCATATTATACCAAATATAAGAAACAAACAACAGCGTCTTTTCTTATAAGCCTTCACATCAATCCAACTCAATAGCATCAACCATAAAATTGACTTCCCTTCACAGTATCTTCACATGATAAGGCACAATTTGGATTATAGATTATAAACACAAGGTAATAAGACCAAATCCATATAGTGTGTGACGTTTCGGTAACAGCGTTGTTACCATCTTCAGACAAAAGTACTGAATGTCTGAAAATGGTAACAACACTGTTAGCGAAACGTCACACACTATTTATTTGGATTTGGTCTTATTACCTTGTGTTTAATATGATCAAAAATCCAATTTAACCTTTTATTTTTTTCTTTATATCCAACATTTTGGTTACCTATTTTATATATATCACCCTATATTATTTATCTATTGACAATTTATAAAATAGTGAAAAAACACAGAAAAGAATGGTTGAAATGGATATTTAAACACATATATAAATCTTTAAATAAAAAGGCATATATTGGATCAAAATATCATTTATTTTACCAATATTTCAGTTGGCTGACACACATTAAAATGTTATAATACCTTGATAAATGATATTTTGATCAAATATATGACTTTTTATTTAAAGATTTACTTATGGATTGCTCTATTTTCAAAACAATATACATATCTATCCTGCTAAAAAAGATTTTTTACAATGATATTTATAATGTATAAATGACCATTTTACAAAAATGCTTGTAGGGTGTAGATTAGTAATTTTTCTTTAATGAAAAGCAGGCCATTGCTAGAACATAGTCAAAGTAGTAAACTAAGATTGCAGAAGTTCTAATTGGGTATATCTTTTTAATTTAATAACTTCCTTAATGGATACTATGGAAAAATTTGTACATCTCTACTTTCTGTGAAAAAATTTTAAAATTATTTTACATATGTTACATTGAAATAAATAGTGGTAAAATCGTCTTTCGATGGACATTACAAATCTGCTATAAAAATTGTTTGTAGTTTTCCTTAATTAAAGGTATCCTTTGGTCTAATGTTGTAATTTAATGTGCACAACTAAGATCACTGTCTTATGGTAAGCAAATTGTGTGTCACTTAATATAATAACATTCTTGCTATTTAATTAAATGATGGCCTCAATATGTTTATAAGTTGTGATTTTGTTGTTTTGCGTTTAAGAGCTATAAATATCTCAAAAATATATATTTGAAATAAGTCTTACATACCTAAAATACAGTGTCCTGTACATTTGATGTGCCTCATAATATTCGCCTTTTTCAATGCTTAATTTCAATTTTCCCAAAACACGATTAGACCCTAAACCCCTAGATTTAGCAGCCATTTTGAATATGACAGTGTAACGAGGTAAATTGATAGTATATACGAAAATAAATAAATAAATCTATTTACTAAAGGCAAAACACATGCGAAAAGATTTCTAGATTGATCGCCCCAAAATTCAATGATAACAATATAATTAAAATAAATTGCCAACAAAACAAAAATAGAAAGGTAAAAAAAAAATTAATTTACTTGATTTATATTTATATTTTATTTGGCTGAATAACAATAATTAACAGAAAGAGAAATTTTATGCAATTACTCGTATTTTATATATTTTATTATTTGTAAATAATTTTATGAAAATTAAACTTATAAATTGGAGTTAGAAAGGAAAAAGAAACTAATTAACTTTATCTGGTTTCCTCAACCGAGAAAGAAATTATAAATATATCTGCAAAATTTCTTGAATTTTAAAATGCGTTCCTGCTCTTTATAAACATATATATTTCCCTTTAATTTCAATATTTTCTCGCTTTCATAAAGACACCTTAATCATTGGCTGCTCATATTAACGCGCAAAAAGTCTCCAAGTTTCTGTAGTTTTTAACAAATTGAACATTGAAAAAGTTGGGGCGAAATATTGAGATGCCTGAAGGAAAAAACTGACAAAATATATATTAGTATTATATCTAGTCAAATTTGAACTGGAAAGGCTCAACTGTGTCAAGACAATGTTATGTTTGTAGGTCACAAAATAACATCAGAAGGAATCCAAGTTTATCCCAGCATTGAAAACAAATTGATAAGGCTTGAGAAACCCATTAATAATAAGTCTTTACAGCGTATAATTGGCCCCTTTAATTATGTTGCAAAGTTCACATTTCACACCGGTTATCTGATACCAAAAATATCCTTAAACAATTAAAGGAAAATGTCTTGTGGCAGTGGGGCCCTCGGGAAGACCAGAAGTTCGAACATGTTAAGATGGCAATCAACAACGCGCCATCATTATTTCATTTTGACAAACATAAAAATTGATTCTCCAATGCGACATAAGCAGAGAATCCATGGGTGCTGTACTGTGTCAAAAATGGCCGCCCTTTGCGTCAGCGGCATTCACTGGTGCGCAGGTGAATTATTCCTAAATAGAAAAAGAACTGTTAGGCATTTACTATGGTTGCAAAAGATTTGAGAATTTATTGTTAGGGCGATCTTTCATAATTCAGAATGATCATCACCCGCTTCTCTATCACGCATCAAAAAACCATTATGTGACATTTCACCTAGAATACAGAGGCTTATTCTTAAATTGTTAACTTTTGATTTCCAGCTTGAATATATTCCTGGAAATAACATGATAATTTCTGACAGTTATCCAGAGACACCAAGCCGAGAAAAATTGTAAGACATTTTTATTGAAGACAAAACAGATAATCAGAATAATTAGGGTCGATTAAATATATATATTTGATATGAATACATTACAATATCTGATGAAAAGTTTGCAGTTCTTCAGGAAGAAACAAAAAAAGAGCACGGCCTTAATAAGATTATCAAGTATGTAATATGGGGGTATGGCTGCAAGGTTTCACAGCCACTGATAAGGAAACAAGACCTTATTTTGGTGTTTGACGAGGGGGAGCACATGTGCTTTTTTATTTTTATTTTGTTTTTCATAATTATATATGTAAAAAAATAATAAAGGTCAGGAGTTGGTATTAAAATCAAAAAAGGCATTTCCTGACCACGAGCACACGAGATTTTTAGATGTGCTCATGGTCAAGATATGCCTTTTTGATTTTAATAGTTATATATGTATACATTTATTCAGCAAGGGAGGCTCCCACTCTCTGAGAGTCCTCCTCCAGACAAGGAGGGGATCTTCTTGAACCCTCCTCAGTTCCATGCCGAGGAAGTACTTGTAAATGTGCATCTTGGCAAACGCCAGGATAACCTGGGCGTTATCATCCAAGCCACGCCAGAAGACCCAGTATGTAGGTCGGGGGGCGCTGGATGAGAGGCCTGATGCAGAGGAAGGACCAGTACTGGTGGGCTAGAGACAGTCGTTGGACCCACAGGCGATGTAGGACTGTTGGGGAAGGAAGTGAGATAGACTTTCCCTTCCCTCCTGGGGGTGGATGGAGCGAGGCTGGCAACAAAGAAAGTAAAGAAAGTCATATATCTTTGTTATATTTTAAAATTATACTGTCCCTTAAACATTTTAAACCACTTTTTCTTAATATCTTTTCTATATTTAAAATATATTTAAGGATATTTTAATAATAACAAATCAGGTAGAATTCTAAGATAGAGTAGGCACAAGATGATTAAGAAATCCTATATTATCTGATTACTGTTTTGAATTCAACAATTATGCCTGTCAAACCTTTGACGCCCTAATGTTGGATACAAAAACTGGCGCGTCATCAAAGAAGCAATTGGCGGCCATCAGAGGTAGTATATTCCTGACGCTGGCTTAAAAGTCAGACTTGATCCTGGAAGAGCCCTTAAAGGGAGTGAGTCTGGAACGCCTCCTGAGTATATAGCCCAAGCCTCATTCTTTGCCTCCATTGCTATAACTGATGCTAAGCCTAAGAAACCAGCTGCCACCAAAAACGAAGTTAAGCCTTCTTTTCCAAACCTGGCCCCAAACTTTGGATAGCACGTGATCATATCCACAGATAACACGGCCAATCCACGGGAGATTTTCGGGATATTCAAAAGATCCACCCAATGTTCGCAGCCTCCAAGAAAGTTGTGGCGTTAACTAAATTGGTTGGCAAAGTTGTCTAACACAAGTACTGAAGAGGTTGCCAAATCCCTGGCCTCAAATCTAACATGCCACGAGCGCCTACCATTCACTACCCAGGTATTGTCTCTTCAGAGTAAACAATGAGGTATCAGATAAAGGGATTTTTATGGATCTCTGGTCTAATTACACCATCCAAACCCTCCCTGGTCAACGCTCCATTAAGGTGGTCTACCGCTCAAGCAACAATTAAAGGGCGTAGCAACGGTCTTCATGGAAGTGATAACCAAGTGGCGGAAACCATAGGCCAACGCGAACTTATTCCTATAGCTTGTCTGATGCAAGTGACAGCAAGCAGTCACACCAGAGGGAAACTGGCAATAAGCCTAGACATCATCAAGGATACCATATGGATACTGGTTATTGTCCAAAGTCTGAATCGCCTATTTCGCCCAGATTCGCTGGTTTTTCTTGTGCAAAGTTTCCTTGATGAAAGAGAAGTATCATATTTCGCGTGGTCATTCAAAGCCTCAACCTTCTCCCAACTGGGAACACCTCTGCGTTAAGTGCCATCCTCTGGAATGTGGTCGCTCGTGAATTATTCCTGCTTTTTCAAATCAGGGAAAGTTTGCTGGTGGCTTTTACCGACAACTTCATCCTCCTAATCCAGGTTCATTTGCCTGATAGGGATATCAACGATTTTCTGGATAATATGACTGCTTGGTATGTTGACAATGGCCTTTAGCTCAACCCCAGTAAGACCTGCATCTTCCAGTGGAGAATAGTTCGTCCCCAACCCAGCTCCTGGTTTAAAGATTCTCGGCCAACCTATCACCATAGGCCAGAATATTACCATATTGGGGGTCAAATTTGATCAAACACGAAAATTTGTCTCCCATCTTAAGAGAAAATTGTACTTCTAATCTGCATGAATCGTATCACTAATGCCATTCAGGGAAAATTTGGCCTTTGATTTGTGGCTGGAAACAGCATTTTAAAAGCTGTGGTTGTCCCGGCCTTCCTCTATGGGGTCTATGCCTGGGGCAGTCGCACTTCTTTCATAGAAGGTATCAGACAGCTCTGGAGTAACTCTTCGCACATGGCATAGTATGAGGTGGCGTCTGCACTCCCACTATCTCAACCATTCCTCTAACTGTTTGCCCTCCATTTGATATCATAAGAAGAGCATGAATGACCTATCTCAAGGCGGCTAAGGAGGACCATTTCGAATTTCGGCCTGGTCCAGCTGCTCTTCCAAACCTACCTTTCCAACACTCAATTACCTTCACTTTCCTTCAAAATTCCTTCACAAGACCAACCAATACTCCTTAGACACTCCATCCTGATTTCTCAGTTTTCCAAGCCGAACTACTTGCCATTCGTTGTGCAACTCGCCTTGCGGAAAGTATGTCAGCCAACTCAGAAGTCACTATTGCGTTTGACTGCAAATCTGTAATGGCTGCTATACATACTCCTGGTCCAGCCCAATCAGCTCTAATAGCGGGATAATTCTGGCGCTAGACCTAACATCTCAGATCAGCCTTTGTTAGGTCAAGGACCACAGCGGAGTCGCAGGTAATGAACTGGCTGGCCAGGCAGCAAAGACTGCAACAGCCTCTAACCTGGTTCAGTCCTACTCCATCCGACCCCAAGACTATCCCACAGCCGTACCCACTCTTCTGTAAAGAAGGCCTAGACATTAGTCTACTCCCAAGACTTCCTAAACAGACGACTCAGAAGATTCACGTTCACTCCAATCTACCTTAGGACATTCCTATTAAAGATCCATATTGGAATGGCCACCACTACCATCCTTATTGGTCACGGTCTTGCAGATCTCTGGCATAGAGATCTGGATCCAGCATGTCCTCACTACCAGGAAGAACAACAAACAGTAGATCACCTCCTCTTCTTCTTTCCATATATTCTGTCAGACAGGAAGCTACAAACACTTCTCGGAGTACAAAACTTCAGCCCTACTTCCTGAATTATTTCCCCAATCTGGAATTACCTGTCAACTGGTTCATTACAGCAATCTGCCTCCCCATGACTGAAAATTTCTTCTACAGGTTGGCTCTGAAAAGTATAGTCCTCAAAACTTCTTTCACTAACTCAGTGAAATGAACACATAATTGTAAAATTCAAAAAGCATATATAATAACTAACCTTAAGGAAACAATTTATTAAAGAAACATATTGAAGTGGGCTCCTTTGGCCTTGATGCAGGCCTGGAGACTGTGGCTGTACAGCCCGGGTAGTTGGTGATTTGCTCTCCAGGAACCCAGGTTACCTCTATTTCACTCTCTCTGTTTTTTCAGGAGATATCATCAGATTTTTTTAAAGAACTGTTTATTCTTACAGTAACTAGGTAAGTACAAAATTTTTAATATATATATGCGATATTTTAATTAGCTATGATAGTGTAATCACAAATTTTTTTTATATTTAAAAATCAAATGGAATGTGTATGAAGAAAAAAATAATGCTTCTACTTTCGCTACATGTTATAAAAAATATAATATTGTAGCGAAGTGAAATTGCTGGCTCAGCAACCCTGGAGCTGACGTCACGTTCCTGTGGAGGTTACCCCCGCGAGGCCGCGTGGCCACGAGACTTTTATTCTTTGCTCTCTCTCCTTTGTTTACTATTTTAAAAATATAGCTATTTCTATATATCACTCAATTATAATTAATTAATTAATTCTTTCATATTTATCGTTTGTTCTTCTTTTGA
>CP092876.1:842454-975720 GCA_030710605.1 Cordylochernes scorpioides | reverse complement strand
AATCATTAAATTATGCACAGGTTTCTGGAGATGACCTTTTCATTTGTATTAGCAATCTCAAGCTTTCAGGCATTATCACCCTTACTCAGAAGTACAAATGATGAAATGCATTCCATTATCGATAAGGCACAATTTGGATTATATATTATAAACACAAGGTAATAAGACCAAATCCAAATAAATAAATTCATTTAATTGGTCTTATTACCTTGTGCATTCCATTATCCTTCAGTTTTGTACTCCTGTAGAAGGGTGGCAATACCTAAAAACTTGAGATAGCAAAAAAAAAAAAAAAAAAGATAAACATCTCCAGAAACCCGTTTCCTTATTTAATTCATGTACAGGAGATTCATATCTATTGTATTATCAATTCATCCCAACATTTACAGTGCAGTGAAGATATTTTTCTAGGACATTTTGTTGTCAAATACTTGGAGGGAAGTATTGAAGGCTGTGTTGAATTATAGCCAATTAAACTAAATAGTAAACAAAATACTTTTTCTGATATTGGGCTATTGTTACACCTTTCATTTGGAGATATATTTGGTCATCATAAATAAAGTACAGTGTTGTGTTTTCAAACAAAATTCTATTCCAATGTTTACTTCAATCCCTATACCCACAATTATGGATGCATTAAAAACACCATGTGATAAAAGAATCAAAAATAAATAATTTGCCAAAATCTGAATTTTTAATTGGAATAGAATTTTGTTTGAAAACAACATATTTTATTTATGATGACCAAAATACTTTTTCTTTCAACGATCTAGGTATACCCCTTTTTTAATATAAATTTTACAATAGGTTGCATGAAAAAACTCTCCTTGCCATATAGTACTAGCCATCAGTCAAGCTCTCTGTATGGTGGACTCTCCTCCATTTGTTAAATAGGACAACAGCTAAGTAGGAGAGAGTACATTCTTTTGCCATCAAGTTTATATTAAAAGAGTTCTAAATGGTTGGCGACTTCTGTACCTACAGGAGTCTGGGTTACATACAGTTAAGCTTGATAAAGATATATCTGTGTGATCCATCAAGACCCAATGCCTGCAAGAATGGAAATCTACTGCAGCACATGACTGGTACAGAGTAGGAGGGACAAGCACCAATTCTGTCCTCCCAAGGAAACAACAGTCCTTGATTTCCAGACTTAAGTCTGGTCATCTACGGACAATGACTTTCCAGAATGGTTACAAGGTTTTACCACTATGTACTAAATGCTATTATGATAATTCGAAACTATTATAGACGCATATGATTCTATAATAGTTTCAAATTTTCATAACAGATGACGCACTAATGCATAAAGAAGAATATAGAAAATTTAACAAGTTCTGTAGACTCTATCTCAAATGCGGTGGACTTGAATTACATTAAGAATTGAAATTTCTAGTTTTAATTAGTATATTTGTGCCACTGGTTTAGTGGTTGTAATTCTAAATATATATTGGACTTTTGATAATATGTATGTAAATAATCTTTGTTTCTTGTATAATATATTGTTCTAAAATGTAAATTTGAATAACTTTCACTCTCTCTCTAAAACTATAAATAATTTGTATATATATATTTAAAAAGTATGTATATAAAATAGATTAAACATTTACATGCAAATATCCACGTAGGATATAGCGTGTTTTGTAATAAATAAATAAATAAAGATGCATCGTAACTAAATGCTATTCTCAACCTGCAACCCCAACCCACATCATTGACTGTATTGGCTCATCCATTGATGAGCTCTATACACATCCCCAGGAGACACCATCAACAAGCTCTACAGACTTGATACTCTGATATGATTGAGTGGAGATAAGAAAGAGAGAGAAGAAATATCTGTATTAACTCTGTGTCTAAAATCCTCTTATTTTTCTCCCCAAAAAAGAAGAGCTACTTACTGGAGAACAGCTTGGGCTATGAAGAGATCTAATTCGTTGGGGTAGCCTCTGTTGACATGGTACTCTATGAGCATGGTGGCGCAGTTGTTGCCATCCGTGGAGTGGATGAAGTGGTACCGCGCCTGGCTGTAATTCTTCTCTGCACATCACTGACGTTAGTAGCTAAGGACATGGGCGGATGGAAGGCAAGCTGGGGCACAAGACAGATAAATATAGACAACAACAACAGCACGAGGTAGGTTACATATATGGAATGTCGATAAGGCACAATTTGGATTATATACATACAGTACTTTTGTCTGAAGATGGTAACAACGCTGTTACCGAAACGTCACACACTATTTATTTATTTGGATTTGGTCTTATTACCTTGTTTTATATGGAATGTCATTTCACCTTCTTGTTCTGTGCATTCCCCTTCACTTCTTCATAACACTTCAGAACTATTCTATCATACACATGGACAAAACTTAAAGGAAGTGCAAAGTCTTCATGTCACCATTGTCTTATTTTTTTTAGAGAGACAGAGTAAATTTTGTTCACGCTTGGTTATCTTGTGTGTCTTCAATAAAAGTCACTGTAATATCTTTCAGAGTTATTGTCTGAATCCAGATATACATGCTAAAAGATACAACTTCCTTAAGTTTTGTTCACACTTGGTTATCTTGTATGTCTTCAATAAAAGTCACTGTAATATCTTTCAGAGTTATTGTCTGAATCCCGATATACATGCTAAAAGGTTCAACTTCCTTAAGTTTTGTCCATGAGTGTATATTATCCCTCCAATCTTGCCGTGGTCTTTTCATTCTCTTCAAGGTGAGAATCCAACCGAGATTTGTAGACAATTGAAGAGCCATATGGAGATGACCTCATATTTGTCATGCAGCCCCAGACCACCTCACTTCCCATCAAGATATCTGTACTGGACGATGGAAAAAGGGTTCAGCCAAGTGAAGTTGACCAATGTCAGACCAATTTGGGTTTGAGGCTTTTGCTGATGAATGTAAACTAACCAGAACAAAGAGTAAAAAACAGGTAGAAATGAAACAATGTCCTCCACACTTCTAAAATTTACTGATGAATTTACTCCGCCTTTGCCGGTCCCAAGCCCGGATGAAAAAGGAGGAGGGGGAGCAGTAACAAGCTCACTAAAAAACCTGGGTTCAGCTGGCCCGGCTGATAGAACCCTGTAAGGGCTCCTAATCTAGGGATACAGGATGAGCAGCGTCTGTACTCCATGTTAGGAGTGGCTGCACATGGCGTCTGTTCCTCATGTCAGAGGCGGCCATTTTTTTTTGGAGCTAAGTCGGCCTGCCACTAAGTAGTGCTCCCAGTCTTGATGATAAAGCCAGACGCATTCTACTTCACCCAGTGTGGAGATAAGAAAGAAGAAGAAGAGACTGATGAATGTAAACTAAACAGAACAAAGTGAAAACAGGTAAAAATGAAAGAATGTCCTCCACATATCTAAAATTTACTGATGAATGTAAACTAAACAGAACAAAGTGAAAACAGGTAAAGCTGTAATAATTGTGGTTGTCCACATCTCTAAAATCTACTGATGAAAGCCTAACTAACCAGCACAAAGAGTAAAAAACAGGTAGAAATGAAACAATGTCCTCCACATATCTAAAATTTACTGATGAATGTAAACTAACCAGAACAAAGTTTAAAAAGGTAAAATTGTAATAATTGTGGTTGCCCACATCTCTAAATTTTACTGATGAAGGCCTAACTAACCAGCACAAAGAGTAAAAAACAGGTAGAAATGAAACAATGTCCTCCACACTTCTAAAATTTGATGATGAATGTGAACTAGCCAGCACATACTAACCAGCACAAAGAGCTAAAAAAAGAAACAATTCCTCACACAAAGCACCTAACTAAAAATAAATGCTGATATGCTGTCTCCACCAAGCATGCCAAGAACTGTTGCGTCCTTCAAGCCCCATCAACTTTCTACGCTTTAAACATAGCGCTGTGTGCTTTTTGAATGACTTGTTTTACCAGGGGTCTCCCTAGAACCTCTGGAAAAATGCTTTTGTGCATATACTCTCATGGACAAAACTTTAGGAATTTGTACCTTTTAGCATGTATATCGGGATTGAGATAATAACTTTCTTCTTCTTTCTTATCTCCACTCAATCACACTAAGGTATCAAGCTTGTAAAGCTTGTTGATGGTGTCTGCCGGGGAAGAGTAGAGCTCATTAACACCTTCAACCCGAGGGATGCAAATTCTCGTCCTTTCCGATTTTCAAAATTAAATATAATATTAAATACCGGATTCACGTCCACCACGTCCCTTCTTGTCTATCTATCAGTAGGTTGGGGGGATGTCAGCTGACCCAATGTACCTGTAAAACGTCGGCAAGAACGCGAATTCACGTCCCTCGGGCCGAGAGTGTTAATGGATGAGTCAATAATGTGTTTTGGGGTTGCAGGCTGAGAATTGCACTTAGGATAATAACTTGGAAAATACACAGTGACCTTTATTGAAGACACACGAGATAACCAAGTGCGAACAAAATTGCCTGTCTCCCAAAAAAAAAATATAATAATATAGATGACCGGTGACATCAAAGACTTTCCAATTCCCTAAATGTTGTCCACGAGTGTATAATGATATAAGTTATACCATGTATACATGGTACAAGCCATGGTTATGATGAGAGGTGTGAATGGCAACTTCTTTTATCATAGGGGAATTACACAACATTGTCTAATACAGTAGAATCTTCACGAGAACACCTCTCTACAAAGGACAATTTTCTTTTTCAAAATTACCATTTTTACTATTTAGCAACTCTCCAGTGAGAGGACACCTTTCCCTAAAGGACACTTTGGCTCTGCAATTAGGTGTCTTTTACAGGGAGGTTCTACTGTATATAGATTTTTTTTTGGAGAATAAGTGTTGGAGATAACTGAAGAGATATAAGATTATAATTGTTTGTAATGAGAGTTTGTATCTTTTGGGATAAGAGAGGAGGAGACACAAAGATTCCTTTGAACCATCAATTAACTCCGCCTGGATGAAAAAGGAGGAGGGGGAGCAGTAACAAGCTCACTAAAAAACCTGGGTTCAGCTGGCCCGGCTAATAGTACCCTGTAAGGACTCCTAATCCAGAGATACAGGATGAGCAGCGTTTGTACTCCAAGTTAGGAGAGGCTGTACATGGCGTCTGTTCCTCATGTCAGAGGCGGCCATTTCTTTTGGAGCTAAGACAGCCTGCCACTGAGTAGTGCTCCCAGTCTTAATGACAAAGGCATTCTACTTCACCCAGTCATGATGGTTGTCAAACAGACACCATCATGAGTCACAACTTGATACCCTAATATGATTGAGTGGAGATGAGAAGATCAATCAATTCCTGAATCCACACTGTGAGCCAACAAGTTGCCACAGCTCCAGTACCTAAATGGTCAGAATGTTGGCGATGACCCATCAACCATTTGTCCATATTGGATTTAATTGCTACTTATATATATATGAAAAACATCAAAAATCTTTGAAATCCCATCATTATTTTTTTGACAGCAACAAAAAATAAGCACCATATTTAGAGATGTACATTATTATATATATATGACATTTATGTGTGTTCCCATTAAGTCAATTATTTTATACACAAGGATGGTATGCAACAGTAATGCCAACTTCATTATGCAAATAGTGATTTTTTTTTACTAAATGCCTTATTCAATGTTATTCAGTCCCAATTTACACCTCTATACAAAAGACCGTTTTCATTACCAAAATTACCATTTTTACTATTTAACAACTCTTTGGTAAGATGACATTCCTCACTAATGAACTGTTTGGTTTTGCAACATGGTGTCCTTTACTGTGTCTAATTTTTTACTGTAAAAAGGTTTTTTTTTTTTTAAAATAAGAATAATAGTCTCCAACTACTTTACTCAACACTCCTAGGGATCAGAATCATCAGTTGAAGTATAGATAGATGGTGAAGATGATTATCAATTCATCGCAAACTTCTTTCATTCTGCCAGTGTAGAGAGAAATTTTGTTCCCAAAACTTTAAGGGGGTGTTGAAATATAACCATTTAAATTAAAGTATGATGGTAGTGATGATATTTCACTCAATAGCATGGGCCAAAAAAACATAATTTTTTATTTTATTTAATGATACCAGAGGCTTTATGCTTCCTTATGAGATTTTTCAAAGAAGATTAGAAGCATTTGCAATGGGGAGATCTGGAGGAAAATGGAAAGAATAAGATGGGGTTCAGGAGTGAAGAAGAAGTCTTGAGAAGATTTGGGAGAGGCCTGTTGAGGGTCATCAGAAAAAGACAAAAGAATTGGAAGGAGGGAACATACAGTTAAACCTGTCTAAGCCAAAAGAAGAAAACAATGCAAGAGTGACAAAAGGAAAGGGATGGATATGTACCACAAATTTGTTCAACATCATCATTTTCCTATAAAACTCGATAGTTAACAACAAAAGTCTTTTGATTAATTGAGATGCGCAACAGAGAGATTTATATAATACAGTTAAACCTGTCTATAGCGCCCCTTCTTGGGACTCACCAAAATAGGGTGCTATAGAGAGGGGATGATATAGACAGGTCACTTTTAATGTAAATCGGGTGCTATAGAGAGGAAGGCGCTATTTAGAGGGGCGCTATAGACAGGTTTAACTGTATATTAAGAATGGATTGATGAAGAAAATTCTGGAAGGCAAAATGAATAAAAAGAGGAAGAATTGGACTGGATGGAAAGCTATATAGAGAAACATGGCCTCAATATAGAACAGGACCTGCAGAGAAACTGAAGATGTGATGTTAAATTTGATATCTAACTTGTGAACCAATATCTGATGATAAGGTACAATTTGGATTAGAAACCCAAGGTAAAAAGACCAAATCTGTTATGTTAAACAATTCCATCCACTGAGAGGGGGGAAGGAACAGACAAAGTACTGGGGCAGTAAATGGAGCAAATAAATTCTGGCAAGGTAAGTAGGGTAAACAAACACCAGATGACACAGTCTTCCAATGTCTTCAACTCAACACCCCAAGAAGGATCAAGAATTTTCAGTTGAATTTTACATCAGGATGATTATCAATTCATCGCAACATTCACTGCTCTGGTGGACATTTTTATTAGGACATGTTGTGAACACTTAAGGTGGTGTTGAATTAAAGCCTGTTAAAGCAAATAGGTTTGATATTGGGATTTAAATAGTTGAATTGTAGTCATTTGAATAAAAGATGGCAATTTGAAGGGAAATGAATGAGATTTTAAAAAGAGGTTGAATTATAGATGGCAATTTGAAGAGGAAATGGCTGAGATTTGAAAAAGTGGTGAAATTAAAAATAGTCATTTGAAGAGGAAATGGTTGGGACATTAAAAGTAGAGGGAAATTAATGATGGTAATTTGAAAGGGAAATGGTAGAGATTTGAAAAAGTGGCTGAAGATGGTAATTTGAAAGGGAAATGGTTGGGATTTGAAAAAAATGGCCGAAGATGGTAATTTGAAGAGGAAATGGTTGGGATTTGAAAAAGTGGCTGAAGATGGTAATTTGAAGAGGAAATGGTTGGGATTTGAAAAAGTGGCTGAAGATGGTAAATTTAAAAGGAAATGGTTGGGATTTGAAAAAGTGGCTGAAGATGGTAATTTGAAAGGGAAATGATTGGGGTTTGAAAAAGTGGCTGAAGATGGTAATTTGAAGAGGAAATGGTTGGGATTTGAAAAAGTGGCTGAAGATGGTAAATTTAAAAGGAAATGGTTGGGATTTGAAAAAGTGGCTGAAGATGGTAATTTGAAAGGGAAATGGTTGGGATTTGAAAAAGTGGTTGAAGATGGTAATTTGAAAAGGAAAATGGTTGGGA
The DNA here is from genome assembly GCA_030710605.1 of Cordylochernes scorpioides. NCBI lineage: Eukaryota > Metazoa > Arthropoda > Arachnida > Pseudoscorpiones > Chernetidae > Cordylochernes > Cordylochernes scorpioides. Next base: position 967,966 of record CP092876.1, on the reverse strand, counting down.
TTTGAAAAAGTGGCTGAAGATGGTAATTTGAAAGGGAAATGGTTGGGATTTGAAAAAGAGGCTGAAGATGGTATTTTGAAAGGGAAATGGTTGGGATTTAAAAAATGATTGAAGATAGTAATTTGAAAGGGAAATGGTTGGGATTTGAAAAAGTGGCTGAAGATGGTAATTTGAAAGGGAAATGGTTGGGATTTGAAAAAGTGGCTGAAAATGGTAATTTGAAAGGGAAATGGTAGATTTTGAAAAAGTGGCTGAAGATAGTAATTTGAAAGGGAAATGGTTGGGATTTGAAAAAGTGGTTGAAGATGGTAATTTGAGTTGGTTGAATTAAAGAGGTTCTAGTGGTAAATATGCGCAAAGATAAAAAGGTGCATAGTATAGTTACTTACCTTTCCAGAGCACCAGAGCCACTTTCTGGTGCAGGGAGGGGTGGCTGGATGACCAGCGCAGGGCAGCTGAGAGAAAGGCTAATCTTTCTGGGGCGTCGGGTCTCAACCGCGCAAAGAGCTGGGCCACATGTTCCAAGTGGGGCTCTGTGGTGGCTGCATTGGACTTTGTGAGGGCCTCCACCATTAGTAGGGAGAGATCTGCTGCACTGTTGTGCTGTACGCATGACACACGCCACATTTTTTTACTTATCCCAAGTACACAATTTTTTTACTTATCCCAAGTACACAATTTTTTTACTTATCCCAAGTACACAATTTTTTTTACTTATCCCAAGTACACAATTTTTTTACTTATCCCAAGTACACAATTTTTTTACTTATCCCAAGTACACAATTTTTTTACTTATTCCAAGTACACAATTTTTTTACTTATCCCAAGTACACAATTTTTTTACTTATCCCAAGTACACAATTTTTTTTACTTATCCCAAGTACACAATTTTTTTACTTATCCCAAGTACACAATTTTTTTTTTACTTATCCCAAGTACACAATTTTTTTACTTATCCCAAGTACATAATTTTTTTACTTATCCCAAGTACATAATTTTTTTACTTATCCCAAGTACACATTTTTTTTTACTTATCCCAAGTACACAATTTTTTTTTACTTATCCCAAGTACACAATTTTTTTTTACTTATCCCAAGTACACAATTTTTTTTACTTATCCCAAGTACACAATTTTTTTACTTATCCCAAGTACATAATTTTTTTACTTATCCCAAGTACATAATTTTTTTACTTATCCCAAGTACATAATTATTTTTTTACTTATTCCAAGTACATATGAAAAGGGGGGGTTGGTGGATGAGAGGTATAAAGGTTGATTTCGGACAGCCATGACCCAGGTTCAAATCCCGCATTGGGCACTTTTTTTTTTTCTGAATAAAAAATTGTTCCAATGGCCCTCCCTATTCTTACAAAAGCCTAGCTTGACTAGTGAGTGCAAGTAAAAAAACAAGATTCTGGCACATTTGTAAGTGCAAAAGTTAAACTGCTTTCTACATTAAAAGCAGTCGCCAACTACTATCCACCATGATTATCATGGCCTGTACCATGTGTACTAGGATAATAAAAAACTTGGAACAGGTACGATAATTCATAATGGGTAGTTAGTGACTGTATTTTACTGTAAGATGCACCACATGTCTGCACACGTAGAAAGCAGTTTGACTTTTTAAAAAATATGCATCACAACATTCAACATTTTCTGGAACACTTTGTTATCAATACTTAAGGGGGGGAAGTGTTGAATTGAGTTAATATGGCAGATTAGGATTTGAAAAAAAAAAAAACTTGAATTATATGGTCGGCTGAATTAAAAGAAGTAATTTTAAAGGGAAATGGTTGAGATAAAAAAAAATGTAAAAAGGCTTATTTAAAGAAGGGGTTATACTGTATATTTATACTGAATACCATAATTGTAGGTTGGGGATTTTGATTAATTCAAGACTTCATCAATCCTTTTATAAAAAAAGTTGATGAATTCATATATACAATAAAACCTCTCTGTAAGGGACACCTAGTTGCAGAGCAAAAGTGTCCTTTACAAAGATGTGTCCTTTTACCGGAGAGTTGTTAAATAGTAAAAATGGTAATTTAGACAATGAAAGAACTGTCCTTTGTAGAGAGGTGTCCTCTAGCCGGAGGGTCCTCACATGAAGGTTTTACTGTATATATATATTTAATTATCCCACAAACATATACAGAATATTCAAGATATCCAGATAAGTCACATGAAAAGGAATCCTCAAGAAACAAGAGAGTGAGAAGACAAAAGAAAGGGGGGAAAAAAAAGAAAAGAAAAGGAAGTTGTTACCTGATTGTGATCAAAGAAGATGATAGCCCCATCGTAGAGCAAGTTGATCACCTCTGAATATTTGTTGTGGTTGAGATACCTGGAACAATCAGTTCACTGAAATGTGTTTTAACAACAGGAAAACATCCCTCAATTCTGGGAGAGAGGGGTCATTGAGGCAGATAAAATTGATCAATTCGATCTCAGGTAGATTTTAAACAGCCACAACAACCCTGGATTGAAATCCCGCATTGAGAATTTGCTTCAATATCTAGCCCCTCCATTACCAACAACCCTAACCAAAAAGAAGTCAGGGACTTTGTCAACTTGTATTGTTAGCTGTATTTAGCGAGTCTACAAATTTTAAGACATCATCAGTTCACAGAGATGTTTTAACAACATTCCAATTCTGAGAGGAAGGGGACCATTGAAGCAGAAAAAATTGCTCAATTCATTCGATCCCAGGTAGATTTTCGACAGTCACAACAGCCCTGGATTGAAATCCTGCATTGAGAATTTCAATGTCCACCCCCTAAATTACCAACCACCCCGAAAACAGAGAAAGTCAGAAATTTTATCAACTTGTTAGCTGTATTGAGCGAGCCTACAAATTTTAAGACATCATCAGTTCACAGAGAAGTTTTAACAACATTCCAATTCTGGGAGGAAGGGGACCATTGAAGCAGAAAAAATTGCTCAATTCATTCGATCCCAGGTAGATTTTCGACAGTCACAACAGCCCTGGATTGAAATCCTGCATTGAGAATTTCAATTGTCCACCCCCTAAATTACCAACTACCCCGAAAACAGAGAAAGTCAGAAATTTTATCAACTTGTTAGCTGTATTGAGCGAGTCTACAGATTTTAAGACAATATCAGTTCACAGAGATGTTTTAACAACAGGCAAACATTCCCAATTCTGGGGGGGCCCATTAAAGCAAGAAAAAGATTGCTCAATTCGATGATGAGATTTGATCCCAGCTAGATTTTCGGCAGTCACAACAACCCTGGATTGAAATCCTGCATTGAGAATTTGCTTCAATGTCTAGCCCCTCCATTACCAACTACCCGGACCACAAAGAAGTCAGGAATTTTGTAAACTTGTATTGTTAGCTGTATTGAGAGTCTACATATTTTCATGTGTGTGTGGTCTGGAAGTATATTAAAATTAAACACTAAAGATTTGAAAATAAATATGGAAATTAGTCCATTGCCCCCCGACCACCCAGAAGTCTGATTTTTTTTTGTCAACTTGCATTGTCATCAGGTGTGAACATGTGCACCAAATTTCAGGCTTTCTAGGTGTATTGATATACATATAAATAATAATACAAATAGAAAACATAAATAAATACACAAATGTAGAACGAAGTTTGACTACTATACCGCAAATGTTTCTTTTGAACGAAAAATCAAAATTTATTTTAAGGATCATTGTTCTTCACAATTCATCCTTTCATACTTCATCCCTAAGGTTAGAAATAATCGTTATTTCTCCTAAAAATAAATTTTGATTTTTCGTTCAAAAGAAACATTTGCGGTATAGTTGTCAAACTTCATTCTACAATAATAAGCTGCATTATATTGTATTATAAATACATAAATAATAATAAAATAGGTATATCCTTCTCTGCTCACATGTGCTTTTTGTTGGCAGAGCGCCATCTAGTGGAACAGAAATCAACTAAACATTGATTTAACCTGCTCCCTTATATTTGGCCAACCCATTTTTTTGATAAATGAAGAAAAGTCAACCACGAATGTGTTTCGGGCTGTTGGCCCTCGTCAGCGTGGTGCAGACTGTACCTCTACGACCAAAATTTGGTCCCAGAGGCTTCCTGAGAAATCAAGTATTGGGTATTTAAGGACAAACTCTCCCTCTTTTTGAGGATCTCAATTTTTTTTTTTATGATCTGAAATTGGTGAGATACTCATTTCTGCAAACCACTAGTAGCAACGTGCCGCTGAATGTATTGATATGCTAGGTTAGGTCAGGTGTTTTCAGATAGGTCGTTTTGAAAAAGGAAGTATTTTCTCTTACAGCAAATAGACCTATCACAGAGTATTACAATCAGCAATGTGTTTTCACAGCCCGCAGAAATTAGTATCTCACCCTGAAATTATTCCTAACCTCTAACCTGAACTTTAATGTTGGGAAGGTTAGATTTAATTACAGATTTGGCCAAATCTCTCTCCTGATATCCCCTAAGTAATAATAAGGCACAATTTGGATTATAGATTAGATACAAAAGGTAATAAGACCAAATCTAAATAAATAATTATTGTGTGACATTTCAGCAATAATGTTGTTACCATTATCAGACAGTCTAATGATGGTAACAACGCTGTTATTGAAATTGAACACATTATTTATATATTTGGATTTGGTCTTATTACCTTGTGTTTATTATAATCTATAATCCAAATTGTGCCTTATCATTGTAATATTGAGTGAAGCCTTATGTCACAATATACATATATATGTGGCTATAGTCATCTCTTTCTTTAATTATGCACATCAGAACGATACATTAGGTTAGTCACCAAAGTAAAGAAACCTTTACTAGCGGTAGTGAAGAATAAGCCACAAAACCAGTTTTTGCCAAATTCAGACAGAAAGCTAATCTGTATATCACACACACACACACAAAAGCCTTTATTAAGACACACAGGTCTTACAGAGGATTCCCCTTGGGGGTACAAGACGGGGAAACCTATGAAAGTGGGAAATAAAAAATGGAGAAAGATTATATACATATGGTAAATATATACAGATTATAAGAAAGAATAAAAAATAAGAAAAAAAAAAAATTGGAAATATGGATGGGAGAAGTGGAGAGCAAAAAGAGGAAAGAAAACAGGTATTTACATATGGAACATGTCAATTTAAGCTCTTCTGCTCACACAGCACAGGTGGGCCATGGCTATTTCAAGAAATTTTTCAGGAAAATCTGAGTGTTCAACTAATCTGTATACCATGGTTTCGGGCTATGACACTCATCAGTACAGGGGCGGCTTTGATTTCATAAACACCTTTTTGGTAAATTTGACCAATTCCATAACCACTCTCATAGGATATTATGAAATTGAAGCCGCCCCTGTATTGATGAGTGTCATAGCCTGAAACCATGGTATACAAATTGTTGGCTTTTTGTGTGAATTTGGCAAAAACTGGTGTTGATGCTCATTCTTCATCATCAATAGTAGTTTTTTTACTTGTGGTGTGTTTAATCCATCCGTGTATTGAACTGTATGGGATGGCTGATAAAATATGTAATATTATTTTTTTGCTTATCCCTAGTACACGTGGTATGGAACACGCTTCACGATTTTGCGTGTCATCCTTTGCGCAGGGGCCATGCTAATCTTCTCTGTATCGTTCCATCTTCTGTATCGGGTGAGGAACATTATGTATCGTTCTGATGTGCATAATTAAAAAAAGGGAGAGATGCCTCTCTAAGTACATGAATATAATCCTTCCCTAACTCTATACAAATACATATTGTGCCATTGCCATGAAATAAAAAAAAGTATTACAATATAGAAGGGGAATCACAGAATATCATTTCTAAGAAAGGATAAAAGTTAACAGCAACAAGATTCTTTATTAAACAAGATACTGGAATATTAGCCACAGACTTAGAAAACCTCACTACAAAGAATTGCCCTAGAGATTCACTCCTTCAAACTGGCTCCATCTATTCAGTAGAATGCAATAACTCCGCCTTTGCCGGTCCCAAGCCCGGATGAAAAAAGGAGGGGGAGCCGTAACAAGCTCACTAAAAAACCTGGGCTCAGCTGGCCTGGCTTAAGGGCTCCTAATCCAGGGATACAGAATGAGCAGCGTTTGTACTCCATGTTAGGAACGGCTACACATGGCGTCTGTTCCTCATGTCAGAGGCAGCCATTTCTTTTGGAGCTAAGTCGGCCTGCCAATGAGTAGTGCTCCCAGTCTTAATGACAAAGGCAGACACATTCTATTTCACCCAGTCATGATTTTAAGCTTGATACCCTAATATGATTGAGTGGAGATAAGAAAGAAGAGTAGAATGCAATAACTGTAATGTCTCAAATATAGGCCAAACTGGCCGCTCCATCTCTCTCCGTCTAACAGAACACCAAAGATGTATCAACAATAAAGATACCAGACCCCAAATTTACCAGCATATCCTCAATACAGACCACACATTCAACTTACACCAAGCCACATTATACCAAATATAAGAAACAAACAACAGTGTCTTTTCTTATAAGCCTTCACATCAATCCAACTCAATAGCATCAACCATAAAATTGACTTCCCTTCACAGTATCTTCACATGATAAGGCACAATTTGGATTATAGATTATAAACACAAGGTAATAAGACCAAATCCAAATAGTGTGTGACGTTTCGGTAACAGCGTTGTTACCATCTTCAGATAAAAGTACTGAATGTCTGAAGATGGTAACAACACTGTTACCGAAACGTCACACACTATTTATTTGGATTTGGTCTTATTACCTTGTGTTTAATATGATCAAAAATCCACTTTAACCTTTTATTTTTTTCTTTATATCCAACATTTTGGTTACCTATTTTATATATATCACCCTATATTATTTATCTATTGACAATTTATAAAATAGTGAAAAAACACAGAAAAGAATGGTTGAAATTGATATTTAAACACATAAACAAATCTTTAAATAAAAAGTCATATATTGGATCAAAATATCATTATTTTACCAATAATTCAGTTGGCTGACACACATTAAAATGTTATAATACCTTGATAAATGATATTTTGATCAAATATATGACTTTTTATTTAAAGATTTACTTATGGATTGCTCTATTTTCAAAACAATATACATATCTATCCTGCTAAAAAAGATTTTTTACAATGATATTTATAATGTATAAATGACCATTTTACAAAAATGCTTGTAGGGTGTAGATTAGTAATTTTTCTTTAATGAAAAGCAGGCCATTGCTAGAACATAGTCAAAGTAGTAAACTAAGATTGCAGAAGTTCTAATTGGGTATATCTTTTTAATTTAATAACTTCCTTAATGGATACTATGGAAAAATTTGTACATCTCTACTTTCTGTGAAAAATTTTAAAATTATTTCACATATGTTACATTGAAATAAATAGTGGTAAAATCGTCTTTCGATGGACATTACAAATCTGCTATAAAAATTGTTTGTAGTTTTCCTTAATTAAAGGTATCCTTTGGTCTAATGTTGTAATTTAATGTGCACAACTAAGATCACTAAGTGTCTTATGGTAAGCAAATTGGGTGTCACTTAATATAATAACATTCTTGCTATTTAATTAAATGATGGCCTCAATATGTTTATAAGTTGTGATTTTGTTGTTTTGCGTTTAAGAGCTATAAATATCTCAAAAATATATATTTGAAATAAGTCTTACATACCTAAAATACAGTGTCCTGTACATTTGATGTGCCTCATAATATTCGCCTTTTTCAATGCTTAATTTCAATTTTCCCAAAACACGATTAGACCCTAAACCCCTAGATTTAGCAGCCATTTTGAATATGACAGTGTAACGAGGTAAATTGATAGTATATACGAAAATAAATAAATAAATCTATTTACTAAAGGCAAAACACATGCGAAAAGATTTCTAGATTGATCGCCCCAAAATTCAATGATAACAATATAATTAAAATAAATTGCCAACAAAACAAAAATAGAAAGGTAAAAAAAAAAATTAATTTACTTGATTTATATTTTATATTTTATTTGGCTGAATATCAATAATTAACAGAAAGAGAAATTTTATGCAATTACTCGTATTTTATATATTTTATTATTTGTAAATAATTTTATGAAAATTAAACTTATAAATTGGAGAGAGAGAGAGTTGGAAACGAAAAATAAACTAATTAACCTTATCTGGTTTCTTAAACCAAGAAATAAAATTATAAATATATCTACAAAATTTCTTGAATTTTGAAAATGCGTTCCTACTCTTTATAAACAAATATATTTCCCTTTAATTTCAATATTTTCTCGCTTTCATAAAGACACCTTGATCATTGGCTGCTCATGTTAACGCGCAAAAAGTCTCGAAGTTTCTGTAGTTTTTAACAAATTGAACATTGAAAAATTCAGGGCGAAATATTGAGATGCCTGAAGGAAAAAAACTGACAAAATATATATTTGTGATAAGGTCTTGTCGACTTATCTGTGATGAGAGATCCTGTCGACTCGCGCTATAAGCTGTGGTAACCGAGAGGGACAGTCAGGGCGTGGAGAGTTTTCCAGTACCTCTCTGCACTTTGGAAGACCTTTAACAGTTTTCACAGAGTACAGGCAGTCGTGGTCGAGGCAGAGTGGAAAGCTTGGGAATGTCCACACACCAAAAAACGAAGATACACAGTTGTAGTAGGAAAGTTCCATGAACAGATAGGAGTCGAGCTAAAAGCAAGATGGAGTTAAAAGTTCTTACTGTTTTACATGGTCGATGATGGGGACTTGGCTGCAACCAATAAGGGCTCACGCCGACGGTGAAGTGACTGTCTGCTCGGCTAAAACCGAGGTTTTTTTATACCATTCCCGAGGGGGGGGGGGGTGGACTTTGAACGTCTGCGGCATTCTGCACCCTTTGACCTCGATGCAATGACTTGCCAGGGTTGTTGGATTTCTCTCTCGATCTTAGACGTTTTTGAACTTCTCAATCTTGCTTTAACTCAGCTCTTAATCTATTACATAGTTTTATTTATTCATCCTCAGTTTGTACAAAGTACATTACATATGGTGATGCAATGACACATGTCAATCATGCGTATAATTATTTATAGATATGTTTCTATATACAACATGACAATCTTGTTATAAGTATTATACAATATAGGGTTGTTGGTTTAAATTACCATATATTAGTATTATATTTAGTCAAATTTGAACTGGAAAGGCTCAACTGTGTCAAGACAATGTTATGTTTCTAGGTCACAAACTAACATCAGAAGGAATCCAAGTTTATCCCAGCATTGAAAACAAATTGATAGGGCTTGAGAAACCCATTGATAATAAGTCTTTCCAGCGTATTATTGGCCCTTATATTTATGTTGGAAATTTCATTTCACACCTGTCATCTGATACCAAAAATATCCTTAAACAATTAAATAAAAATGTTTTGTGGCAGTGGGGCCTTAGAGAAGACCAGGAGTTCGAACATGTTAAGATGGCAATCAACAACGCGCCATCATTATTTCATTTTGACAAAAATAAAAATTGATTCTCCAATGCCACGCAAGCAGAGAATCCATGGGTGCTGCACTGTTGCAAAATGGCCGCCCTTTGGCCTTTGTGCCAGCGACATTCGCTGGGCTGCACAGGTGAATTATTCCAAATAGAAAATGAACTGTTAGGCATTTACTATGGTTGCAAAAGATTTAAGAATTTATTGTTAGGGCGATCTTTCATAATTCAGAATGATCATCACCCACTTCTCTATCACTCATCAAAAAGCCATTATGTGACATTTCGCCCACACTACAGAGGCTTATTCTTAAATTGTTAACTTTTGATTTCCAGCTTGAATTCATTCCTGGAAATAACATGATAATTTCTGACACTTATCCAGAGACACCAAGCGGAGAAAATTTTTTAAGACATTTTTATTTGAAGACAAAACAGATAATCAGAATAATTATGGCCAATTAAATATTTATTTGATATGAATACATTACAATATCTGATGAAAAGTTTGCAGTTCTTCAGGAAGAAACAAAAAAAAAAGATCACATCTAAGAGCACATCTAAAAAGCTCGTGTGCTCGTGGTCAGAATATGCCCTTTTGATTTTAATAGTTATATATGTATACATTTATTCAGCAAGGGAGGCTCCCACTCTCTGAGAGTCCTCCTCCAGACAAGGAGGGGGTCTTCTTGAACCCTTCTCAGTTCCATGCCAAAGAAGTATTTGTAAATGTGCATCTTGGCAAACGCCAGGATAACCAGGGCGTTATCATCCAAGCCACGCCAGAAGACCCAGCCATGTAGGTCGGGGCGCTGGATGAGAGGCCTGATGCAGAGGAAGGACCAGTACTGGTGGGCTAGCGACGATTCGTTAGACCCACAGGCGATGTAGGACTGTTGGGCTGAGCTAGAAGGAAGTGAGATAGACTTTCCCTTCCCTCCTGGGGTGGATGGAGCGAGGCTGGCTACAAAGAAAGTCATATCTCTTTGTTTTATTTTGAAATTATACTGTCCCTTAAACCTTTTAAACCACTTTTTCTTAATATCTTTTCTATATTTCAAATATATTTAAAGATATTTTAATAATAACAAATCAGGTAGAATTCTAAGATAGAGTAGGCACAAGATGAGCAGCCATCCAACTATAAAGGCAAGATGATTATGAAATCTTATATTATCTCTGAGTACTGTTTTGAATTCAACAATTATGCCTGCCAAACCTTTGACGCCGTAATGTTGGATACAAAAACTGGCGCGTCATCAAAGAAGCAGTTGGCGGCCATCAGAGGTATATTCCTGACGCTGACTCAAAAGGCAGACTTGATCCTGGAAGAGCCCTTAAAGGGAGTGAGTCTGGAAAGCCTCCAGTCTCCTGAGTATATAGCTCAAGCCTCATCCTTTGCCTCCATTGCTACAACTAATGCTAAGCCTAAGAAACCAGTTGCCACCAAAAACGCAGTTAAGCCTTATTTTCCAAACATGGCCCAAAACTTTGGATCGCACGTAGTGGTCATATTAACAGATAACACGGCCAACCCACGGGATATTCTCAGGGATATCCAAAAGATCCACCCAACGTTCGCAGCCTCCAAGAAAGTTGTGGGGTCAACTAAATCGGTTGGAAAAGTTGTCAACACAAGTGCTGAAGAGGTTGCCAAATCCCTGGCCTCAAAACTCGCAACTCTCACCTCAAATCTAACATGTCACGAGCACCTACCATTCTCTACCCAGATATTGTCTCTTCAGAGTAGACAATGAGATATCAGATGAGAGGATTCGTACAGATCTCTGGTCTAATTATCCAAATATAATCCAAACCCTCCCTGGGGAACGCTTCAGCGTTTACCGCTCAAGCAACAATTAAAGGGCGTAGCAACGGGCTTCATGGAAGTGACGACCAAGTGGCAAAAACCCTAGGCCGACACGAACTTATTCCTATAGCTTGTCTGATGCAAGTGACAGCAAGCAGTCACACCAGAGGGAAACTGGCAATAAGCCTAGACATCATCAAGGATACCATATGGATACTGGTTATTGTCCAAAGTCTGAATCTCCTAGTTTTCCCAGATTCGCCGGCTTTTCTTGTTCAAAGTTTTCTTGAGGACAGAGAAGTCTCATATTTCGCGTGGTCATTCAAAGCCTCAACCTTCTCCCAACTGGGAACACCCCAAGGCTCTGCCTTAAGTCCCATCCTCTGGAATGTGGTCGCTCGTGAATTATTCCTGCTTTTTCAAATCAGGGAAAGTTTGCTGGTGACTTTTGCCGAAGACTTCACCCTCCTAATCCAGGTTCGTTTGCTTGATAGGGATATCAACGATTTTCTGGTTAGGATGACTGCTTGGTGTGTTTACAATGGTTTCCAGTTTAATCCCAGGAAGACACAGGCCTGGATCTTCCAGTGTAGGAGAGTTCGCCCCAACCCGGATCCTAGTTTAAAGATTCTCTGCCAACCTATCACCATAGGCCAGAATATCACCATATTGGGGTTCGAATTTGATCAAACACAAAAATTCGTCTCCCATCTTAAGATAAAATTGTACTCCTGATCTTCTGCATGATTCCGTCTCACTAATGCCATTCAGGGAAAATTTGGCCCTTCATTTATGGCTGGAAACCGCATTTTCAAAGCTGTGGTTGTCCCAGGCTTCCTCTATAGGGTCTCTGCCTGGGGCAGTCTCACTTCATTTATAGAAGGTATGAGACAGCTCCAGAGTCTGCAGTAACTCTTCGCATATTACGAGGTGGTACTCCCACTATCTCAGTCATTTCTCTAACTGGTAGCCTGCCACTTGATATCATAAAAAAAAGTGTGACTAAATTACCCCAAGGCAGTAAAGGAGGACCATTTCGAATTTTGGGCTGGTCCAGCTGCTCTTCCATGCCCCCGCCCCCCTTTCAGACACTCAATTACCTTCACTTTCCTGTTATACATACTGCTAGATCAAAATCCGAAGCAGGAGTTGGGGCAGAAATTATCCTTCCTTCACAAGACCAACCAATATTCCTCAGACTCCATTCTGATTTCTCATCTTTCCAAGCTGTTGTGTAACTTGCCTCGCGGAAAGTATGTCAGCCAACTCAGGAGTCACTATTGCGTCTGACTGCAGATCTCCACTGGCTGCTATATGTATTCCTGGTCCAGCCCTCTAATAGCGGAGATAATTCTGGCACTAGACCAAGCAGCACAGATCAGCCTTTGTTAAGTCAAGGGCCACAGCGGATTCGTAGGCAATGAACTGGCTGATCAGGCAACAAAGACCCCAGCAGCCTCTAACCTGGTTCAGTCCTACTCCATCCGACCCCAAGACTATCCCACAGCCGTGCCCACTCTTCTGTAAAGAAGGCCTAGACATTAGTCTACTCCCAAGACTTCCTAAACAGAAGACTCAGAAGATTCACGTTCACTCCAATCTACCTTAGGACATTCCTATCAAAGATCCATATGATGGGTTCCCGGTTTGGATAGTTGAAAAGGGAGGATACACAATGTGACTTATTAAAAGTTTCCTTACTTAAGTATATATATATAGCAAATTAGGCCAACAACCCCATGTATACAACCCGCAGGAAGACCTTAATGTTGTATAATAGCAGCACAGCTGTCAGTGATGCACTATCGGCATATGTCTTTACATCATCACATTCACAAGGAAAAAAAAAACTCTGTAATTGATTAAGGGTTGAGCTAAAACAAGGTTCGAGCATATAATTTTGTCAGAACAATGGTCTAAAGATGGAAACAGCCGCGACACTATTATACAATTTCATCAGACAACCCATGAAATCGTTATTAAATTGGGCAATCTATAAAACACTGAAACACAGACACTCGCGGCAATGTATGTGGCCGGTAATTTATGGGAGACTTGATTATTAGTAACATTCCCTTCAAATAGGTAAGAAACATACATTTCATTTAAACAGTGGGAATAGCACCATAAGGCAAATTATGTATGAAATAGGTAACAGAGGAAACAAGAAAATTTCTCTAGATATTTATTTAAAATATCTTAAAATTTGGGAACATGTCTATACTGACGAGATATGCTATTTACATAGTAAAATTTAGATAGAGGTGACCTGAAGTTACTTTATAGCCCTTTAAGGCCCATGCGAAATCTAGGTTGGCTACTACACAAAAAGGGGGGGAAACCTAGATCTCCATCTATTCTAGCGGGACAAAATATACGAACCCTAACACTCCTTTTAAGTCACTTAAAGCCCTTTAGGGCCCATTCAGAATCTAAATAGATTAGCTTCTGTTCGAAAAATAAAAAAAAAAAAAGGGGGGGGCTAAGCCATAATGGCAAGGGGCTTACCTTCTCTCGAAAGCGGCGGCAAGGTCTGGTCTCCTCTACGTCTCAGGCCCGACTAAAAATCGTCCTTCTCACTGAGCGACTCCGATCGAATCCCGCCTTTTGGCAAAGAACCTTCTTTTATATCATCCCTCTCTCCATTTTCATTCGCCGAAAGAAACCAATCAAAATGGCCAACGGCTCCAGTATCAATTTCGTAGACGCCCCAGGCCTCACCAAAATAGAACATATCGTATTACCAAAAAAAAAAAAATCTCAAAAGAGAAACAACATGGCACTAGTGTAAGATTTCAGACTCCAGGCCTCTTCCATCAAAATAGAACATATAGTATTACCAAAACAAAAATCTAAAGAGAGTAACATCTACGGCGATAGTGTAAAATTTCAGACGCCAGCCCTCCCATCCACATGGATTGAAATATCATCCTCCCTTTTTCTCGGGACGATATATATATATCGCTCCCCCCCTCCGTCTTAGCTAAAATTGACACAGGCCCCTTTTCACTTGCACTGTAATATAACGCTTTCCTTTCTCGGTTCAGTCTTTTAGAGATCTTCCTTCTCCTTTTTTTTTTTTTTTTTTTCTGGTCACCTTTACCTAAATTTTTGGTGAGGGGAATATATGTACATATGAAACAACAGTTTCCAGCTCGGATGTCTCTGGATGTCTTCTTCTTTACCAGGCATCAGCTTTCGGCATGGAAGTCTGGTGTCATCTGTTGTCTAGGTTTCTGGGCAAAAAGAATGGTCTGTAAGTCTATGTGGGAGGGAAGCCATGTATCCATTTGATTTGATTATACATACGCCTTCTGTTGGGGTATGGTTACAAAAACGTGCCCCAACAATCCTCCCCCTGCCAAGTAATGGACAAATGCGTTTGTGCTATTCATTATTCATCTGCCTTTCATCAGTTACTATGAAAGCAGGCCCATTTCTAGCAAAATGCATTTTCCATTACTAGGTGAAGCCAGGTGTACCGAAACCTATAGGGAAGGTAAGGCTAGTCAAAATGATGGTATGCCATTCTAGATGTTTATTATTCCGAACACTAGTGGGCATTGCGCATCCTGGAAAAGGGGTTTTTATGTGCTATTATTCTGTCAGAACACTGTTATCAAAATAGGTTATTGGGGACAGTCATATCATATGTATGGAAGTAAGCAAGGTCATCTGTCTTACCATTCATGGGTATATATACCACCCTTCCACTTTCTTCTTTGGTCTTGAGGAGTAGGCCTTCCTAGTGGTAAGTCCTCTCAACCCCATCCTTGCCTCTTGGGGTACTGGATTCATTGCTACCTTCTTTCTGCTAACAATACAGTTAGGACATTTCCCTATTACATATTATATATAAAAAAATTGGGCGCCAAGAAGTCGTTTAGAAATAACTGACTAGTCCAACTCCTAAAACATGCCAGCATCTTTATTTTCGTACCAATCAAGACATTCGTGTGGTATAGTTATATATATATACAATCAAAGGAAAGGATAATTATAGTTAGCTGAAAGAAATATCTTGGTATATAATGATTAGCCTATGACATGATGACTTTTGCTAAATAAAAATTACAGAAAACAAATTATGTAAGTAATCATTAAATAAGGCACGAAATATGTAATGATAAAATGAATCCTTCCATGTTATATGATGAGTATAACATATATATTGAAGTAAAAACATATCATGTAGATAGTGATTAAATATGTTAAGATATAAGTGATAAAAATCATCCCATGATAGATGACAAAAGAAAACTACTACAAGATTATATTTGGTGACAAAATATATATAATTAAATATTTAATATAAATATGAATATCATGAATGTCAAAATAAATTGTTGAAATGAATAGTATATGACTATAATATAATATATATGATATAAAAATAATAACATATTGAAAAAGAAAATGTAAACATAATGTATATTTGTGCGCTGAAGGTTCAAGGTTTAGTATCTCAGTTAAGTTTCAATCTTATCCAGTCTGGAATCACGAGTTGGTCACTGGGTAATATTCGTCTATCCCGATCCTACTGGAGGGTGGGTTCTCTCTTGTGTGTTAGATTCCTCAAATTCCAATACTCTCTCAACCCAGATGGGAACGTCATTTAGAATCTTGGTCAAATGGAGCATAGCCCAGACCTCTATTAAACTACACAGTCCATTTAAATCTAGGGTGACAACCGTATGAAGAGAATTTTTCTGTTTTGGTAGAGCGACTAATCAATTTCTACTATTTTGTTTGTGACTCCGTTTACCTTGTCTCTGGGGTGTGTACAGTTCAGCTACCTCCCCCTTCCAAGAAATTCATATTACTTTCATCTACTAATATACCCTCTATTCATTGACCTGAATCCTACAAATCTACATCTTATAAATTTGAATTTTATCAATCTGAAATTTTGGTTCTTTTACAAATTCCTTCAGAATTCTACTCCCTGTATAACTGCTCTTAATTCTACTGTCCTCAATACAACACTTCTAAAACTTTTACTCATTGGCTCGTTCTGGCGTCTCGTTCGCGGTCCTTATAGTTAACTAATACTTTAAAATCTTATCCTATCATGAAACGAGTTTAAACTCGTTGAAGGTCCTAATAATTACTTATTCTGCCTCTCGAATCGGTCTTATGCTCGAATTCATTCCAACAAAACGTATGGCAGGGCGAATCCTTTATTAGAAGAAACTTCCGCTAGCTATGGGGGATCAAACTGGTACCAAAAAAAATTCAATAGACGGAAACTACTTCGTCTAGAATAACTGGGCAATCTCTGCCTACATGCCAATCTTACAGGACCTCCCGTCTAGAACACCCTCACTCCAGCCACGCTAAAAGCGTCGAAACTACGGTGTCAGATCGGTTACCCAAGGTCGCGCCGTTATACCCCAGGTTATACGGCATGGCTAAAACAAATCCCCCATCCTGCATAAAATTCAATCTATACCTCTTCGTTTCCTCTAGTGAGGAGAAGTTTTGTGGGTTTCCTGGTCTGATCATAACCTCCCACAACCTTCCAGCCTGAGAATCAAGATATGATCATTATCTACGACTCTTAAAATTCAAGTTGATATAATGAAATAGAGTAACTGATTACCCTAATAAAAGAAATCAATATTTGCACTCCTCTAAAAGGAGACCTAACAAAGTGGAGCGAATATTTTCCTAACAATAGATAGAGTTGTAGTTGTCCTGTTTGAGGCTTCTCGGTCCTAACAAAATTCGAAATAAAAAATAAAATAAAATAAAAATCGATCCTATTGAAGTCCTTAACCCTATTCTAATGTATTTTGGGCTCACAATATAATAGTTTTTAACCTTCTTACACATTCATTACACCAATTCATTCATACACCCTCCCCCCTATCAATCACGGTGTGCATACAAACTAAAGTTAAAAGCTGCTACAAAGGCCAAAATACTCATTTATCAATATCAATAGATCCTAACAAATAATAACATATTTCAGGACACAATGTGAAATCAAATAAAATAATAAAATTAAAACAAATTGGGAACTAAAGCCCTATGTTACTCAAAAGAAATGCCTCTGTACAAGCTCTATATATACTAATACTTTATACTCAATAAATGATTGTTAACAATAATTGTTAACAATTCTAAATAATCTGGAAGCTAACCTATCTTTAAAAAATGTAATTTCAAAACTGCCCTTGCCTTGACACTAAGCGACTATTCACGACAATTCTATGAAGACATACACAAATATAAGGGCGAATAAAGAACCATTAAACGTGACACCTCATAAAAGCGGATTGAGTCATTCCCCTAGCCACCGTGGGTGAAGTCACTTTCTTCTTACTTCCTCGTGCGTCTGCCCCCTTTGCAGTAGTCCGACCTCAACACTCTATTGAAAGATGGATTTATAGGGTTTATGGTTCACTACCCAACACTAACATTCTCAAGTGCTTTCCAAGGATCGACTACGGTCTGGGCCTACTTAACTTCTACCCCCGGCTTAGGGTCCCTACACTTCACAACTTTACTCTGAAAGATTGACCTTTCATGTCCTCGTTAGAAACCTATTTCAAAGCTACTACCTGAAGGCCAGGGATTATAGGGTTTCTGAATTACCCAACACAAGCCATAGGATGCCTATTAGGTTTGTTGTTTTAGACATAGCCCCCCTCTAAGTTGTGATTTCCTACACCTTCCTTCACCTATTACTCCTGATAATAACTAAAATTTCAGATTTACCTTAAATAGTTAATTCACAATGGTATACATTATTCTCATTGGTCTTTGAAACTCGGGTTTTAACAAGAAATAGTTTGTATTAAAAAAAAAAGGAATCCTAATGAAGTTCTACTTAAAAAAAAAAAAGGTTTTTAAATGAAAAAAAAAAAAAAAGGTTGAAATCTCTAAACTTCTCATTCTATCGAGCTGATTCTCCGTACACACTCCAAAATCCTAGTTAGTGGCGACAGTCTAAGCAGAATTTACACTGTGTGGGCCTTTTCACCCTTGTAGACCTGCGTAAGGTTAAACTGTTCACACTAACTCTGTCAACTTCCCCTCGTCTCATTACTTCTGGGTTCGCTCTGGTTCTATTGTTGGATAAAATTGTAACATAACAATAAAAAGAAACTAAAATTTTCCTAAATCATATCCTGACAGGAGCGATGTCAGGAGGACAGAGTTTCCTGGTATTCCCTCTTTTCTGGCACGACCGGTCGGGGTGAACAGTCGCGTCACGTGAAAGGAGGAAATATCTGAGTTCCTCCCTCTTGCTCTAACTGTTGGGTCGATTTGGCTCATGTAAATAGTAACTCTTATACTATATCTAAAGTCTCTCATATAACTTATTAAATAGGACGGTGTAAAAACGGTGCTCTATACAAGGATAAGGTTGTGACAATTTTCTCTAAATGACACACTAATATTAAAACAAATTGTGAAGATCTTTAAAGATGGCAACAAACACTACAGTAAGGTTGTGAGACGGTATTCTGCACAAAGACAAGGTTGAGACAAATAACACACAAACCCTGAAACATGGTGTTAAGGCTCCTTTCAACACTTAGCACTAGAACACATGTTAAAAAAAAAGAAAAACTGCAAACTGTTTAAAGTTCACCATAACACTAAGACATATTTGCTATTTAATATATAACCTAATATTGTAATTAATAAAGACCTATCTATATTAAATAGTGTATACTGTTGCCGAAACTTATGTAAATTAGCTTACACAAACCCCCAGTGCATATTATGTCTTATTTTAAAAGAAATAGTTCTATCGAGGCGATATAGCGGTCGACAGCTACGCTTTATACATTAAATGTACTTTCTTCCATCAATCTTTATCTACTATTTACAAAACTCTTTATCCAACCCTTTCCAATTCTTTCTCTTTCAACATCTTTCTGCATCTCTCTATCTCTTTCTCATCAACATTCAACGCTTTCTCACTCTTTTTATCACTTTCAACACCTCTTTCATCACCTCTCTCTCATCTCTCTTCCATCATTTTCTACACATTTTACTGCCTTTTCATCCCTCTGGTGTTTCCTCGAAACCCGTCATCGGGATCTGGATCCCGATCTATTATCACTCTTAATTTTGAACTATTAATTATTACTAGTGTAATATTATTCCAACAGCCTATGACCTTTAAGCTTTATAACTCCATATACACTCGGCGGGGTAGTTACCTTGTTAAGAAAACCTATAATGTCATAGATCATTTAGAGAGAGAACATAACAAATTTGTGCGAATAGTTTGCTTCAACTATTGATTGTAAGCCTATTAAACTCGTTCTCTCTAGGTTGGCTCGCTCATTAATCTTCAATCTACGTTCAATAGTCATATTGAGTTCTCATGGATGCTAGATGTAAACTGTATCAAAATAGTGTAGTTTTCTAGTTTCCGAATTATATGACAGTTAGAAAAAAAAAAAGAAACAAACATTCTGGAAATATCTCGCACTGGCTACTATAAAAAAAATTGAATGGGGTACAGCTCTGATCTTACAGGATACCTCATGGCTCATAGAATTGAATCGCTCATTTCTCACTAAAATATTCACACAGGGTATGGAGGTCTCCAGCGGTTCTATAGCTATTGGTCAACTAAATTAATTAATGGCAGGAATTGAAGTTAGTTTAAATGCTCATGTGCTGTTTTGTCATGCGTCTTTATGTCATCTGCACAGGAAAGTGTCGCCTCAAGGACCTAATTCTGGGACTAACATCCGCTGCACATTTCAGGAAGGAGTGGTCGTCCATACAATAGCAAGATATCATTTTGCTGCCAATGTACAATGTTGAGCATTTTCCATGTCGTCATTTTGTCGATCCCCAATCTTCTAGGGTGTTTCTTTAAGCATTTCACGATGTCATTTAATGCTTCATGCGATCCCGCCCGGCATTCAATAAGTAAGTATTTGATCGTACCACCTCCAGGAGACCATCCCATTGCGGCCGAATCATTTCCACCCAACTTATAACGCCGTCCATATCGCGTAATTGAAATTAGTGTAAAACTCAAAGAATAAGACCTTAATCTCTTAATTCTTTACTAATTTCAGTTGGCTCAACATAAATCTTCTCAATTATTAATTTAGTACAGTGGCGTGACATGTCACACTTCTTCTAGTTCTTTCGCAAGCTCGATTAATCCCAGTGGAAACCCGTCCAGGCGTCAATCCCGTGCTAACCCGTCATGCATGACTTCAAATTTGGAAATTATTAGACCTGAATATTTGCAGTGGCATCTGCTTCCACTGAAAGTATTTAAGACACAAGGCTGCCTCTTTAAATCACTGTCTTTACTCCCACATGCCTGTGTAAACTTTAACCATGACTTTATCAATTCTCAAAATTCTGCCTATCGAGTATCCTGAGAATCAATGTTCTTCTTGTCTACGGCGGATTATCACAGTAATTGTTCCCTAGAGTTATCTGCGTCGAGTGGTCAGTCTGTACTACTAATTCTCCACTCTAACTCTAGGACTCTTCTATCTACTCGGGCTGTTCAAAAATTTTCAAGACAGTTGTTCAAATCCCCAATGATAATCTGCTAAATTTCGATAATTATTGGAATTCTCATTAAACAGAATAACTACACCTTTCTGACACAGAAATATCCAGCATCAAGATATAGCGCACCGTCCAATTTCTTTATTTCAAGACGGTGTCAAATTACAACTGAAGGAACATACTAAACATATAACTGGTTTAAATTTCATGTAATCTCATCATGCCTTCTGCTGGCAAATATTTACTGTAAAAATTCAATACTATCAAGATGGTTTTATTTGTCTTCATCTAAAAAAAAAATGTTTCAGAAATAGAGTCTTGGAAATCTCTACTAAAGACAAAAATTATACATTTGTCAATTCAGGATAACCTTCCCTTGTCAGAGTGTATACAGCTGCCAAGCCAAAATACGCAGGGGAGACAGGAAGGAGAGTCAGCAATAGAATATATGAACATAGATGCAACGTTATTAATCAAGACAATAGGTCTCTAATTTTCCAATACTGCAAAGGAACAGGTCACACTTTCGCATTAGGAGAACCTAGAATACATTACAATTACATAAACAGCAAATATCAAAGGCTTATAATTGATTTTCTATTATTCAGAAAACACAATAGCATTAATAGAAAATAGATTTGCCCGAAACATATAACACAATATATCCTAGTACCAGCTAATAATATCAACAATAATATAAGTAACTTATATGTAATAGCCAATAACTATTATAAAACTACTTAAATAATAGAATTTCTAACCTATAAGATAATTCATAGAATATAGCAAACAATAGTAGAATATGTGTAATACCTTAATCAAAAAATATGTCTTAAGAAAACAAATAATATGCAAAACTTCCTAATGTATATATATATATGTACATAGAATCATAATAGTTTTAGCATCAGGCGACGTTATATTTTCTTGATATATTGTATATGTTTCTCCTGTAGAAGGGCGGACAAGCTCGAAAGCTCGAGAAGACCAGAATACAAGATACTCATCCCCATAGACGTTTTACTTTGATATCAGAAATCAATGATAATATTAAGGTTTTTGCCACAAACAATGTGAATCGTAAAAGACAGCGGCGAGAGATGCGGTATACACCGCCTCAACATAACTTTCATTGCCTGATAAAATGCCAGTGAAACGGAAAGCGTAAATTAAAATTCACGATTTATAATAGACTGTTAATCTCAGGATGCGTGGACTACTTCACCAATACTTAAAAATAGTATGGCTTTTCATTAGGTATATATTTCTAAAGTATAGGGGAAGAAACATATACTAAATTCGAGCCCCGCGGCGGGCGACATTGATGGGTTCCCGGTTTGGATAGTTGAAAAGGGAGGATACACAATGTGACTTATTAAAAGTTTCCTTACTTAAGTATATATATATAGCAAATTAGGCCAACAACCCCATGTATACAACCCGCAGGAAGACCTTAATGTTGTATAATAGCAGCACAGCTGTCAGTGATGCACTATCGGCATATGTCTTTACATCATCACATTCACAAGGAAAAAAAAAACTCTGTAATTGATTAAGGGTTGAGCTAAAACAAGGTTCGAGCATATAATTTTGTCAGAACAATGGTCTAAAGATGGAAACAGCCGCGACACTATTATACAATTTCATCAGACAACCCATGAAATCGTTATTAAATTGGGCAATCTATAAAACACTGAAACACAGACACTCGCGGCAATGTATGTGGCCGGTAATTTATGGGAGACTTGATTATTAGTAACATTCCCTTCAAATAGGTAAGAAACATACATTTCATTTAAACAGTGGGAATAGCACCATAAGGCAAATTATGTATGAAATAGGTAACAGAGGAAACAAGAAAATTTCTCTAGATATTTATTTAAAATATCTTAAAATTTGGGAACATGTCTATACTGACGAGATATGCTATTTACATAGTAAAATTTAGATAGAGGTGACCTGAAGTTACTTTATAGCCCTTTAAGGCCCATGCGAAATCTAGGTTGGCTACTACACAAAAAGGGGGGGAAACCTAGATCTCCATCTATTCTAGCGGGACAAAATATACGAACCCTAACACTCCTTTTAAGTCACTTAAAGCCCTTTAGGGCCCATTCAGAATCTAAATAGATTAGCTTCTGTTCGAAAAAAAAAAAAAAAAAAAAAAAGGGGGGGGGGCTAAGCCATAATGGCAAGGGGCTTACCTTCTCTCGAAAGCGGCGGCAAGGTCTGGTCTCCTCTACGTCTCAGGCCCGACTAAAAATCGTCCTTCTCACTGAGCGACTCCGATCGAATCCCGCCTTTTGGCAAAGAACCTTCTTTTATATCATCCCTCTCTCCATTTTCATTCGCCGAAAGAAACCAATCAAAATGGCCAACGGCTCCAGTATCAATTTCGTAGACGCCCCAGGCCTCACCAAAATAGAACATATCGTATTACCAAAACAAAAAAAAAATCTCAAAAGAGAAACAACATGGCACTAGTGTAAGATTTCAGACTCCAGGCCTCTTCCATCAAAATAGAACATATAGTATTACCAAAACAAAAATCTAAAGAGAGTAACATCTACGGCGATAGTGTAAAATTTCAGACGCCAGCCCTCCCATCCACATGGATTGAAATATCATCCTCCCTTTTTCTCGGGACGATATATATATATCGCTCCCCCCCTCCGTCTTAGCTAAAATTGACACAGGCCCCTTTTCACTTGCACTGTAATATAACGCTTTCCTTTCTCGGTTCAGTCTTTTAGAGATCTTCCTTCTCCATTTTTTTTTTTTTTTTTCTGGTCACCTTTACCTAAATTTTTGGTGAGGGGAATATATGTACATATGAAACAACAGTTTCCAGCTCGGATGTCTCTGGATGTCTTCTTCTTTACCAGGCATCAGCTTTCGGCATGGAAGTCTGGTGTCATCTGTTGTCTAGGTTTCTGGGCAAAAAGAATGGTCTGTAAGTCTATGTGGGAGGGAAGCCATGTATCCATTTGATTTGATTATACATACGCCTTCTGTTGGGGTATGGTTACAAAAACGTGCCCCAACACATATTGGAATGGCCACCACTACCATCCTTATTGGTCACGGTCTTGCAGATCTCTGGCATAGAGATCTGGATCCAGCATGTCCTCACTACCAGGAAGAACAACAAACTGTAGATCACCTCTTCTTCTTTTATCCATATATTCTGTCAGACAGGAAGCTACAAACATTTCTCGTAGTACAAGACTTCAGCTCTACTTCCTGACTTACTTCCAGTCTGGAATTACCTGTCAACTGGTTCATTGCGGTAATCTACCTCCCCATGACTGGAAATTTCTTCTACAGGTTGGCTCTGAAAAGTATAGTCCTCAAAACTTCTTTCATTAACTCAGTGAAATGAACACATAATTGTAAAATTCAAAAAGCATATATAATAACTAACCTTAAGGAAACAATTTATTAAAGAAACATATCGAAGTGGGCTCCTTTGGCCTTGATGCAGGCCTGGAAACTGTGTAACCCCAGGTAGTTGGCGATTTGTTCTCCAGGAACCTTGGTTACCTCTATTTTCTCTCTCAAGGTTTTTTTTATATGAGGTTTTTAAAGAACTGTTCATTCTTACAGTAACTAGGTAAGTACAAAATTTTTAATATATATATGCGATATTTTAATTAGCTATGATAGTGTAATCACAATTTTTTTTTATATTTAAAAATCAAATGGAATGTGTATGAAGAAAAAATAATGCTTCTACTTTCGCTACATGTTATAAAAAATATAATCAGGAAAATTCCACCTATAGCAAATCTACCCTGGAATTTTATATCCAAAATAATACTAGATAATAAATATAATTTGTTAAATTTTGTATAAAATTGAGTTTGTTATTATTGTGCCGTAGAGACTGACATACAGTAAAACCCCGCTAAGACGAACCATGGATATAACGAACCTTCCCTTATAACGAACTCATCGAAAATCCCAATTCCATTCCATTAAAATTACCATCGTTATAACGAACTTTTCACTTTTCAAACTAGCGAACTATCGCTATAACGAACCCAATTTTGGTCCCAAAATATTAAATTCTATCAAAAATACCATGCTTATAACGAACTTTTAATTTTAATTCTAAAATTCCAAAATTATAATTTTCAAAACTAATTAAAATTTTGTGTGAGCTCTAGTTCACAGATCGCAATTCAAAACAAAGAATTTAGCAACATTGGGTGTTTTTATTTACGTTCTATTTTTATACTGCGCTCTTTTATAAATTTTTCATGCCTTATTGAAAACTAAATTTCTTAACTCTACATTAGGAAAATTCCTTAAAACATGATTTAAATTATTAAAACCAGTTTTAAAAGATAATGGAAGTGCCAAAGAAAAAGTCGCTCGTACCAAGATATCACTTGAAAAGAAATTAACCATCATAAAAGCTATTGAGAGTGGTACATCGCAAGCGGAACTTCGGAAGAAAATGAAAATGAGCAAAAGTAGCATTTCTACGATATGGGGCAAAAAAGAAGACTATATAAAAAAAAAAAAAATGCTACAAAGAGGAATCAATCCCAACTATTGCCGCTATCGTCAGTGTCATTATCCACTTTTAGAAGCCTTGTATACGTAGTTAGTACAAGCTTGGCTTCATTTTAAAAAATGATTTCTTTGCTAGATATGAAACCAAATTTTTGAGGAATATGTTAAAGCAGAAAAATAACACTTATTCAAGTAAGCCTTTGTATCCTATATTGTAATATAATATTTATTTATATAAACACTATATTTTTATACCTTTTAAAATATTATTAATAAAGTTTTTATTTAATTTTTATATATAAGGTATACTTTCCTGGATTTTTTTGACATGTGGGGGGCAGGTTGCATTTATACTAATTAAATTATCAGAGGAACTGATCAAAAAGGCAATATTTTCACATGATTTTGTTTTTATTTTAATATACAGCTTTAATATATAGAAATAGGTTAATTTTTAGGGGGAAAAAAAGCAGCCAATATTAAGAGGTAGCCTTTTTTTTTTTTTTTTTGCGCATGCCCTTTAATTATATCCTCAAAAAAAAATTAAATACCCAAACCGTGGCTATAGTGAACCGTGGCTATAGTGAACCAAAAGTCCCGTCCCAATGGGGTTCACTATAGAGGGGTTTTACTGTATATTCAAAATGACTAATCATCGTAGCTTATCCCTAGTACACGTGGTACAGGCCATGATAATCATGGTGGGTAGAAGTTGGCGATTGATTTTACTGTAAGTGCACCACATGTCTACACATGTGAAAAGCAGTTCAACTTTGCACTTACAAATATGCCTGAGCCCTGTTTGGTTACTTGCACTCGTTGGTGGAATTGGACAATTGCAAGAATCGGGGGGCCATTGGAACATTTTTTTTTTATCATTAAAAAAAGTGCCCAATGTGGGAATCGAACCCGGGTCATAGCGGTCGAAAACCAATGGTTTAGACCATCCTTCCACCAACCCCCAAAATGACTAATATAAGACATAATAAAAGACATCACAACTTCTTTTATTTACTTGATTAAAGGAAGCTTTCCGAAGAAAGGATTGTGCCCGAAAGCTTCTCTAGCTAAGCAATTAAAAAGAGATGCAGCGTCTTATGCATTTTTTGTAATTTTGTGTAGTATTTGTGTGAGAGAGATATTTCATAATTTGATACATTATGCAAGTATGTAAGGTTGTTTGTTAAAACATGTAACAGATTAAAAGGAAAAATGACATTTGAAAATCATCCCACATGTGTTTCCTTTGAATGAAAAATCAAAATTTATTTTAAGGAGAAATAACGAATATTTCTAACCTTAGGGATGAGGTATGAAAGGATGGAATCCATCCCTGGACACTTTAATTTTTCCGTTTATCATTACTCTTCACAATTCATTCTTTCATACCTCATCCCTAAGCTTAGAAATATTCGTTATTTCTCCTTAAAATAAATTTTGATTTTTCGTTCAAAAGAAACACATGCGGGATGATTTTCAAATGTCGTTTTACAATCACAAGCCATATTATATTATATTAAATGGTGCTAAACTGATTGAGTGTATCCGTGGCCAGGCACAGCACATTTTAAAAAGATAGAGAACTGAGGTAGAAAAATGACCGCTGTACCAATAATACTAGTTAAGTCAATTTTATTGCTAAAAATGGCCGCTTCACCAATCTGTTTTTTGAGGGAGAAAGAGGCAATTTTGTTATCTCGTGTCTTCAATAAAGGTCACTGTATTTAAAATATCTTTCAGAGTTATTATCTAAATTCTGATATATATGTTAAAAGGAAAAATTCTTTAAGTTTTATTCAAGAGTGTAAATATATTACAGGAGCATTTTATCTAAAAACATTATTTCAATAATTTAATATTTGAATGTTTTAGAAAAAAGTTCACAAGAACAGTGAATGTTGTGATGAATTGAAAATCATTTAAACTGACTACAGTATAACCTCGTTAATTCGACACACCCCAATTCGACACATGGCGATAATTCGACCATGTTCCGACCTCCGGCCTATCAAATAACAAACTGTAATTCGACAGTATCGATAATACGACAGTTCCGATAGTTCGACCATTTTAAAATTCGAATTTCGACAGTTGAATGCCTCCTTTAATTCAACCGAAAGCTCTGATCCCTTGGGGTGTTGAATTAAAGAGGTTCGACTGTATATAATTCAACATTGACTTTAATTCAACCAAAAGCTACGATCCTTTGGAATTAAATTAGACTATAAAGTAGGGGCTGTAACAACAAGGTTTCAGTGTAAATATAGGCTCCTAATCCAGGGATACAGGATGAGCAGTGTTTGTATTCCATGTTAGGAGCAACTGCACATGGCATCTATTCCTCATGTCAGAGGCAGCCATTTATTTTGGAGCTAAGTTGGCCTGCCACTGAGTATTGTTCCCAGTCTTAATGACAAAGGCAGATGCATTCTACTTCACCCAGTCATGATGGTTGACAAACAGACACCATCAAGGGTCACAACTTGATACCCTAATTTGATACAGTGGAGATAAGAAAGAAGAAGACTATTTTTTCAATTTCTTTCTTTGCCTTTCTTTTATTATTTTATCAAATAAAGTGTTATTATATTGATCGATATAAAATAATGATGTTTGTCTTCTGTTTTTATGTTCTTCAATATGTATCATTAGAGAAGTTATTCAAAAATAAGTAGTGCCCCAGTCTTAATGACAAAGGCATACGCATTCTACTTCACACAGTCATGATGGTTGTCAAAAAAAGCTTGATACCCTAATATCATTGAGTGGAGATAAGAAGAATAAAAAGTGTAAATATAGTGTAAATTTTGAATAAAAAAAATCTAATTTTCATTTGCTCATAGAATTGTTTATGCGATAAAACAGAATAAGAGAAGAAAAGTTTCTTTATTAGACAAATTATAACGGTGCGAGCCTTCGGGCAAAAACCCCTTCTACAGGCGTGGTAGACGTGACACTATAACATGTTATAGTGTCACGTCTACCAAGCCTGTAGAAGGGGTTTTTGCCCGAAGGCTCGCACCGTTATAATTTGTCTAATAAAGAAACTTTTCTTCTCTTATTCTGTTTTATCGCATAAACAATACCGAGAAGATTATCATTGTCGTTATTCATAGAATTGTGTTAACATATCAAAAACACATTAAAAGAACAACAATAAAAAAAGTGAAAAAAGGTATAAAATTGAAATTGTACTGTGATCAAGTGAATAAATTAAGAAAAAGGTATCTCTCCTTACCATTCAACTAGAAATTTGCTGATGGCTTGTGACTGTTTAGTTGATATTTATTCCAACAGATAAGCCATCAGCAACTTTTAGTTACACAATCAGGAGATGAGGCTTTTTTTTATTAATAAAGATGATAAAGCACAATTTGGATTATAAATATAATAATAATATATCTATAATAAAATCTATAATTCAAATTGTGCTTTATCATTTTTGATAGACAGTGGTATTTTTTATCATTTATTATTTTGTCTGATCGGTACAGGCCATGATAATCATGGTGGGTAGTTAGCGACTGCTTTTACTGTAAGCGCACCATATGTCTACACGTGTGAAAAGCAGTTCGACTTTGCACTTACAAATGTGCCAGAGCCCCGTTTGCTTACTTGCACTCGCTGGTGGGGTTGGACTTTTGAAAGAATCGGGGGCCATTGGAGCATTTTTTTTTAAACAGAAAAAAAAAAAGTGTCCAATGCGGGAATCAAACCCGGGTCGTAGTGGTCGAAAACCAAATAGTTTAACCAGCCTTCCACCGACCCCCCTTTTTGTCTGATGATGGTGACAATGTTGTTGCTGAAACGCCACAATAATAAATTATTTGGATTTGGTCTTATTACCTTGTGTTTATAATCTATAATCCAAATTGTGCCTTATCATGGATTAGGTTTTATTTTCTTTTTTTATTAATAAAGACAAAAAAAAATAACAACAACAATAATTTTATTGTTCAAAAGGGCGGCGTGGAGATCTAGTTTTTCTTTCAAAGGGAGATTGATATGTATTATAGATTGATCCAAATATCTCGTCGAAGCTTTCTTCATCTGTTATTTTGGTTTTAGTGAGCATCAATAAGAATCCGATTTGTCCAGAGTGCAGATGGACTGGAAGAATATTCTGATTGGGTAAAACAGACGTGGTGGATGACGGTATTATATCGTTGATTGGTATCCTTCTATCTTGACGTTTCCCTAGATGATCATATTGGGACACTACCAGGATTTTCTTAGAGGGACTCAACATACCAAGCCAAGCAATGTTTGCACTGTTATAACTTATTAACAAGGAGTAGAGAAATGCTATGGACCACAAACCTGATGTGCATATGAAATTGATATCCAGACCCTTTGTGTGATCTCCTAAATAATAAATAATGGGTAGAAAGACTGCAGCTGATCCTGCTACCATGAATTTGGATTGAATGGCAAACTGAAGGCTTTGCATTTGGCTGGTAAGGGAAAAAACTTGCACCCATTTATTTTTTTGCACAATTTCTTGGTCAAAGTGGTTTTTGATTTCAGGATGGTTGGCTGCTGTGTAGCGGGAACAAAATCTAAGGACTTCATGGGTCGTCCTGAAACAATTTTTACATCAGTCAGATATTTATATTCAGTAAACAACAACAAGCTTTTATTAAGGATAATCATCCCATACATGATTCTACAAGATGAGTAAACAGAAGTAAACATTATTAAAATAAGAATAATAAAAAAAAAAAATGCTCCAATTGCCCCCGATTCTTGCAAAAGTCCAACCCCACGAGTGAGTGCAAGTAATAAAACGGGTCACTGTCACATTTATAAGTGCAAAAGATTCACTTACAGTAAGAGCAGTTGCTAACTTATACCCACCATGATAATCATGGCCTGTACCACGTGTACTAGGGATATAATAAAAATAATAATTTCACATTTGTACTTTTTTTTTTTCAGTTTATTTATCAGTCTTCCAAAAAGGTTTTATGATACAAGAAAAAAAAAAAAAGGTGTTTGAAAATTTAAAAAAGTGAGTGTTAAATTATAAGTCAAGATTACATATATTATAAATATCATTTTTTCACATGTGTAGAAATGTGGTGCACCTACAGTAAAAGCAGTCACCAACTTCTACCCACCATGATTATTATGGCCTGTACTACGTGAACTAAGGATAAGCAAAAAATAAATAATAATAATAATAAAAAATAAATATCATTTATTTCTATTTTTAAACAATAAGTTGAATTGATCTGTATCATCCCCGTTGAGTAAATATTTATTGAAGAGATCTAGATCTGTGATAAGCAAATATTTCTTTCCTGGGAGGTAAAAGTATTTTTGTTTGTTGCGTAGCTTCAGGGTATGGACTAACTTATTCTTGTTGAACTTGTATTGCACTGAAGAAATAGTCTCAATAGCTTCGGGTTCCACAATGAAATCATTTCTCCTTCCCCAGAAATTGATGTGGGCCAGTTTGACTTGGTTAGTTTTCTGGGAGTACTCAGCGATGCCGATGATTTTCTCCATGCGGTAAGAGATTATGAAAAAGAATAATGAAGAGATAGTAGATGCTAACAAGAAATTAGTTAAATATTCTCCCGTTATTTGTTTATTTAAAAAAAGGTAGGTGCTGTAAGCCGAGGCTAAAAAGAAGGTACCGACATGTAAAAACTTGTAACGGACTACCATAGAAAGTTGTAAGATCAAGGGCTGCCGTAAAATTCTTTGCCATGTTGGAGGCTTCACTGAAGATGTCTTGACGCCATAGTATTTTTCTTCGTACTGTAGGCATAGTGGGACAGGCCTCCGTAACCTGCGCAACAAAATGCTGTCTTGTACTCTGGCTGCCATCAACTTCTTGTCTGGAAGTGGAGAGAGAAAAAAAAAAGTTAAAATTGAAGAGATTTTTAGAAAGCTTTGTTTTTTAGAGATTGGTTTAGAAGACTTGAAAAGACGATTTTTTTCTTTTAAAAAAATAAAGAATCTTATAATATTGATTTACATACCTCTCCGTATTTACATAAATGTGATTTGAAAATAGAGCAATCCATAAATAAACCTTTAATTAAAAAGGCATATATTGAATCAAAATATCATTTATTTTACCAATACAGTGGTACCTCGACATACAAGTTTAATTCGTTCCGCAACCTTGCTCGTATCTTGAATTACTCGTATCTCGAAGCAAATACGTTATGGGGAACCATACAAAACAATTGAACTACCATTAATCCGTTCCAACCTCCAAAATGTCACCCCAGTTATTTTTGTTACGTGGTTTTAAATAATAAAAACGTATTTATAAATATCAAATATTTATTGCACAAAAACAAAAAAGAGAATGTAAAGAAATAAATTAGATATCCTCACTGGTCTTTGCCTTTTTCGCTACATTTTTCTCGCTTCACCTGTAGGCCGTTTAGAAAAAAACATGTCCAAGGAGGTTTGTTTCTTCCTCCCTCTCAGAATGTTCCGGAAATGAGTTAGGCAAGTGTCATTAAAAAGGTCAGATGCACGACCTGTTGCAACTTTTTCTGGGTGTTTTTTTTTCCACAAACTGTGAAACTCTCTCCCACATTCCTAAGATCTCCTTTATCTCACTTGTAGAAATTTCACGTTTTAATTCAATACTCATCATCTTTTTCTTAGCATTTGACTTTTTACAAACTTTCTTCCGATCCATGGTTATAAAATAAATGAACTAAAACTGTAAATGTAAACGCAACACAAAACACAACTTATCACAGCGGCAGCACGCTGCTAACTGATCGTGATGGCGCGACTGCGTGTTACTACCGAACCGAACTCGTATCTCAAATTTCGCTCGTAACTAAAAGAAAAAAAATCACTTGCTCGTCGGCTCGTATCTCGAAAAACTCGTATGTTGGGGCGCTCGTATGTCGAGGTACCACTGTATTTCAGTTGGCTGAACGCCAACCTTTATCATGGTATTATAACATTTTAACACTGTTGACACACTTTAAAATGTTATAACACCTTGATAAAGGTTGGCATTCAGCCAACTGAAATATTGGTAAAATAAATGATATTTTGATCCAATATATGCCTTTTTAATTAAACATATATGTGTGTGGTTGATACATCTTTTTCCTTTAGAAAAGGGGAAAAAAAGGGTGGATTTTTTTTTGCATGTTGATCAATAAGTATTCCTTTTTTTAATTATTATCCCTAGTTCACATGGTACAGGCCATGAAAATCATTGCAGCTAGAAGTTGGCAACTGCTTTAACTGTAAGTGCACCAAGTGTCTACACATGTGAAAAGCACAGTTCAACTTTTTCACTTACAAGTGTGCCAGAGCCCTGTTTGGTTACTTGCACTCGCTGGTGGAGTTGGACTTTTGAAAGAATTGAAGGCCAGTGGAGCAATTTTTAATTAGAAAAAAAAAAAAAAAAAGTGTCCAATGCGGGTTTTGATCCCGGGTTATAAGAGTCAAAAACCAACAGTTTAAACCACTCATCCACTGAACCCCTTCACATCCGTAAGCGACCACAGGGAATAAACACCTCTACAATTCTCTTAGATTGGGCTACAAATTAACTTTTTATACAAAGTATTATATACAATAATGATAAGGCACAATTTGGATTAGAGATTATAAACACATGGTAATAAGACCAAACCCAAATAAACGTCACACACTATTTATTTATTTGGATTTGGTCTTATTACTTTGTGTTTATATAATAACTAGCCGAATGACCCGGGCAACGCCTGTGTTTTACCAGATTGAATGTTTTGATTCAAATACTATTTGTTACAATTATAAATTGGCGCCTTAAATAAATGCATATTTTAATTAATAACTATAGCCTATGTGCTTTATCTGTCTATGTACTGTTGGCTTCCGTAGGCGTCTCTTACAGGGAAAAAGAAAGAGAGGATTCCATTTGGTTATTAACTAATATATGCATTTATTTAAAGAGCGACCCGCTCCAACACAATAATTACATAAACGAAAAGACGAGTGGGGGGGGGGGCAAAGGTGGCGTGACTGTAGCCAACCAATAGGAGGGCGCCATTCAAAAAAAAAAGCAAACGGTGACAGAGATGAAAACTGATGACTGATTGATTAGGAGATGAGGAATGACGCTCGTAACTGTATATAGAATGTAAATTATACTACAAATTAACTTGTAGTTTGGTGCTTAGAAATGGAAAGTTTGAAATGCTTATAACAAATGAAATAGGGCGTTAAATGTTTGTTAGAAAATATAATAAGTTTTTTTTTCACACATATCTAAACACAAGGTATTAAGACCAAATCCAAATAAATAAATAGTGTATGACGTACTTTTGTCTGAAGATGGTAACAACGCTGTTACTGAAATGTCACACACTATCAATTTATTTGGATTTGGTCTTATTACCTTGTGTTTATAATAAATAATCCAAATTGTGCCTTATCTCACTCCCCAGATAATAAACCCTCTAAGATCTACATCCCCGCGTCTGTCTTATCAACATACAGCTGACACTAGGTGGCGTTGAGATAATCTAGTACAGGTGCCTGAAAAACCTGTGTTATGAAACAAGCGTCTATGTACGCAGCTGTTTAAAACATGGTTTTTGGGTGAAAGATACTTACAAAGGGATATTCCTTATTGAAGGGGCAGCTAACCTGAACACAAAACAAACACAAAAGAGATTAATGGTGATTTTCCGATAGATCAAACTAGGAAGCACAGAAATGGGAGGTTTTATTTGCATAGATTGGGGGGGGGGTTCCTAGAATGGATGGAAACTCTGAAGATCTGGTGGATCTCATAAAATCACACAACTTTATTAAGACCAACCCTCTTATACATATTCAACACAGGAAGGAAGCACAGATAGAGCTCCTATACTCCAGGCAGCACAGAACCCAACACACATACAACTTTATTAAAAACACCTTTCTTATACAGATTTACCACAGGAAGGAAGCACTGGAAGCTCATATGATGGGATCTCATGAAATCAAAAGCTACTGCCCTGAACTGAAGATGACCATTGCAGCAAAACCATGAATTCCAAGTGATGCCTTCAGTTTTCCAAATATGTGGCTTTGTCATTGACCCAAGTCCTTTAGTTTGAAGAGACACAACTTCAGATGGGGTCTCCAACAAGCCAGGGAAAGTGTTAAATACGAACAAAAACTAGAGATATTTCCTTTTACACATGTTTTACTTTATAAAGAATTACAAGGTTGTCCCAAAAGTTTGTAAACACTTGCAAAAAATTTGAAATACCAATAATTTTCGGCATAATATTATTCGCCGTTATGTATAATGTCTTTGTATTATGTATAAAATAATTTTAATACAATATAATGCGGCTATGATTATAAAACGATGTTTAACAAGTTTTATTGCAAATGTTTCTTTTTACAGAACGAAAAATCGTAATTTATTTTAAGGAGAAATAACGACTATTCCTATCTTTAGGGATGAAGTATGAAAGGATGAATTGTGAAGAGTAATGATGAACGGAAAAATAAAAGTGTCCAGGAATGGGAATCTCAAAATTCATTCTGTAAAAAGAAACATTTGCGGTAAAACTTGTTAAACGTCGTTCTATAAAAAAAATGATAAAGCAAAATTTGGATTATAGATACAAGAAAATAAGACCTAATCCAAATAATTTAATAGTGTTTGACGTTTGGGCAACAACATTGTCACCATCAACAGACAAAAGAATAAATCCTAAATAAATAATTTATTCTTTTGTCTTAACTCCGCCTTTGCCAGTCCCAAGCCCGGATGAAAAAGGAGGAGGGGGAGCAGTAAAAAGCTCGCTAAAAAACTTGGGCTCAGCTGGCTCGGCTGATAGTACCCTGTAAAGGCTCCTGATCCAGGGATACAGGATGATCTGAACTCCATGTTAGGAGCGGCTGCACATGGCATCTGTTCCTCATGTCAGAGGCGGCCATTTCTTTTGGAGCTAAGTCGGCCTGCCACTGAGTAGTGCTCCCAGTCTTAATGACAAAGGCAGACGCATTCTACTTCACCCAGTGTGGAGATAAGGAAGAAGAAGAATTCTTTTGTCTGATGATGGTGACAATTCTGTTGCCGAAACGTCACACACTATTAAATTATTTGGATTAGGTCCTATTTTCTTGTGTCGTTCTATAAAGTAATTGTATTATTATTATGTATTCGCTGTAATAATATTATTCGCCAAGTAATAAGAAAAACAACATTTTAAGAAAAACAAACTTTTGGGACAACCTTATACAAATTTAATACAAAGAGGTGAAAATTCAAAATAAACACAGAGTTAGAAGTGCCTCTGTTACTCTAAAAAAAATGTATCACACAGAGTGGAACCTTGTTAGAATGGCTTCTTTAGTAATATCTCAACTTGGTCAGAACATCTTCTTCTTTCTTATCTCTATTGATGGTGTCTCCCGGGGATGAGTAGAGCTCATCAATGGATGAGTCAATTGACAACCATTATGATTGAGTGAAGTAGAATACATCTGCCTTTATCATTAAGACTGGGAGTACTACTCAGTGGCAGGCCGACTTAGCTTCGGAACATCATAATTCTAAGTATCATTGTTTTTACCTTGGTTATAACAACCTAAAAATCTTGGTCCTAAATGATTTTTATGGAGTGGTTTGACTATGATTTTAAATGAAAAAAACTACAAGGTAATAAGACCAAATTCAAATAAATTAATAGTGCGTGACATTTCTCTAACTACGCTATTACCAAATATCACACACTATTAATTTATTTGGTCTTATTAACTTTAAGTTCTAATCTATAATCTAAATTGTGCCTATCTTTCTATAAATGAAAATAAAAAGTACAACAGTGAAATTGTACTTGGGGAGATCAGGTGAATAAATTACAAAAAAAAAGTATCTCCTGATTGTGTACTGAAAGTTATTGATGGTTTGCATAGACAGATAGATGGCACAAGTCATCAGTAAATTCCATTTGCACGATTACAGATGCTTTTTTTTTTCTCAATATGGTTGAAGAGTTAAAATGTCTTATATAAGCATTCTTTTTATAAATTGACTAAAAATAATAATAAAATTTTAGGTTTATTTTGTTTTGTAGGGAAAAAATATAATTTTCTCATTGTGATTATCAACCATCGCAGTTGGACCTGATTTTTTTTTCCAATGCTCAAATTTAATGGTAAAATCAAAACATTCCTGAAATGCCCTAAATGAGATTCCCAGCCTGCTAGTCCTGAACATCTATTGAATTGTATCAAATCCTCCAAAAAAAGTCCTCTGTGAAAACCCCAGGACTATAATAGAGAAGCTGAGACAATGGGACCTAATGGAGATTGTTTAAATGACTTGAGGAATAAGCAACAACAACAACAACACAGATAGACCAGCAAGTAATAAAGGTATCATCAGGGTAACTCAGGTTCCTGAAAATATCCTAGATCAGGGGTCGGTAAACTGTGGCTTGTAAGCCACATGCAACATTTTTGGATGTGAAGTTGCGGCTCTTTATATACTTCCATATGTAAATATTATATATTCGAGTACTATTTATTGTTGGCAAGACAAAATTTTGTGGCTCTTTTAAAAACTTTTTAAAACTGTAAATTGTAATTTTTGACTCTTTCAACTCAAAAGTTTGCTGAACTCTGACCTAGATCATCAACTACTTGGAGTTAAGTAAAAACTCTAAATATCCCTTTGTAAAAAACTAGCCGAGTGACAAACCCATGTAAAAGAAACATTCTTTTTTTTTTTTGCTTATCCCTAGTACATGTGGTACAGGCCATGATAATCATGGTGGGTAGTTAGCGACTGCTTTTACTGGTAAGCGCACCATATGTCTACACATGTGAAAAGCAGTTCAACTTTGCACTTACAAATGTGCCAGAACCCCGTTTGGTTACTTGCACTCGCTGGTGGGGTTGGACTTTTGCAAGAATCGGGGGCCATTGGAGCATTTTTTTTTTTTAACAAAAAAAAAGTGTCCAATGCGGGAATCGAACTTGGGTCGTAGTGGTTGAAAACCAAACGGTTTAACCAGCCTTCCACCGACCCCCCCCCAGAAACATTCATACATTCATAATGGTTTCATTTCTTATATAAGATGACACGTTATTGCTTTATATTTAATTTATAATATGATGCATTAGAGTGCCATCTGTTATGATATTTTGAAACTATTATAGACGTCTATGATTCTTTTTAAAAATTAAACAATTTCTACTGTCCTTACTGCAATGGAAAAATTAATGGGAGGGAGTTATTTATATTATTCAACGCATGAAAACACTAGAGATCCAGATTATGTAGAAAGTTCAGAATGTATTTACAAAATGAATTAAACTTTAAATGATTTTTTTGTCAGAAATCAAATCATTAAGTTCACAAACAACTAGTTCATTCTTCATTCTATAATCTTGAAATGCTGGGCATTCGATCAGTAGATGTCTTGAGGTTTGTTCCTCAATACCACAAAAGCAACTTGAATCCTCCACTGCCTTTTTTCTATTTAAAAAACTTTTGAAATTTCCGTGGTTTGTAACAAATTGTGTATTATAAAAATTTGGACGAAAGTATTTAGGGATTTCTTGGGGAAAAAAAAGCTTAAGAAAGTATTATTTGCTTCGTTTTTCAGAACATTCATTCTTGATTTGAGAAAGATATCTATAATTCCTGGGATAAATGGGTCCTAAATTTGTTGATCATCTGTCCTCATTGTTTGCGGAAAAACATTGCTCAATGCAAATATTTATAATTCTACTGTTCTAAAAGCTTATGACCATAATTTGCTTGAATACCATTTCTAAGATTCCACCCTTCAGTGTAGCATATAAAAGCAGAATGATTCAATACAGTATTAGAGCTCTAAAAGAAGCGGTCTGGTAAGTTAAATTGGTGAAACCACTGGGAGGGTTCTCCACTGATGAGCTTTGCACTCCCAATATTTTATCATTGCAGTGAGGAGTAGTTTGTTTTATGTTTCAAAGAAACATTCATGCTTTAATATTTTCATTTCTTATATATGTTTCTATTTTATTTGGAGTTGATTTATAAACTCGTCCTTGGACGAAATGAGACAAAACAATGAAGTAGAACATTACTCTCCAGAACTCCTTTGCTATTGTTTATGTCATTGATTGTGACCACCATTTTTATTTTTTTAGGTTAGGTTCAGGCTTGATTACATTCTTTTGTAAATAATTTAGTAGACTGAAAATATTATATCTTCCAACAAATAATTTTATATAAGAAAGGAAGGAAACAATTGAGTTTTTTTTTATTATTATTATTTTATAAATAAATAAAAATTAGCGACGGCAATGAAATATTATTGGAAGGGCCTGGCTAAAGTTAGGATTCCCTGAATTTTTCCCAGTTAAATCAGCCATTCAGTTTTTAGAGCTCTACTATTGTATTACACAAAATGTAACTACTCACTAAATGTGTAGAAATGAGTATCTTGCCAAATACATACCTTGTTAATATTAAACGTTTAAACCCATGGCTCATTTGAGTAGAAAGCATTTTGAACAACTTAAAAATATATATGTATAAATATTTAGTGAAAATTCTTTACGATTTGAGAATAGATCAAAATAATAAATAGCTAAAAGAAAACAATCAGGGTAGTCAAATAGTAATTTTATTTTAAAAAATTATTAGTGACCTCTTACTCTATAATTTTCGCACAAACATTGGAATATGAGATTTTTAAAATGCACACAACTTAAAAATGATTTAAATCCATTTAAAAAAAAAACACATTACTCATTTATACTTGTCATAGAGAATTTCGAACATATATTAACTTTATAAAACTATTTTAGAGGCGTAATATTCTTTTTAAAATAAAACAATTTCTACTGTCCTTACTGCGATGAAAAAATTAAAGAGAGGGCCTGGCTCATCAGTGGTGAACCCTCCCAGCGGTTTCGCCAGTTTAATCTACCATACCGCTGTTATATTGCATTTTTGGAACTTCCTTTTATAGGTGACTGTTGTAAGACTCTTGGAATGGGTATTTTAGAAGAACTATGGACATAAGCTTTTAGGAAAGCAGAATTAAATATAATTATAAATATATAATATGCTTCGAGCAATCGCTCTTCCGCAAATATCAAATTGTGTCTTTTATTAGAACAATAATGTTACGATGTACTAGAGCGCCATCTGTTATCAAATTATAAAACTATTTTAGAGGCGTAATATTCTTTTTAAAATAAAACAATTTCTACTGTCCTTACTGCGATGAAAAAATTAAAGAGAGGGCCTGGCTCATCAGTGGTGAACCCTCCCAGCGGTTTCGCCAGTTTAATCTACCATACCGCTGTTATATTGCATTTTTTTTATTTTATTTCGTCTCAATTTACAGGTGTTACATTCGAGCACAGCTCGCGAGTCACCTTGTCCTGGCTATTTACACATGGCGAGTTGGTGGAGTAGAAGTGGTCCCCCTAGGCCTTGCAGGAGGGCAGCTGTTGGGCGATGGGCTCTTGACTAAGTGTCAGGGCCGGGTCGTCGGAATCGGGGATTGATATCTCCTTTATTTTGTAGAATATCTTGTATGGTTGGATTATTTGAATTTTGCATTTGGAGGTATAATTTCTTAACGGAAGTTTGGTACATATCTTCTAGATTGGGTTGGTTCAAGTCCTCCTTCAGTATCTTGTTTGATAGGTTGAATGGAGCTCCTATACTTGTCCGAAGGCAGATTCTCATAAATGCATTTATCCTATTTTTGCTTGTGGTTGTAATATATTTACACCAAATTGGGAGTGCGTATGTTACTATCGGGAGGATACAACTTCTGTATAGAGTAAACTTTTGTTCTGTAGTCAATTTGCTTCTATAGTTGAACAGGCTTGATAATGTTATTTTTGCGATTTTTGCTTTCTTTATGATATTTTTGACATGCATGTTGAATTTCAACTTGGAGTCTAAGGTAACTCCAAGATATTTAACGCTGTCAGTCCAGTTAATAGGGCTCTGGTTTACCTTTAGGATGGATTGTGGCTTGAATTTTTTATTGTCTAGTGGAGGAAAAATTATTGCCTGAGACTTTTTTGGGTTGATGTCTAATTTCCAATCGTTGCACCATTTGGTTATACTGTTTATGTAATGTTGGAGTTGTGTAGTTATTATTCCTATTGATTTGGAGTTTGCTAAAATTGCTGCGTCATCTGCGAAAAGTTTTATTTGACATTTTGGATGTTGAGGGAAATCGTTGATGTATATGTTGAATAGGTAGGGTCCAAGGATAGAGCCTTGAGGGACTCCAATCTGGGTTGGTTTTGCCGTGGTTATATAATTCCCTTGCTTAATTGAGAAGGTTCTGTCCTGGAGATAGTTTTTCAAGAATTTGATAAAATCCCTTGGAAATTGATTTTTTGTTATTTTTGCTATCAAGCCATCATGCCATACTCTATCAAAGGCTTTGGTAAGGTCTAGAAAAACAGCACCTACTGCCTCCTTGTGGGACTTTCTTATTTGGATGTAGTCTATTACTGTGATTAGCTGGTGGGTTGTGGAGTGTCCTTTTCTGAATCCAAATTGTTGAGGAATGATAAAGTTAATAGAATCCATGTATGTCTGCAATCTGCGAAGAACAATCCTCTCGTATACCTTACCGATGGTAGAGAGTAGGCTGATTGGTCTGAGATCTTCAGGTGATTTGACAGGTGATTTTTTTGGAATGGTTATGATAATGGCATGTTTCCATGTCTTCGGGAAGTAGCACAGGTGTAATGCTGCATTGAAGATCCCAGCGAGGAAAACTATCCATTTGATGGGGAGGTTTTTAGTCATTTGCGGCGTAATATTGTCGTGGCCTGGAGCTTTGTGATTACCTAGGTTTTTAATCACTTCCTTGACTTCATTTGGCGTTGTCATTGATAGTATATTCTCTTGGGGATGATGGCAAGTGTTATCTGTTAGGTAAGACGGAACCTCATCCTCCGCCTTGGAAAAGTGTTTGGAAAAATGCTCTGAAAGATCATTTCCAATTTCTTTGTCGGTCAGCAAGGTTTTTCCATTTGCATTTAAACTAGTAATTTTGTCAGTTTTTTTCCTAATGGGTTTTGTTTTTTTCCAGAAGTCTGTTGGGCTCGATTCAAGTTTGCTTAAAAAAATATTCCAATTTTCAGATTTCTCTGCTTCAAGGGCTTGATTTACCTTTCCTTGAAGATTGAGGTAAGTAGCTCTATGAGCTGGATCCCAGGTTGATTGCCATCTTTTCCTAGCTTTATTTTTCTCCCTTATTAAGGCTTTGGTTTTTGGGTTCTTTATTAATTTGGAAGATGATACTATGGTGTTTTTCGAGTAGCTATTATTAATTTTCTCGTTTAAAATTACAACTGCTGAATCAATGTCTACTTCAGTTTTCAAGGGGAGTCTGGGGGGCGTGGTGGAGATTAGATCTTGTTGAAAATGAACCTGTTGTATCTTGTAAATTGTATGTAAATGGTGGTCCATTATCAGTGATGATGATCTCTGGAATCCCATGTCTTGCGAAGGTAGATTTCAAAACTGGTAGAATCTCTTTTGCTGAAGTTGATGCTACCTTGATGACTTCAGGAAAGCTGCTGTAGTAGTCTACTATTATTATGAATACAGATTGGTCTAGATAGAAGAAATCAATAGCTACTTTTTGCCAAGGGTAGTCTGCTATTTCGTGAGGTATAAGTGGTTCTTTCCTTTGCGAAGGTTGTGATTCTTGACAAATT
The DNA here is from genome assembly GCA_030710605.1 of Cordylochernes scorpioides. Taxonomy (NCBI): domain Eukaryota; kingdom Metazoa; phylum Arthropoda; class Arachnida; order Pseudoscorpiones; family Chernetidae; genus Cordylochernes; species Cordylochernes scorpioides. The sequence goes on along the minus strand of CP092876.1, from coordinate 925,984 downwards.
CTACACTTATAAACCATCTCTTCTATTTCTCTATCCAGTCCAGGCCAATAAATAGCTTCATGTGCTCTGTTTTTACAAGCAGAGATCCCTTGATGAGACATGTGTAGTGTTTGCAAGATGCTTTCCCTTTGGACTTTAGGGATGACAAGTCTTTGTCCTCTACAAATCAGGTCTTTCCATATATATAGTTCTTCTTTACAATGCCAGTAGGGCTTAACAGCATAGTCCACACTTTTCTTATGAATAGGCCACCCATTCAGTATATGATCCCTTAATTTTATCATTTCTTCATCTGACTCCATATCTCTGAGAATTTCCTGGTAACTTTTAGTGGTCACCTTCAGATTTAGAGTCATAATGGTGTTCTGGAGATCCAGATCTGAGGTGTCGATGGTTTCCTCTGAAATTGAATCTCTAGATAGAGTGTCTGCGGTGTGAATCACTTTTCCTGGTACATATTCTAAATTAAAATCATATCGCATCAATTTCAAGACCAGTCTTTCAAGTCTTGGAGATAATTCCTCTAGTGGCTTTTTTAGTATAGCCAACAAGGGTTTATGATCCGTCTGGGCTGTGAACTTTCTTCCATACAAATGATAGTTAAATCTTTGGCATCCATACCAGAGAGCTAAGAGCTCCTTTTCAATCTGGGCATATTTTTTCTGAGTGTTATTCAAGGATGCGGATGCAAAAGCGATGGGTCTTCCCTCTTGCATCAAGACAGCCCCAAGCCCATGTTGACTAGCGTCCACTGAAAGTGTTACCTTCCGATGGGGGTCAAAGAGGCCAAGAACTGGAGGATTTGATACCAAATTTTTCAGCTCAATGAATTCTTTTTCTATAGCCTCATTCCATGTCCACAGGGTATTCTTTTTTAGGAGTTGTCTTAACAAGACAGTTTTATCTGCCAGATTATGCATGAATTTAGCTAGATAGTTCACAGTTCCCAAAAATCTTTGAAGAGATGTCTTGTCCATTGGTCTTTTTATTTTTTGTATTGCTTCTAATTTAGATGGATCTGCAGAGATGCCATTCTTGGATATCTCATGTCCAATGAACTTAACTTTTTCTTGGGCCAGTTGCATTTTATTGAATTCAAACTTTAAATTATTTTTTCTAGCAATTTCCAAAACCGTAATCAGTCTACTATTGTGCTCCGTGAGGGAGTTTCCGTATATTATTATATCATCCATGTATACTTTTACTCCTTCAATTCCTGTAAACATACTTTGCATTTTTTTATAGAAAACTTCTGGAGCGCTGCAAATACCAAAAGGTAACCGATGGAATCTGTAATACCCATAAGGTGTAGCCATTGTTAAAAGGCTAGATGACTTTTCGTCTAACTTGATTTGCCAAAAGGCTGACTTAGCATCAAGTACTGTATAGATGGGTGATTTTGTGATATCAGCAATGATGCCTTCAGGGGCAGGAAGTTGACGATATTCCATTTTAATCCATGGATTTAGCTCTCTAGGGTCCATACAGATACGAACCTTTCCATTAATGATTACCATCGGGTGTGCCCACTCTGCTGGTTGGTCTACCTTTGAGATGATCTTTTGTTCCTCCATCGATTTTAGCTCCATCTCAACTGGTTTTTTCAGTGCAAACGGAATTCGGCGAGCTAACTGAATTCTTGGATGTGCATTTTCTCTCAGGATCACAGAATGCTCTCCAGGGAGTGTTCCGATCTCATCAAAGACATCTCTGTAGGACTCTATTATCTTTGTAGGTGAAGCATCCATCTTTGTCCTAGTATGGTCCTGTTCCAACGACTCTACTTTTAATATCAGCTCTAATTTTTTACACGCTGCCAATCCCAAAATTGGTGGAGCTGGCAAATCCACGACTAGAAATTCAAGGATTTCAGATTTTTTCCCAGAGGTACATGAAGCCTTGCATTTGCCCCTTATTGGTACTTTTTCTCCTGTATATGAATAAACCGCAATCCCAGTTGGATATATGCAGGGTTTATTTTGCCAATTTTTAATGGTATCCAATGGCAGGATGTTCACCTGTGCTCCTGTGTCTAATTTAAAATTAACTGAATTATTCTCCACCAAGATTATTTTAGTCCACTCTAGACCAGTAATGCTATCTAGGGATAGGTATTGAAGACACATTTCTTCTTCCTCTTCCGCTCTTTCCTCCAACATATGCACTCTGTTCCTACACATTTTAGCAAAATGGTTTGGTTTTTTACATGAATTGCATATTTTACCATATGCAAAACATTTACCATATGGATGTCTGGAACCACAATTTTGGCAAACCTTTGCATTAGGATGTTCCTCAGATACATTAGGTTTTCTACCAACTGGATATTTGAAATTCTTTTTATATTGCTTTTTATATTTTATAGAATGTAAATCAACATCTTCTCTAGTTATATTTTTTACTTGTTGTCTAGAAGTTTCAGTAGCTCTTCCCAAGTCTATGGCTTTAGCTAAAGAAAGATCAGGATCTTGTAGCATCCTTTCTTTTAAAGCTTTGTCTTTAATTCCAATTATAATTCTATCTCTGACCAAGGAATCTGCAAGCTCTCCAAATTCGCAGTCCATGCTTTTATTTTTCAATTCAGTTACATAGTCATCAAAATTCTGATTCTCCCCTTGTTCCGTTGTAAAAAACTGGTACCTCTTATAGGTTGTGTTTTTATATGGTTTAAAGTGTCCATCAAACAGTTCAAGTATATCCGGAACAGTCGGAGAGGCATCAGTTTCTTGTATTTTAAATGTAGAGTATATATCTAGGGCTAACTCACCAATATTATAGAGTAGAATAGCCCTTTGTCTTGGAATAGATTTTTTATCTATTTCTGTGGCTATGTAAAACATTTGGAATCTCTTTTTCCATTTACCCCATGCTTCTGATGGGTTTGTTCCAGGCACAAATGGCTGCAAACTATTCCCGGTACTCGAGGCCATTTTTCAACGTGTTAGGCTTAATTGATATTTGAAATTTTACTTATCTTTCAAAATCCCGGCGCTGCCACCATGTTGTATCTTTTATACGGGTTCATTTACCTTTAGCTTTATATATATTTAATATAGTTACAGCCTTTATGTATATAGACAATTAATATACCGCCGTGCTAGAACAATTATATATTTATTATGCGGCGTTGTTTACATACTGTGTTGCCAGATCTTTTGTAGCACAGATTATAACTATATACAACAGAACCCAATTAGTTACTCGGCTGAGCTGGGTTGTGAATTCATCCTTTGGGCAATTCAATTCAAAGATTACAGGGAGATGGTCAGATGATAAATCGTCGGTGGTTCTGGCCTTTGGGGTCCAGGGAATGTTTTTAAGTACAGCGAAGTCTAGGAAATCGGGATTGCCGAGTGGACTGTAATGCGTGGGTGACGAAGGTGCGACAATTTCGAGGCTTTCTCTTTCAGAGAAATTGTGCAGCACGATTCCACTGTTATTTGAAGTTGGAAAAATCAATGTCAAAGTGGAGTGTCAAGATATTACTTACAAACTTAGAGCGTTGGTGGTGAAAGGAGAAAAGAGGGCTTTGATGGGAAGAGAATGGATAAATAGATTGAAATTGGGCTGTTTCGCGGTAAAACATATGCCTGTGGAAATTACCATTGAGGAAATTTTGAAGGAAAATCAAGCCCTATTTGTGGAGACAACCGAACCAATAAAAGGTTTCACATTTTCAGTAAACATGTGTGATGTGAATCCAATTTTCCATAAGGCTCGTCCGGTGCCTTTCGCCATTAGGCCAGCAGTTACTGAAGCATTAGACAAAATGGTGGCTAAGGGTTATCTATGTGAGGTGGCGAGCAGTAAATGGGCCACTCCAGTGGTTGTAGTGCCGAAGAAAAATAAAGAGATCAGAATTTGCTGCGACTTCAAGGTAACTCTAAATAAATATTTGGACACTGCGGCCTATCCCCTTCCCACACAGCAAGATTTATTCTCCACATTGGCCAAGGGAAAATACTTTTCTAAATTGGACTTGAGGAACGCTTATCTGCAATTAGAGGTGGACCCAGGCACCCGACCGTTACTAACGATAAATACTCATAAAGGGCTTTTCAGGTTTAAGAGAATGCCATTTGGATTGGCAAATGCGCCCAGTTATTTTCAATCTGTAATGGATAGGGTTTTGTCAGGTATAAGAGGCGTAATTTGTTATATTGATGATGTCCTTATAGCCACAGCATCAATTGAAGAACATCTGGCGTTGTTGAAGACTATATTTGCTCGCTTGGCGAAGTATAATATCAAACTAAAGAAAGAAAAATGCCTATTTTTGCAAAAAGAAATTGAATATTTAGGACATCTTGTCACGGAAGAGGGCATCAGACCTTTAGATCATAAGGTACAAGCAATACAGAAGGCCAAAACGCCTACGAATATCTCTGAATTAAGGTCATTTCTTGGTTTGGTAAACTTTTATGGGAAGTTCATACCCAATTTGCCAGAGCTTTTGAAGCCTCTTCATGAGCTTCTTCACAAAAAACGTCCTTGGGTTTGGACAAAGGAATGTGGAGAGGCCATTGACAAGTGCAAGAATAGCATTACCTCTGAGAGGGTGCTAGTCCCTTATGATGCGACTTTGCCATTGTGTTTGGCCACTGATGCATCGCAGATTGGAGTGGGCGCTGTGTTGTCACATATTATAGAAGGCCAGGAGAGACCGATTATGTTTGCCTCACGGACTTTATCGGTAGCAGAACAAAATTATTCTCAGATTGAGAAGGAGGCTCTAGCCATTATTTATGGAGTTACCAAGTTTCATCAATTTATTTATGGAAGAAAATTTATTCTTATTACAGACCATAAGCCATTGGTGACCATTTTGGGCTCAAGATCAGGAATCCCCACCTTATCTACTTCAAGATTGCAGCGTTGGGCGCTTATTTTGTCAGCTTATACTTACGATATTAAATTTCGAAGAACTCAAGACCATGGGAATGCAGATCTTCTGTCACGTTTTCCTGTGGGCTGTGAAGAAATTCCAAGATTAAATAATGTCTATGCTTTATCCTATGTGGAAGAATTGCCGATCACAGCAGAGGAAATTGCCACGGAAACTGAAAAAGACGAAGTGCTCTCATTGGCCAAATTTTATACTCAGCAAGGCTGGCCTGAAAAGGTGGCTGATCACCTCAGACCTTATTTTCAAAGGAAACTTGAGCTAACTGTAGATGGGGAGTGTTTGGTTTGGGGAATGAGAGTTGTCATTCCACCATCTCTCAGAATAAAAATGTTGAACTGTCTTCATGAGACTCATTCCGGTATGAACAAAATGAAGGCTGTAGCAAGATCACATTTTTGGTGGCCAAATCTAGATACCCAAATCGAGTTTTTGGTAAATAAGTGCAGAAGCTGTCAGCAATCCCAGGATGGGCCAAATAAAGGAAAATGGCAACCCTGGAGATGGTCAACCAGACCTTGGCAAAGAATCCACATTGATTTTGCAAATAAGGAAAACATTAATTTATTAATAGTAGTAGATAGTCATTCGAAGTGGATCGAAGCCATCCCAATGAGAGAGACCACCACACGCAAAACCATTGAGCAACTACGGCGACTTTTTTCTTCCTATGGTCTACCGGAGGAACTTGTATCTGATAATGGACCTCAGTTTACTGGTAGTGAAATGAAAGGTTTTCTGGAAGGAAATGGAATTAAACAAACATTGATCCCGGCGTACCACCCGCAAAGTAATGGCTTGGCTGAAAGAGCGGTTAGAACAATTAAGACTGCCCTGGATAAAAATAAAAGGAAAATTGGGGATACCATTCAAGACACCTTATCAAAAGTTCTTCTGGCATATCGAAGCACCCCGCATGTGACAACGGGAAAGACTCCATCAGAGCTCTTTATTGGGCGTGCGCTTCGAACCAGAGTATCGTTGATACATCCCAGCTTGGCATCTAGAGTTAGGGACCAGCAAGCCAGGCAAATGAAGTATGATCGGCGAACCCATTTGGAAGAATTCCAGATAGATGATTTAGTGTGGTGTAAAAACTTTAGAGGTGGTGATAAATGGATCCCAGGAAAAATTGTGGGCAAGAAGGGAACTAGAGTCTACACCATTTTGATCCACGGACAGGTAAAGGCCTATCACAGGGATCAAATTAGAAAAAGGTGGAGGAATGGTGAGGAAGATGAGAGTGGAGATGGAGAGCGTCAACCCGAGCACTCAAGAGGAGCAGGTCCCAGTGCCATAATCTCGGAGGTTGTACGAGACAGAGGTTATATGGAGTCGCTGTCGCCAGGACTAACTAGCCAGCGGTCGGATCAAGATTCAGAGGTTCAGAGTGATACAGACGATGGAAAGTCATTGGAGCCTCTTCGCTCGCTGGACCCCGAGGCCTTGAAAGAGGAGGGTCCTGTCCTAAGGCGGAACCCACCTCGAGCGAGGAGACCGCCTGTGAGATTTCGTGTTTGAAGAGAGAAGATGGTGATATATAGCTAGCAATAAATATGTATATATATATGTTTCTATGAAAATGTTAATCTGCAAGACGCAGGTTATCATCATCCCTTTTTGATTTGTTTTTGTCACTTTTTGGCGTTTCGAAAATAAACAATAAAAGGCTGTATCAGACTTTACTAAGACAATAAAGATTTGCTAAAAATGAATGTGTACGAAGATGTTGCAGTTTACATACTGTGTTGCCAGATCTTTTGTAGCACAGATTATAACTATATACAACAGAACCCAATTAGTTACTCGGCTGAGCTGGGTTGTGAATTCATCCTTTGGGCAATTCAATTCAAAGATTACAGGGAGATGGTCAGATGATAAATCGTCGGTGGTTCTGGCCTTTGGGGTCCAGGGAATGTTTTTAAGTACAGCGAAGTCTAGGAAATCGGGATTGCCGAGTGGACTGTAATGCGTGGGTGACGAAGGTGCGACAATTTCGAGGCTTTCTCTTTCAGAGAAATTGTGCAGCACGATTCCACTGTTATTTGAAGTCCTTGATCCCCAAAGAGGGTGTTTGGAGTTCCAGTCTCCTGCAACGATTATTGAGTGGTTGTGTTTTATCAGTTGGTTCAAATCTTCTTCCAATAATGGTGCATCAGGCTTCTTATAAATTGCTGTGATTTGCAAGAGTGTTTTTCCATCTGGTTTTATCAAAATTGAAGTATTTTCCAAGTTTAAAGTATGAATCAGCATAATTTTATATTTAAAAAAGGATTTTATGATGATGGCTGTTCCCCCACCTTTTCCTGTAATTCGATCAGTTCTAATGGTTTGATAGTTCCTGAACTTTAGATCAATTGAGGGTTTAAGGTGAGTTTCACTGAGCAGAGCAATGTCAATTGAGTTATCTTCTAAAAAGTGCAATAATTCTTCTTTCTTTGATCTGATTCCGTTACAATTCCAAACAATAATTTTAAAAGGTAATTTGAAATTCATTGTAGGTATGTTTTGATTACTTGCATCAATTTTTCACACAGGTCCTTAGTTTCAGAACGAGAAGTTTTTCTTGTCACAACCTCAGCATTGCTTTGGTTTTGTTGTTCTACCATTTTCGGCAGTGTTTCAGATCTTTTTGAAATCGGAAGTGGGTTGTTGGGTTTGTACTGACCAGGGTATCTTGGCTGTTGCTGATGTACTCTTGGAAACTTAGGGCATCCGCGGTAATTGGCTGTGTGCGCTTCTTCGCAGTTTGCACACTTTGGGGGAAGTTGTCTTGACTTTCTTGGGCAGTCCTTCGAATGGTGCTCCTCGGCACACTTGACGCATTTTGGTTTCAGGAAGCAGTTAAGTTGACCGTGCCCGAAACCCTGGCAGTTGAAGCATTGAGTCACACGGTTTGTTGTTCTGAAAGATTCTACTGCAATTTTCTGATAGAGAAGTTCAGTTATTCCGTAAATTTTCTTGTTGTGTTCATTTTTCGGTAATTCTACCAGTACTAAATTCATTGGCCTTTTAGTTGATTGTCTATGAAGTCTCTTCACAGAGGTCTCAGTAAAGCCCATTGTTGCAAGTTCTATTGCTATATCTTCAGTCTTGTAGGCTGTTGTCACGCCCTTTAATACCACTTTGAGCGGTTTTTCTTCTTGGAGTCTATAAGAGTAGCCGCCATTATTTTTTTGAACATATTCCCTGATTTTTTTGAAGTCTGAAATATTTTTGGCCTTGATAATGTGCTTATTTCCTGAGATCGTACATTGGAATTTATCTGTGCACAGGTCTTTCAGCTCTTGGCAGAGCAACTTCCAGTCTGTTACATTTTCTGCTATTACAGGTGGTATTCTTGGCTTTTTTGCAAGTGTGACTTTTGTCCAAGGACCATCTTCATCAATGTCTTCTTCGTTAACCTGAGGAGGGGTAGCTGCGGACGTTTCTTGAGGGACTTCAGTTACCTCGTTCATGGAGACATCGTTTTCATTATGCTGTGAGACAACCTCCATTCTCGGTGTCTTATGGCTACGTGATGTTGAATCTGATGGAGATTCGCGAGTTCGTTTCTTTGTTGAAAGAGTTTCTTCTACTTTGTACTCGATGCCACATTTTTCAAGAATTTTCAAAAGTATGTTGGTTTCGATTATACTGACCTTTTCGCCAGCTGGGCCGATCGTTGATTTGATTACAATAGGCTGCATATTTTTCCTATCTGAAAATTTTATCTGAAAATTTATTTACTATCTGTTATATTGCATTTTTGGAACTTCCTTTTATAGGTGACTGTTGTAAGACTCTTGGAATGGGTATTTTAGAAGAACTATGGACATAAGCTTTTAGGACAGCAGAATTAAATATAATTATAAATATATAATATGCTTAGAGCAATCGCTCTTCCGCAAATATCAAATTGTGTCTTTTATTAGAACAATAATGTTACGATGTACTAGAGCGCCATCTGTTATCAAATTATAAAACTATTTTAGAGGCGTAATATTCTTTTTAAAATAAAACAATTTCTACTGTCCTTACTGCGATGAAAAAATTAAAGAGAGGGCCTGGCTCATCAGTGGTGAACCCTCCCAGCGGTTTCGCCAGTTTAATCTACCATACCGCTGTTATATTGCATTTTTGGAACTTCCTTTTATAGGTGACTGTTGTAAGACTCTTGGAATGGGTATTTTAGAAGAACTATGGACATAAGCTTTTAGGACAGCAGAATTAAATATAATTATAAATATATAATATGCTTCGAGCAATCGCTCTTCCGCAAATATCAAATTGTGTCTTTTATTAGAACAATAATGTTACGATGTACTATTACGATTGCTCGAAGCATATTATATATTTATAATTATATTTAATTCTGCTGTCCTAAAAGCTTATGTCCATAGTTCTTCTAAAATACCCATTCCAAGAGTCTTACAACAGTCACCTATAAAAGGAAGTTCCAAAAATGCAATATAACAGCGGTATGGTAGATTAAACTGGCGAAACCGCTGGGAGGGTTCACCACTGATGAGCCAGGCCCTCTCTTTAATTTTTTCATCGCAGTAAGGACAGTAGAAATTGTTTTATTTTAAAAAGAATATTACGCCTCTAAAATAGTTTTATAATTTGATAACAGATGGCGCTCTAGTACATCGTAACATTATTGTTCTAATAAAAGACACAATTTGATATTTGCGGAAGAGCGATTGCTCGAAGCATATTATATATTTATAATTATATTTAATTCTGCTGTCCTAAAAGCTTATGTCCATAGTTCTTCTAAAATACCCATTCCAAGAGTCTTACAACAGTCACCTATAAAAGGAAGTTCCAAAAATGCAATATAACAGCGGTATGGTAGATTAAACTGGCGAAACCGCTGGGAGGGTTCACCACTGATGAGCCAGGCCCTCTCTTTAATTTTTTCATCGCAGTAAGGACAGTAGAAATTGTTTTATTTTAAAAAGAATATTACGCCTCTAAAATAGTTTTATAATTTGATAACAGATGGCGCTCTAGTACATCGTAACATATATTAACTTTATAAAGTAAATAAATTTAACTTTAAATATATATTTGCAGCGGACCGATTTTAAAAAAAATATTATTTCAGAATTCACTGGATAACAAACAATCTCTAAGCACCTGACGAAGGCAAGTTGTTCTGGTACAACATTCCATCACTTGTCCTGTCCTTTACAAACAAAAAGCATCTCGCAACCGGTTAATTATGAATTTTTCAGAGATATGAAGAAAAGAGTCGAAAATTGCCACACTGCCTTTTTATATTTTAACTTTTAACTTCTTGAAAACTTGATGCTAACTCTATTGAAAATTGTATTTCAGAATCATCCCTGGCTGAACATAAAATTCACTGAGCTGATCAAGAGAAGAAATTTCATTGCTATTACTGTCTTGGTTTCTACAATAGCACAATATCCATACTCTCGCATTTTTCAATGATGGGCCAAGCACATTTTAAAATCTCAGTGGTTTAACTCTCTCTCTACAATTATTTTACCACCTAAAAGTCTAACGTCATTTTTATAAGATAGTCATTAATTATATAAATTATTTACAAAAAGATATCATACAAAATTTTGCAAAGGTATCTCGAATTTTAAAAAATAAAAACACAAAAAATTTCAATTATAAACAACTCATTTCTAAGTCAATGTAGGTAAGACTTACAAACAACTGGGCATTTCTGTCTCAAAAAAAAAATTGTAGCATTGTATGCAATTATATAGTGGGGATACTGGCTATTATTACAAATAGGGAGCATTAACTCTACTTTAATTATAACCTTCCAAAAGCAAATGAATGCTCTTTGGTTTTCTTACTTCGTAGATTCTTGCATTAGATCAGAAATAATTTAAAAGTTAGTTGAATGAGTAATTGAGATTTTGTGAAAATAAATATGATGGCTGCATTATTCTATCGCTGATGAGCTTTCCTCTTCTTTCCAGGTGCATAGTCTTTGTCTCCAATGATTTGTCACTGTTCATGCTACTGAATTAGACCTCTCATCCAGAAGACCTTCAACATCATCGAGCGTCTGCCAAGCCAAGGGATCAATTATGGCACTCATTCTTTTCTCTCATTAACCAAGGCATTCACCTAAAAGTTTTTCTTGAGCCTTGAAATAAAAAAGTTCACAAATACCTCTGCTTGCCTGTAGGAGGACTCCTCTTCCTTGAGGGTCAATTTAATTGTCTTTTATCCTTTTACTGTCTCTGGAATAAGGTGTTTACCAATGACACAGAGTTTTAATAAAATTGATTCAAATCTATTTCGAGCGATACTTTTGCAGTTCATTTCATTTCTGGGATGGGGAGCGCATTGGCTTGGTGTGGAAAATGTGGTTCCATTCAAGTCATACACAGGTTTTTATATTGTATTAAGTTAATGTATAAAAACCATATAATTCAACACTGTATGAAGCGCAGTGTCAATGCTAGAACTCAATTTATTGTTGTATCTTCTCATGTTGAAATATAAACAAGTTTAGTAATTTATTTTAGATATAATTTTGAATTTAGCGTGGAATACTTACTATGTAGAGTAAAATGATACTGGATTGCACAAAGGTAAATTTTGATGTGAAAATTCCTCTCATAAGAAACTAACTGCTCTTATAGGTTGGAAGCTAATTCTGTTAAAATCGTCTATGAAGTCATCCTCAGTGCCTTTGGTCCTTGTAAAACCACATGAATAGTCTATCTTTTGTTCTTGTGTTACTTCTTGATTTATAAATTAAAATCTATCCCAAAATCCCATCCTGCAGCCTCATCTTGGCGGGATAGTGAAACAGGTAGCACAGGAGAAATAAGTTGGGAGTTTAACTCCTGGTGGGGCCACCCTAGGCTGTGATATATACTCAGCTAATGTAGGAAGGCACAAATTTGTACAAGTTTGTTCTCCTGAGGAGCGGCTACAAAAGGCGTCTGTACTCCACGTTATAAGCGATCCCAAACCAGAAGCAAAGTCACTCTGTTACCGAGTACTTCCAGGTCCCCAGACCAATAGCAGTTGCACCCTCTTTTACCTCTCCATAAAGGTTGCTGTAATATTTTGTACAATTAGGCAACACTAATCACATAATAACATAAATGAGTATTTATTTACATTCCAAATTATATATGTGTTTAGCATTTCTAGCCCGCGAGACCGAAAATATCTTTATTTACGGGCTGCTAACTAAAATAAAATGATTTTTGAGCGCCAATGGCTGCGTAAAGCGGAATATATATAAACCACCATGACCAGGCTGGGGAGGCTAGGGACAGGATCTCCGTTAGGGAAGAGGCAGGTTAGACCGGAGTGGAGGTCAGGAGGCAGGAAGAAGGCGGGAGGACTAGAACTTTGCAGCTCTAGCTCTTACAGTTGGGCAAGACATTGATCTTGCCTCGTGGTTGGCAGAGAGGCCCTTGGGTGAGCCGTTGGCGCACTTGGCCGTGCGCGGGTTGGCGAGAGTTGGACAGCTTCGGCCTTGGTGGTCACAAGAAGCGCAGTAGAAGCAGGAGACCATAGCCTTGGTGCACCTATCGGCGTTGTGGCCGTAGCCACAGCAGCGGTAGCTGACGCGGACAGACTCTTCGTAGTTCAGGATCACTTGGTCTACAATGATCCTGCCGCGTCTTCCAATAGCCTTGTAGGAAGCCAAGTCCAGCTCGATGAAGGCCGTGCAGGTGCCATTTCTGGTCGGAGATCTGTGTGCCACGCGGACAGACAATGTCCTCGTCTGCGGTTTCCGCCTCCACGTTGAAGAGGCAGATTCTTGGGAGGAATTGTCTCAGTTCCCGGAATTTCAGGCCTTGGAGCTTGTTGTCCAGGGCAGAGCTGACGGCAGGAATGGCCTCTGGAGTGCAGCACCAGTTTTCCCCTGGTCCGCAGAGACGCGCAGACGCCCTAACCCGCGAGACCTGTAGACAGATGATTATATATAGGCGAGAGAATACAGAGTATTCATTTATATATCATAGTTTCTTCTGTGGTGTTGGTGTCTTGTCCATGGAGCACATCAGATCGTCGTGCACCCTAATCAAAATACTGGCCAACAAAGGTGCCTTGTATAGTTTCTTCTGTAATTGACAATAGAAAAAAAAAACTGAGAATCTCTGAAACCTGATTGAGATCTTCTAAATTATATCAGAGGTATTAAGCAACAACAACAAAATGAAATACTTATTTTTAGAGAGCATTGCAATTTTAACAAAAGTTTCTTTTTATCCCAGTGCTTGTAATTAGAAAACTTCATGATGGTTAGAGAAAAGTCTTCAGTTGATTATCAAAGAATTTGAAGCACATACTGTGACAGTCCAACTTGGCTTCAGATGAGGACGCTTGGATAACAGTCACTTTTGATGCAGATCCTGATGCTATTAATGGTTACTTTTATTGGGGGCAGATAATTTTACCAGGTACCCATAATCAAAATTGAGTTTTTATAGCATTTTTTATGTCTATCCCTACCACAGGTTAGCCCACTACACTCTATGTTAATTGGGGGTGTTGGTATGGGAATTTATACCTCTATATCTTATGCCTGTTATCCTATCTACCATCTGGGGTATGTTTCAGCTCTCCCACAATACTGAACCCCCCCCCCCCCAAAAATAACTTAGAGAGTATTGAAATGGCACAATTCTGATTTACAGACAATCATTAAGATCTAACAAGATTCAACAGGGTGTGTCACAAAGTACTTATTGTGATGTAAGGTGCTAAAAAGGTAGTATTTTGCCAAGAATTGATTTATAATTGGTGTTCACAATACTTAGGTTAAAGTGATGTAATTTTTATAATTAAACTGGCAAAATCACTGTGAGGGTTCACCAGTGATAAGCCAGGCCCTCCTATTACAGTAAGAGCAGTAGAAAATTATTTTATTTTTAAAATAACCATATGTATCTAAATTGTTTAAATTTATTATAAGAGATGATGTGCTAATGCATTATGTTAATAATTATTATCCTGTAAACAACCTACTAGATTCTGCTTTGAAAAGATAATCCAAGCATGATGTTAACTACATTTAAGTGATGTACCAATGTTTGCAAAATAGAGAACACTGGGGATCTAGTCTAAGGAAATTGATAAACATCTCTGATCAACAGTAAATACCTGTACTAACAAGAAGTAGAGGATATCAGAAGTTTCTGAAATTGTAAACATAAAGGAGGTAAATTTAATATTTAAAATACTGTAATGTGGAAAATACTAGGAAGCTACCATTCTTATAACATATTGCCAACGAAACTAAAACCTTTCTGTCAATAAGTAAGCTGGTGATTTTGGGTTATCAAGAACAAATAAACCGAATATGATTTTTAAAATATCAACTTGGACCCTCTATCATTGAAAATTAGAATTATATTTCTATAGCCCAAAAAAAAAATAAGACCTAATCCAAATAATTTATTTGGATTAGGTCTTATTTTCTTTTATTATAATCAATAATACAAATTGTGCTTTATCATTTCTATAGCCCTTATACTGCAATGAGATAACACTGAAAGAGAGAGAGAATGGGTCATCAGTTGTGAACCCTCCTGGGGGTTTCGCCATTTTAATCTCCAAACTGCTTCACTTTTGTATTTGTGATGTCTATAGTTCCTTCAACACACCAATTTACTGGTACTCATAGCAAATACAGAGTACAGTGGACCCTCGGTTTGCGAGCACAATCCGTTCCAGTTCCAGAGCCATGCTCGTACTCCAAAACGCTCGTAGTGCGAAACTAATTTCTTATTTTTAATAATTGAAACTCGGGCAATTCTTCTTGCTAGAACAATTTTGCAGCAAAATTTTGCTCGTAGAGAAAAGCTCGTACTCCAAGGTGCTCGTAAACCGAGGGTCCACTGTATATAAAGACATTCAGTTTAATACAATATGTAAATCAGTCTGGAGATTAAAATAGCAAAACTGCTGGGAGGGTAAATTACTGATAAGCCATGGCCTCCCTTTTTCAATTATTGCATTATGAAAAAAAAAAAAGGCATCTCCTTATCATGCGACTTTTTCTTAATTTATTCACCTTATCCCAGTATAATTTCATCACATTGTATCACGTCCTCACGCAATTCTAGCCTTAACTACCAGTTTCATGATTTTTCAGGTTGCCTGAATGACCAGTTTTTTTGGTCGTT
Organism: Cordylochernes scorpioides; assembly: GCA_030710605.1. Lineage (NCBI taxonomy): Eukaryota > Metazoa > Arthropoda > Arachnida > Pseudoscorpiones > Chernetidae > Cordylochernes > Cordylochernes scorpioides. The sequence goes on along the minus strand of CP092876.1, from coordinate 910,951 downwards.
GAGGTACAGCTTGCACCACGCTGATGAGGGCCAACAGTCCGAAACGCATACGTAGTTAGCTTTTCTTGATTAATCAAGAATGGGTATTTGGCCAATTCTGGAATAATTAAAAATCAACGAGAATAGTTGATATTAATTCCGACAGATGGAGCAAGCCAACAGCAACTTTCAGTTGCATGATAAGGAGATGCCTTTTTTTTTTCTTCTTAATTTATACATCTTATGCCTGTACAATTTAAAATTTGTATTATTTTTCCAAATATCTAAAAGAAAATAAGACCTAATCCAAATAAATTAATAGTATATGATGTTTTGGCAACAGCATTGTTACCATCATCAAACAAAAGAATAAAATATAGCTACCAGTAAATAAGACCTAATCCAAATAAATTAATTAAAACATGTCACACACTATTAATTTATTTGTATTAGGTCTTATTTTATTGTAGCTATAATCTATAATCCAAATTGTACTTTATCATTTTCCAAAGGTATATATATTGGTGAAAATGTAAACAAAATGTATATACTGTATATTGGTGAAAATGTAAACAAATGTGTATATATTGGTGAAAATGTAAACAAAATGTATATATATTGGTTTTATTTTAAAAAGAATATTACGCCTCTAAAATAGTTTTATAATTTGATAACAGATGGCGCTCTAGTACATCGTAACATTGGTGAAAATGTAAACAAATGTGTATATATTGGTGAAAATGTAAACAAATGCGTATATATTGGTGAAAATGTAAACAAAATGTATATACAGTATAACCTCGTTAATTCGACACACCCCAATTCGACACTCGGCGATAATTCGACCATGTTCCGATGTCCCGACCTCCGGCCTATCAAATAACAAACCGTAATTCGACAGTATCGATAATACGACAGTTCCGATAGTTCGACCATTTTAAAATTCGAATTTCGACAGTTGAATGTTATTTTACATGCAACTTTACCGCTAAACGGTATTACGGCGGCGACGATCGGCATCGGCGGGCGGCGACGATCGGCAACAGCGGGCGTCGATACGATCGCGCCTGCGCACTTTTGGTTTCTGGTTAGTTTAAGTTTCACTTTGCAGTGCCGTTGCGCAATTTCGCGGATGTTATTTTTGTTTTTTTTACGCGGGAATTTCGGCATCATGCGCTAACTAATAATAATTTTTATTTTTAACATTGAAATATTTTAGCTATTTTTAAATTTATAAATAATTTCTTTTTAAATAAATAAATCTTTATAAAATGATCCATCAATGATTATGATAACATTTTATTTCAATATTCCATTTCTGTGTTATTATAAAAGATTTAAACACAAAATCAATAACACCTGCAGCAGCAGTGGATGCCTTTAATACATTAAAATTTATTTATTAAAAGACATTTCAGAGGAAGAAAGGCATGCATGTTTTTTCAAAATGCCATCTGGAATACATCCTGAATAGGATTTCAGTGCAAAAACAGATATCTATAAAGGAAATTTTTAAAAGATCTTCATGATTATTTTAAAATAATATTTTAAAATTTTCTTTTTATTTACCATATTTATTTCCTTTCAACTGCTATATTTTTCAATTAGAATAAAATATTATTTAATATATTATATTTAATATTTTAATGTCTGTAGAGTTAATATTTGATTATATTACTGAAAAGAAACACATTGCCAATAAATTTATTTGTTACAATTATTTATGTTTCTAAAATATGTATTAATGCCATTTTGTCACTGATACTAAAAGTTAATCATGAAAATAATATAAAAACACACAATGGTTTCAATTAATATCATTAATTTATATTACAAAGCTATTAAAAAATATATATTTTAGCGAGTTAGATGATTACCTAATCATATAACCATATAACCTTAATTCAACACTTCCTTTAATTCAACCGAAAGCTCTGATCCCTTGGGGTGTTGAATTAAAGAGGTTCGACTGTATATTGGTGAAAATGTAAACAAATGTGTATATATTGGTGAAAATGTAAATAAATGCGTATATATTGGTGAAAATGTAAACAAAATGTATATATATATTGGTGAAAATGTAAACAAAATGTGAACACAAGGTAATAAGACCAAATCAATCTCATTCAGTACTTTTGTCTGAAGATGGTAACAACGCTGTTACCGAAACGTCACACACTATTTATTCATTTGGATTTGGTCTTATTACCTTGTGTTTATAATCTATAATACAAATTGTGCCTTATCAGTAAACAAAATGTATATATATATATGTTGGTTAAAATGTAAACAAAATGTATATATATTGGTGAAAATGTAAACAAAATGTATATATATATTGGTGAAAATGTAAACAAATAAAAGAGTCGGCAAACATTAATATATTTAAAAACTTTTATTAAAAAAAAATAGGTCACCAGAATATTTATGTAAAGAATATTCTCTCAGCAACGGTGTAAAATTTAAACGATAACATGATAATATATATATGTTCATAGAAGAGATTCATAAATTGAATTTACAAACAAAATTAGGAAATATGCAAATACAAAAATATATTCAAAACATAAATCTAAACACAACACTACAGATAAATATATTTATACTAAAAATTAAGAAACCTAACCCATTTTCTAAAAGAAAATAAACCCCTAATTAGAAAAAAAAAACAAAAAAAACTAAAACTTCTTCAAAATGAAGAGGTCTTGATACTAACTCAAAAGAATAATGAGAATGGTAAAGTATGCAAATACAATCAAACCTCCATATGACATATCATTGGGAATCAAGATTTTGATCTTGTTATATAACAATGGTTAAAATAATTGCAACTAGAAACTTTATAGATTTATGATGTTTAATAAGGTATATGTAAATGTAAAGCCTATACATTCATTTGATTAGTATAGGGCTATATAAACTGGAACCTCGTTATAAACTGCCCTCGTTATAAGAGCTACTTGATTATAGCATCTTGCTCTTTCTTATCAAACTCAATCCTATCAGGATATCAAAGCCTGTGGAGATTTTTGATGTTATCTGAGCTGAGTAGAGCTCATCAATTGATGAGTTAATGCAGTCAATGATGTGGTTTAGGGTTGCAGGTTGTAATTTTTTTTGTTATTAAAAGGAATTATAGAAGCTTTCAGAAGGGTTCTTTATCAGCTTGATAGACAGCTTAGTTTAGTTAACCTCTATATACTATAATTCAACTATCATTTCCAACTATTTCCCTTCAAATTACCATCTTGAATTCAACTTTCTTCTTCTTTCTTATCTCCACTCAATCATATTAGGGTATCAGGCTTGTTGATGGTGTCTGCTGGGGATGAGTAAAGCTCATCAATGGATGAGTCAATACAGTCAATGATGTGGTTTGGGGTTGCAGGTTGACACTTAGTACATAGTGGGAAAACCTTGCAACCATTCTGGAAAGTCATTGTCCATAGATGACCAGATTTAAGTCTGGAAACCAAGGACTTCTGTTCTCTTGGGAGGACAGAATTGATGTTTGTATCTCCTGCTCTGTACCAGTAATGTCATGCAGTAGATTATAACACACCATAATAACATCTCTACAAAGGACAGTTTCCATAGTCAAAATGACAATTTTTTAATAATTACTTTGAGGTTCTACTGTTTATATTTTCTCCCGATGCCATCTTCAATTCGAAAGATAGCCATCAGTTTCTCTACATATCAATTTTTTTAAAAACAATTTCCAATCAATCTCCTTTAATATTCTACTTTGTGTCAAGTAACATGTATATTAAATATATATTCTTTATTTTTTTTTAGTTCGTTAAACATTTTTTTAAAACAACTTTTGAAAAAATAATGCACTTTTTCCTCAATATGAAAAAAAAAATATATATAGCACCTTTTTTTTTGGGGTTTTTAATTTTCCAAGAGTTTTACACTATTATATAATATTTTAAATTGATAAAAAAAAAATGATTATATAAATATACAGACAAAAATTAACAATCGCAAACACAAGAAAAAAATTTTTTTCTCTGAAAAAAAAAAATCTCACAATTTACTTTTGGGACTTTCTAGGCTAATTGAAAATTCCACCATTAATCTTTGAATATAATTTCAATATGATAAGGTACAATTTGGATTATAGATTATAAACACAAGGTAATAAGACCAAATCCAAATAAATAAATTCAGTACTTTTGTCTGAAGATGGTAACAACGCTGTTGCAGAAATGTCACACACTATTTATTTATTTGGATTTGGACTTATTACCTTGTGTTTATAATCTATAATCCAAATTGTGCCTTATCCTTTTTATAGACTTCAATGGACCTAAGAAGTTATTCTTCCTATGAGCTGAAGAAAATGAATTCCACATTCAGTACTTTGTCTGAAGATAGTAACAACACTGTTACCGAAACATCACACACTATTTATTTGGATTTGGTCTTATTACCTTGTGTTTATAATTTCATTATCATAATAATTTTTACAATAGATGGTTTTTATACTATTTATACTTCTAAATTAAGTTTTAAATAGGGAAGACATATTTTAAGAACTAAATTGCAAAGAAAAAAAATGTATTTTTTTTTACCTAAGGCACTTGATAAATATAATAACAATGGATGTGCAAATATGGTAATCGAGGCACAAATAATTTGCATATTTTAAAAGCTCTAACTTTATAGGATTAATGATGTAAATGGGTGAAATCATTATGATGAAAAATTCTTTGGGATTTCTTTATATTTTCTATCACATTTTTAGGGTCGAGCGTGCAAATACAGGTACACACACACATAAAAAAAAAATTTCAAACTATAATTTAAGGTAGTTTTATATAAGTAATCTTTCTCTTTCATCTAATGATAATGATTGAAATATGAACATTAATGGGAAAAATTGAAGAAAAAAAAATTATATCAGCATTTAGAGAAAATTTGAATTTGAAAAAAAAAAAAAAAAAAAAAAAAGATCAATCTAAAAAAAATATATATTTTTCTTTTCACACATTCAAAAAAATAAATATCAAACAACAAGCCACAATATACATTTCATAGTAATTTGCATTATATATAAATATATTTTAAAAATAAGGCTTATTTTGGATTGTAATAAGATTATTTTTTAATCCGATATTTCGATGGACCAATCTTCCATCTTTTAAATAATTTTATTACAATCCAAAATAAGCCTTATTTTTAAAATATACATATACTATGGATTGCTCTATATTCAGAATATAAATATATATTAAAAAAATATGTATCGTGCAATGAAAGAAAAAAAGTAAGTTATACACAGATCATTTATGCAAATATATATGCAATTAATGAAAAAAAAAGAAGTGTAAACAAAACGATAACTTGTACTATAGATAAAAATATAGAGTGCTCTCTCTCTACATATATAATAAAGAATATTGAAAAAGAAAGTAATGAAAAACTAGGAAAAGTTGCTTATTAAATAAATGACAATCAACACAGTTGGTGACCTTAAATTAAAAAAAAAAAAAAAAAAAAACATATAACCAGTGTTTTATAATACAATATAATGCGGCTTATAATTGTAGAACAACATTTGAAAATTTATTTTAAGGAAAAATAATCATTATTTCTCCTTAAAATAAATTTAGATTTTTCGTTAAAAAAAAAAAACACATGCGGGATAATTTTCAAATGTCGTTATATAACCAGTGTGTTAACAGAAGGAATCAAATAAATCAATTTTATTTATTGGATGGTAATTTTACCTTGATATTTGTGTTTTATTATTTCATAGGAGCGCAGACCGAATAGATAAATATACCAATTTTGATTTAGACTTATTTTGATTTCTCTGAGCAACAAAAATAAATTCAATCCAATTATCTATTTTCCTATTACAGTAGAACCTTCATGAGAGGATACTTATGCTAGAGGACACCTCCCTACAAAGGACAGTACAATAGAACCTCTGCGAGAGGACACTCATGCTAGAAGACACCTTTCAACAAAGGACAGTTTTTTAAGTACCAAAATTACCATTTTTACTATTTAGCTACTCTTGGGTAAGAGGACACCCTCTTTACAAAGGGAGTTTTCAACACAGAAATTGAAATTTTTACCCTTTTGGAACTAACTGGTTAAAAAGGTATACACCGATAAAATTAATTGCATAAAGAAACTTTTTGCAATTAATTTTATCTGTGTATACCTTTTTAATCTCCATTGCAATTATTCCACAATCTAACTGGTTAAAGGACACTTCTCTACAAAGGCAGTTTTCAACATCAAAATTATAATTTTTTACTATTTAGCAGCTATCTGGTAAGAGGATACCTCTACTTAAAGGTCACTTTGGCTTTGTAACTTGGTGTTGTCTTCTACATGAAGGTTCTACTGTATCTAAATCTACTGAAAGCTTGGGAGATTTAGGTATAATTTGGGTTATGATGTTGCGTAGTGTATTTATATTTGACTGAAAATGGATGACGGAAGATGTGAGGTGATGTTTAGAGTAGATGCGCGATACCATCCAACAACTCAGGTGGAATATCCATATTGTGATCCCGCGCATAATTCTGGAGAGTCTGAAGTTTCTCCTTCAGGTTGTCAATGTCGTTCAGGATACGTCGGTTTCCTTCTTGGATCATATTGATGGAGTGCTCAATCGCTCCCTTCTCCCGTTCCAACTCTCCCTTGGTTTCAATCCGCTTGGTACGGCAGTTAGCTGCGTAGCCGCGGTTCTTCAGGGTGCGCCTGCGCGCTTTCATGGCGGCTATCTGCTCCTTGGTCAACCCAGCTGACTTCAACTGCCGGTTCAGGTCGCGTACTGAGAGAGTCATCAGCTCAGCATCTGACAGGGGTCCAATTGACCCCATTCCGGCTTCGTAATCATACTCTTCATACTCTCTCTTACACTGCGCAGCATGCGCTACAGTTATATAGGGTTAACATTTACATACACCAGGGGTTGGGAAAAACCCCAGGACTATAATAGAAAAGTTGAGACAATGGAACCTAATGAAGATTTGTGAAAAAATAGTACAAATGTGATATTGTACTGGGATAAGGTGCATACATTTAGAAAATGGCATCTCCTTATCGTACAACTGAAAGTTGCTGATGGCTTGCGCCATCTATCGGAATAAATATTGTTAGTGAAAGGTAATTTGCGCTAGGCCTAATGTAATCTGCGAGAAAAATAGGCTTTTTTTTGTAAAAGCACGCCCGCACGAGAAAAAGAAAACAGGTTTTTTTTATTTGATTTGTTTTGCTTTTGTATACAAAGTTGATCCTCTTTAAAAATATATATTGTCACCTTTGCTTGAGACCATTTTAATCTAAACAAACCAACATCATAGTGCACCAATCTAAAAGTGTACAACGAACAAATATCATTTAGTATATTCCGATAGATAGCGCAAGCCATCAGCAACTTTCAGTTGCACGATAAGGAGATGCCTTTTTCTAAACTAATGGAGATTGTTTAAACGACTTGAGGAATAAGCAACAACAACAACAACACAGATAGACCAGCAAGTAGTAAAAAGCATCATCAGGATAACCCAGGTTCCTGAAAATATCCCTTGGTAGGGGTAGGCAAACTGCGGCTTGTAAGCCACATGCTTTGGATGTGAAACTGCGGCTCTTTATATAGTTCCATATGTAAATATTATTTAACACTTAGAGGACGAAGCTGAAATACTATTACGGCCCCCTCGGCCCAGCTAAAAAGTGTAATTTTTGAAAATTTTGAAAATACTTTAAGCATGATCCAAATGAAATATTAATTGTAATAATGGTAAAAATAAGTGTTGAAAACATTATAAAAGATACATTTTTAAAATAAATTCAATATATATTTTATTATTAAATTTTGAAAAAATCAAAATTTTATTCAAAAATGAAAATCACTCCAACACAAAAATGATCCAAAAATAAATTTATATAATGAAAATGACATTTATTTTTTAAAAAATGAAGTAATTTATATATATATACAATAATTTAATGCGATAAAATAATTTTTATACCTTATAATAATCTTTTATTGTATGGTACAGTTTGAAGCAATCACCAAGGCATAGTGGAACTAGGCAGGTCTCACATTCATAGGCTGTATCTTTTCTTGCCTGCTTGCCAGTGGTTACCCTGCCTTTTTCAGCGCAAACTTTGCATCTGCGTTGGGCATATGTTTTGCCTTCAACTTTGATTCGGCGAATAAAATGACGTCCAATAAGTCGATCAGATTGTTCACCGCTTGAAGGTTGAGCATCAAGAATATCTTGATTGGCTTCTGAGCAAAGAGCTTCGCATATTGAAATATGGAAGTCCCTCAAAGACATTTTAGCATCAGGATTCAATTTATTGTAAATTATGCATGAATTTACAATAGCAAGTCCATATATATGGAAAAATAGTTTCTTCCACCATTTCATTGTGCGTCGATCAAAAGAATAATAGGAGAGCATCTGGTCACTTCGGTCCACTCCAATTTTATTCTTATTGTAGTCAAGAACAACTTGTGGTTTGAATATTGGAGCTTGCGAAAGTCCAGGTCTCCCCATGACTTCAACCATTTGATGGTCGTGAACAGTTGAGATCATCCAAACATCTCTGGTGTGGCGCCATTTCATTGCCATTAGGCTACCCTTGAATAGATGCATTTCTTCACCTTTCTTCAATTTTTTTGAAAAGGATTTCTTAGGAAGACCTTTCCTATTAGTTTTTACTGTACCAACAGCCATTGTTTTCTTTTCCCATAGATAGTTGAAGAGGTGGGGCGAAGAAAACCACCTGTCACAATAAATGATGTGACCTCTGTTGAAGAGATGAGAGGCCAATCGTTCTACCAAATTTGGTATAGAGTTATAGCCTTCTTCCTGGCTTGGATGTTTACCTGTGTATATGTTGATATTACAGGTATAACCAGAATTGGCTTCACAAATATGGTAGATCTTTATTCCATATTTGTGAGGCTTGCCTTTTATGTAAATACGGAACCTTATTCTTCCTCTGAATGGACAAATAGCTTCATCAATGGTCAGATTCTGGGTCGGGGAATAAAGGCATTGGAATTTTTTGGTAAGAGGATCTAGAAAAGTTCTTATTTTATATAGAGGATCATGTCCACTTTGTCCAAAAGGAATATAGGAAGAATTATCAGCCAGGTGAAGCATTGACAAAATTGCTTCGAACCTATTTCTAGCCATTATTTTTTTACAGAAAGTGGTATTGAGGACAGAATTGGTGGACCAGTAATCTTTCATTCTTGGCTTTATAACAAGGCACATGTGTATAATGCAGGCAAAAAATAACTTTATTTCTGCAATTGACACTGCTTTCCAATTAGCCAGAAAGCTATATGCCTTGAGAGGACCCCTTTTCTTCTGTTTATCAATTGTAGACCTTGCATACTTGTTTGTTTCTAATTTAATTTTCCTGTACATTTCTTCGTCAATAAAAGTTTTGAAAATATTATATGGGGACATTGTTTGTGTAAAAAAATCCATTTTAGGGCCAGGTTGGTCTAAGAAAACCGGACAGTTTACTGAGGGATTCCGAACATTTGCCCAACCCTCATCTTGGGGCTCTTCAAGTCTCCTTTGTTTAGATGGAGGCTGAGCAAATTCTCCTTCTTCCAAATCATATATTTCAGTTTCATCTGAATCCAGACCTTCAACATAATCTGGATCAACAACTGGATCATCAATTTCAGACCCAGAATCAGAGCAAAATTCGTCTAGATGTTTTTCATCAAGAGAAGATTTATAAAATGGACCTACCAATTTGGAGGTGCTTGGTTGACTAGGATCCATCATAAAATGAAAATAATCCTTCAAAAAGTATTTTATAAGTGAAAGATATTGAAAATAAGACAAAAAAACAAGAGCACTATAAATAGGTAAGTTGAGCACACTGCAGTTGTTTACAGAAGAGGAAGGAAGTGGGAAATCACGTGTGCCATGATGTAAAGGGGGTGGAAGGGGGGGCGAGAGGGAGGGGAGGAGCCTGTCAAGGTCATGTCATCATGAGACGGCCGCGAAAAGTTGTTGGGGCCAGGTGCCCAATGACGTGGATTGCCACCCGATTTTCTATTGATTTTTAAAGTTTCATGACGTGGATCCACGTCATTGGGGTTTGGTGCTTTAATAGCAATGACGTGGATCCACGTCATTGGGGTTGAAAGTGTTAAGCGAGTACTTTTTATTGTTGGCAAGACAAAATTTTGTGGCTCTTTTAAAAACTTTGAAATTTTATAAATTGTAATTTTCGACACATCCGACTCAAAAGTTTGCCGACCCCCAACATAAACAATCAAATTGAAATTGTCTTAACCAGGAAAAATTGAGTAATTATAAAAGGCGGGAGACTCAGAGACATTTGGCCCAATCTGAAATTAAGATAACGTCAGTGTGACGCGCGATGTAAACAAAGGCTATAATTGGTTCATTGTTTTTTTTTAAACAAGATTTAATTATTAATATTTTAAATACCTGTGATTCATTTATATTGTCACTATATTTATTTTTTGTCTAAATGGCCTTCTATTTTAAATTAGAATTTTTTTGGAAATATTTAGCGAAATTGTAAACACGTGTGTGTTATGAATACACACAATGTTAATACCTTGAAAGCAATGGTGTCCGATATTTTAAATTATTATAAAATTAATTATTAATTAATATTAAAATTTCGTATTTAATTTAGGTTAGGTTTAGGGTCGTTTAGGTTCGCTTAAGGTTAGGTTAGGTTCAGGTATTTCTTTGTTTACGTTAGCGCTAAAACATAATTACAAAATTGCTAATATAAAATTATAAAAATAAAAAGTCCTTTATAAATATAGTGACAATATAAAATTAATCACAGGTATTTAAAATATTAATAATTAAATCTTGTTAAAAAAAAAAAAATGAACCAATCATAACCTTCATTTACATCGCGCGTCACACTGACGTCACGACCAATGAGAGGCTTAGTATCAGATTGGGCCAAATGTCTCTGAGTCTCCCGGCTGCCTGGCAGGAATTCATAGTCCTTCAAATTAAAGATACTTAGGCCAGTAAATCTTTTTTATTGTCTCGACAAAGTATCTTTAATTTGAAGAAATAAGGAATATAGTTATTTAACAATAAGAATTTACTGTGTTTATCTTATAACACCCCCTCTTAAATGAATAATGGTTGATCCTGATTGGTTGATGGAAGTATTTACAAGTTAAGAATAATTATTAATTTCATATTACACTTTTAAAAGTAACATAGTTGGGGATTTAAATTTGAAAAAAGGGGTAACATTTTTATTAATATGTGAATACACATACTATTCAAAATAATCTTAGGCACTTAAGATTTTATTTTTAAAAAACGTTATAATATCTTTTGAATAAGAATCTCTAAAATTATAAATTTCCAAAAATGGAATTAAATGACATTAAAGTATTAGATACCCCAGCATTGAACAAATTCATAGTGATATAATGAAGTTATCCAAGGCTAAGCAGGTTTTTAACAAATAATACTGTTAATTTATTAAATATTATTTGCTTACCCCCATGGCGTTTTTTTCGTAGTGTGTATTATTCCAAATTTTTTGTTTCTTCATATGTTTTAAGAACACGTAAAAAGAAAATTGCCCTCTTTAGAAAAGGTGCAAGTCACGGTGCTTGAATAATAAACAAAGATTTGTTTGTTGTCATTCTTAAAATTTGGCAGCACTGTTTCAAATTTTCTAAAAAAGTAGGGTATATTTCTGCTAATAGGTTTTGGAAAATATTTCAGATTTATTATCAATATATCAAGAAAAGTTTTTGCTTCGAAGGATATAACGTATATCTTTTATAAAATGCGTAGTTATTGGAGTTACTTTAATATAAATTATTTTGGATAAAATTATTTATTTATTGTTAATTAAAGATTTATAAAAATCTTTCATAAATATATATTTTATATATAAACAGTAATTTAACTGTTATAAGGTTATATTTCCAGAGATTAATAGTATCAAATTTTATGATAATTAATTTCTTTTAAATAAAATTTGTTAGTAGAAAAAATTAGTTAAGATTCAATTTATGTATTTATTATTCTACTTTTTAAAATTAAAAATTACGTCCTGAGAATATTAATTGTGCTTTTTCAGAATGCAGAGAAATATTAATTTATTTATAGCAATAAATATCTTTTAGAATTTACTTACCAAAACACTACATTTACATGCCTTTTGACCAAAATAGAATATAATTTAATAGAGGTTAATACAATCAAAAATGAACGCATTAAAATTGCAGAAAATATTCGCTTTATTAAAGCCTCTTGGTAAGTATCAAAAGTAGCGTAAAGAATCTTCAATATTAAGTAAATACTATTTTTCTTTCATTATGGTAGAAAAATGTTTTTTATAGTTATGCCTATGAATAAGACACTACGGTGTGCAAATCCCATTCCAATCAAGTTGTTAGAATTAAGTTAAAATATCATATTTACGGTCAAATCATTAAGAATCACCTTCAAAAGTGTACATCAAATAAATGGCTCTTTAATAAAATAATGGAATTTCATGCAGAACTTGGCCTGTAAATATAAAGTACCTTAGGTTATGAATATTTTAAAAATAGTTTGAATTGTTTTTTTTTTTAAACCTACTTGGCCATTTTCTTGTGACTTGAAATTGCAGAGCAATGGATTTAGCTTGAACTGATCCCAGTTCAGTAAGGCAACATGCTTGCTTTTACTAACCTCAATGCTGATTGGCTTGGTTAAGGTCATGTGACAGTAGATAATCAATCGGAGGGCTAATAAAGGACAATTCCTAGTTGCAAAACCAAAGTGTTCTTTAGAGAGAGGTTTCTCTCCATACCAGACAGTTGCTAATTAGTAAAAATGGTAGCAGTAACAAGCTCGCTGAAAAAACTGGGCTCAGCTGGCCTGGCTGATAGTACCCTGTAAGGGCTCCTGATCATGGGATATAGGATGAGCAGCGTTTGTACTCCATGTTAGGAGGAGCTGCACATGGCCTCTGTTCCTCATGTTAGAGGTGGCCATTTTCATATTGGAGCTAAGTCAGCATGCTACTGAGTAGTGCTCCCAGTCTTAATGACAAAAGCAGATGCCTTCTACTTCACCAGTCATTATATATGTCAAATATCCTTTGTTGAGCTCTACTTTCCCTAGTAGACACTAAAAATCTCAAGCTCTATAGGCTTGATATCTTAATATGATTGAGTGGACATAAGAAAGAAGAAAGGATAAGGCACAATTTGGATTATAGATTAGAAACACAAGGTAATAAGACCAAATCCAAATAAATAAATAGTGTGTGACATTTCGGTAACAGCGTTGTTACCATCATCAGACAAAAGAATAATAAAAAAAATACACTCTCTTTTATAACCGGATGTGTGTGTTTGGCTGTAGGAAGCCTCCCAAGGACCACTGTTCTAAGATGTTCCACCTCAGCTTCCTCTGATTCAGCACCTAGTCAGCAAGAGCAGGATAATCCGGATATGGTGAGTTGTTGTCTGGGTTAGAGAGTTAAGGGAGGGCTTGACACACATTTCTTTTAAATATACACACAAGGTAATAAGACCAAATAATGCATTATGCCCTGAACTGGCTGAAGGCCTTGCCTCTCAGACTTTAATGACCGATATGTCCTCACTTCTTTTTTCTAGATTTAATTCATTTTGTCTCCTCTCTAATTGTAAATACGCTGCTGTATCACCTCATAAGCATAAATAAATAAGACCAAATAAATAAATAGTGTGTGACGTTTCAGTAAGAGCGTTGTTACCATCTTCAGACAAAAGTACTGAATGAGTTCAGTTACCGAAACGTCACACACTATTTATTTATATGGATTTGGTCTTATTACCTTGTGTTTATAATCTATAATCCAAATTGTACCTTATCACTTTTAAATATTCAGTAGAACTAACTCCCCCTGTAAAGGATAGCACCTAAGTTGCAGAACCAAAGTGATCTTTACAGAGAGGTATCCACTTACTGGAGAGTTGCTAAATTGTAAAAATGGTAATTTTGCAAATGAAAACTGTCTTTGGCTCTGCAATTAGGTGTTGTCCTTTACAGGGAGGTTCTACTGTACTAAGTTGTTTCCATATGGTTCAAATTCACATAAATAGGTACCGCTCAGCAAGAGCAACCTAGTTCATGATAATTGAACAATGAATAATATGTGAAGGTTATTCACATATTAAACAATTTTTAACGCGGGATTCAATCCCGGTTCATGACTGTCGGGAATCGAGGGTGTTACCCACTCGTCCACCGACTTTTATATTGTTTCCATATAAAAGAGAGATTTTCATAGTCGGTATAATAAAATATACAAAAGAGGTATCTAGAGAAATATACTAAAAAGAAAGTATGCGTGTGGTATAGAAAATGGCAAGCACACCTAATGCCAAATTTGAATTTAAACCAAAACACAGGAAGAGAAAGGAGTAATGATACATATGGTACTTTTCATGCCAGCCATGGCGCAATCAGCTAGCAAACATAAGGTACTTTTAACACAAAGCAATAACGCGCCATCTATACATATTAAATGAAAGGATTTACAAGCACAAATGTTTCTTTTATACATAATACAAACTTCTACTGCCCTTACTGCGATGAAAAAATATATTGGGAGGGCTTGGCTCATCAGTGGTGAACCCTCCCAGCGGTTTTGCCAATTTAATCCACCAGACCGCTTCTCAGAGCTCTAATACTGTATTGGACGATTCTGCTTATATACGCAGCACTGAAGGATGGAATCTCAGAAATGGGTTTCAAGAAAACTATGGACATAAGCTTATAGGACAGTAGAATTACATTCAAATATTTGCATCGAGCAATGCGCTTCCGCAAACAATAAAGACAAGGCCAGTTAGGCATAAAAAATAAGGTACTTTTGTTTGCAGTTTGGTCCTTCCAATGGTGTCAGTACAGAAAAGGTTTAATGACAGTTGGGGCCGAATATGTTTCTATTTGTTTTATAGTCTATTCTCAAAATATAGTTAAAACAACCTCTTTTATAACAGCAATTATACCATCCTAATTTCTAAAAGCCATTATTGTTTTAAGTCTCAATTGTTCTACCTTTTTTTGTTAGATAATTAGGGTTGATGAAGCACAATTTGGATTATAGCTACAAGAAAATAAGACCTAATCCAAATAAATTAATAGCATGTGATGTTTCAGCGTTGTTACCATCATCAGATAAAAGAATCAACAAGTCTTTGATTTCCAGTCTTAAGTCTGGTCATCTACAGACAATGACTTTCCAGAATGGTTGCAGGGTCTTCCCACTATGTACTAAGTGTCAGCCTGCAACCCCAGACCACATGATTGACTGTATTGACTCATACATTGATGTGCTGCTATACTCATCCCTGACAGACACTATCAACAAGCTCTACAAGCTTGACACCTTAATATGATTGAGTGGAGATATGAAAGAAGAAGATAAAATAATCTTTTGTCTGATGATGGTAACAACGCCGACACCTCACACACTAGTAATTCATTTGTTTTAGGTTTTATTTTCTTGTAGCTATTAATATGGATTATACCAATATAAAAAAATATTTAACCCAATATTTTTACCTCCCTCTTATTCCAAGTTTGTATGTGTGTGTGTGTAGCCCATCTCATCAATGGAGAACCCTTACTTGAAAAAGAATTCGTGCCTCTGTTTACTATGCAAGCACAAATTTGAATACGACTACAAGGTAATCTTGTTTTTAACCATTTTCTACACAAATTTGCATACATTCCTACACTTCCTGACATGAGGCAACTTCCTGTTTTTTTGTTGTTGTTTCTTATCCCCTTGTGCAAAGATTCAATGAGTCCATACTCCTCAAGCTGTTTATTGATAAGTAGTGGACTCTCCCAAAGGTCCTGTTTAGTGCATCCACTTTCAAGCCAAGTTAGATTTTGGGAAAAATCTTATTAAGAACAAAGCACAGATTGGATTCACCTTTTAAAAATGCTCCAATGGCCCCCGATTCTTGCAAAAGTCGACCCCACCAGCGAGTGCAAGTAACCAAACGGGGCTCTGGACATTTGTAAGTGCAAAGTCGAACTGCTTTTCACATGTGTAGACATGTGATGCGCTTACAGCAAAAGCAGTCGCTAACTACCCACCATGATTATCATTGGAATTTCGAGGGTTGTTTTCTTGCTTTATAGAAAGTTTTTCAAGGAATATTCTTACTTTTATGTGAGGCAATAGTTACCCAGAAATTATTTGAAAAAGGAAAAATAAAAATCAGGTAAAAAAAAAGTTTCTTTTAATATTGGTTTTTTAAGCTTTCAAGCAAATATACCGCTTGTTGGATCCTATAGTTAATAATTTCCTTAAATTCAATTTTATATATGAAAATTAAGCCAAAATATTCTAAATTCAATTGTACAATACAAATCTTTAATATGTAAATTTTAAAGCAATCAACATGTATGTAAATTTACAGTTTGGTTAATTAATATAGCTTTTTTGTTTTCTCTCTCTCTCTACCACTAGTATCATAATCTAAGTAAAATTCATGTAATCTAAATTCATGTGGTAGCTACTCATAACTCTAAAATAAAAGACAATAAAATAATTCAAGACAAGTGGCAAAGTGCTTCTTAGTATTTTTTACTGAACATTCAAGCCACGAACATTATGGTCCCTCGAGCCGGATACTTTAAAAAATTAAGGTAAGCCATTTGAAAACTTAAAATTCTTAAAATAAAGTCATGCCCAAATCTGAAGTTAAAATTCGGCACAAATTCAACTTTATTATTCAGGAAATAAAGGATCTGGAATCAAAGAATAAAGCTATTGTAGAATCCAAAAACATACATAGATTAAAGCTATTCCAACAAAAAGTTAATGAAAGTGAAATTAGCCTAAATCAAGTTATCAACACATTATTAGAATCAGAGTTAGATGATAAACAATATGACGATTATTCAAAAGCCAAAGAGGATATTTTTAATATATTGGTGTCTATTGAGGAAGCTTTATCTTTGATTGAAACCAAAGAAAATATTCATAGTGATAAACAACTGCCCGAATCCAATGTTAATTTACCTAAGATAAATTTACCCATTTTCAATGGTGATTCAGCCAATTGGCTTAGTTTTAGAGAAATATTTAACTCCACCATTAATTCAAATCAAACACTAACGGAAATACAAAAATTTCAATATCTAAATGCATCTGTTAAGGGTCCTGCGGAAAAGTTGATTCGGGGTTTTCCCATTTCTGACAAAAACTACCAGCAAGCATGGGATACCTTATGCAATAGATTTAATAACAGAAGAGAATTGGCTTTTTCACAAATCAACAAAATATTCTCCATAAGGCCATTAAAATCTATTTCGGCTGGTTCTCTCTATGAAATCCTTGATGTTTGCAATGAAGGCATTAGAAATCTCTCAGTGCTAGGACTTGAGAAAAACACATTAACAGATCTAATCCTGATCAATTTTTTTGAAAAAAGAATCGGTGAAGCCCTCAGGAAAGAATGGGAATTAACCCTTCAAAATGAAGAATATCCAACATTTGAAAACTTTGTGAATTTTTTAGAAAAACATGCTAGAAGCCTGCAAGGTATGAGAATTCCTTTGTTCCAGGAACAAAAAACTTCTAGCAAAAATATGATGGCTCACGGCCTTTATGTCAACAAAGGTCAAAATTGTATTTTATGTCATCAAATTCATAAACTAAATGACTGCCATAGATTCATAAATCTTCCCTTGCCTAAAAAATGGGAATTAGTTAAAAAACATAAACTTTGTCAAAATTGCCTTAGAGCAAATCATGAGATATCCAAATGTCTCATCACATCAAGATGTAAAAACTGCAAGCAGAACCATCATACTCTTCTGCATGAATACAACTCTGAACCATCCATTCCACAACCAACAACCTCTCAAGAGATGTTGATTTCAACAAATACCATCTGTAATGCGATGCCTTTGGAAACGGAAACAAATATTCTACTGTCAACAGCCCTTATTAAAGTCAAGGCGAAGGATGGCTCATTTGTGCTATGTAGAGCATTAGTGGACAATGGGTCCCAAATAAGCCTAATTTCAGAACAATGTTGCCACAAGTTGGGACTTGAAAAAAGGAAAAATTCTTATACACTAAAAGGTGTAGGTGACATTGTTGTCAACAGGACAACATCGCAGGTTGAAATAGAGTTCACCCCACATCATAATGATCAATTATTTTCTGCCAGAGCATTTGTGGTTGGGAGGGTAACTGCAGACCTTCCAAACTTCCAAATTCAGTCAGCAGACTTTCCTCATTTAGAAAATTTGCTCTTGGCAGACCCAGAATTCTATGTCACCAAGCCCATAGACCTAATTTTGGGTGCAGATACCTTTGTAGAAATAATTCTAGGTCATAAAACAGATTTAAAGCACCATCCTATAGCACTTAATACCAAGTTAGGTTGGCTTGTTTCTGGGAGAATCCATTCAACTATTAAGTCGAATACTTCGGTAATCAATCACTGTACCACTGAACTTGATTCCAGCATAAAAAAATTCTGGGAACTTGAAGATGTCCCAATTTCTAAGGCCCAGTTGGGTATAAAGAATGCCCCATCTCCAAGTCTACAAGAGTCCATTCAGAACTCTCCAAGTCTAAAGGAGTTCACTCAGAACTCTCCAAGTCTACAAGAGTCCATTCAGAACTCTCCAAGTCTAAAGGAGTTCACTCAGAACTTTCCAAGTCTGCCGGGGTCCATTCAGACCTCTCCAAGTCTACCAGACTCTGTTCAAGGGTCACCGTCTCTAACTTTGAGCCTACAGAGCTCCAAACACAACTCTCCAACCCCCTTACAAGTATCAGTTCACAGCCTGAAAGAGGCCATGTCCCCTTTGGTCGAAATGCCATCAAGCCCTGGGTGCTCCAAGCAGATTCCAATTCCTATAGAAGAAGACTCTATAGAGAGCCAGAACCGAGTTGATAATCTGCCATCCTACCCGATGAGCCCAGAGCAGAGTTACACTCTCTCATCGGCTTCTGTTGAAGATTTCAAGACCCAAAGTGGGCCCAAGTCCCCTACATCTCCCACCAGAGGTTCAGAGAGTTGCCGATGTTCTGGGGATTATACAGAGCCCCATATGTCTCAGAACTCCAATTTTTCATGCTCCTCTATAGAAGAATCTGAAGATAATTCAAGTAAATCTGAAGAAAATCTAAGTAGATCCGAAGATAATCCAAGTAAATCTGAAGAAATTCCAAGTAAATCTAAAAGGTCACGTATCTCTAAGTTAACTCCACAAATTACTACTAAACAAAACCAATTACTTCCTTCTGAATCAAGTCAACCATCCACTCCAGAACAACCTCTCGCTTCTCAGTCAAGTGAACCACTCTCATCTAAGAAAGAAACTTCGATTATTCCTAAGATAAAGCCACCACCCTATTATAGGCGAAAACGTCAACTTCCTGCTGAGAAAACTTCATGGGATGAACCAATTGAATCAGATATAAAGTCAAATTGGAATAAATTCCAAACTCAACTATCGTGCCTAAAGGAAATCAAATTACCAAGATACCTGAACAGCTCATCTTCTGAAATAGAAGAATTACAACTATATGGATTTTGTGATGCATCCCTTATTGCTTATTCAGCAGTTTTTTACTTGAAAACTAGATTCAAAAATCAAAAGATCAAAATCAATCTGATAACCTCAAAAACTAAGGTTGCACCATTAAAGACCATTACAATTCCAAGACTTGAACTAAGTGCAGCATTGCTTTTGGCTCAACTGAATCAAGTCATTCTTGAATCCTTTCCTTTTCAACCTGACAAAACCTTTTTGTGGACTGATTCACAAATCTGCATAGATTGGATAAGATCAGATGCCAGCAGATGGAAGGCCTTTGTTTCGAACAGTGTCGTCAATTCAAAATTTGACTCAAATCACTGATTGGTTCCATGTATCCAGTCAAGATAATCCAGCTGATTGCGCATCAAGAGGAATCATGCCTCAAGACTTGGTCAATCATAGAATTTGGTGGCGGGGTCCTATTTGGCTTCAAGAAAATAATGCTCGATATATTCCTTCTTCACCAACCCAAGTAAATCTCAATATCATTCAAGAAGAAGTCGGTGAGGGTCAAGTGTTGGATCAAACAACCTTAATTCAAAATTCAGAAACTATGTTAAATCTAGAATTCATTGAAAGGTATTCCACAATGACCAAATTGATCCGAATAACAGCTTGGTGTTGGAGATTCTACTACAATTGCCTCCTCTTTGATCCAATTCGTCAGAAAGGACCTTTGACAACAAGAGAATTAACAAAGGCAATTCAAGTCTTAGTCAAATCAATCCAGCAAGTTGAATTCTGCACAGAAATAAAATTACTGAAGTCAAACAAACAACTACCTCTGTCCAACAAGCTAACTTCTCTAAATCCCTTTTTAGACACTCAAGGACTTCTAAGAGTTGGAGGTAGACTCAAGTATTCCTATTTAAATGAAAATCAAAAATTCCCTCTCTTACAACCAAAATCCCCACGCCAGGAATCACTTATCAAAATTCTCTTAACTGAGAATGCCGACATTCCTGAGGCTATTGATGAGAATCAAGAAGATTCTTCAATTTTAGAAACCACTTTTGTCATTGAAGACGAAGAGTCTAACAAAGATATCGGGACTCCAAAGATTGAAATCTCCGAAGTTTCGGTTATTGATAAATCGGAAGGCAAATATTCGAAAGAACCAGTGGTCAGTGCAGAAGCTCTGGATAAGAAAGAACTGTGCCATGATGACTCAGCTCACCTCAATGTAGTTGAAGCTGATCTTAATCGACCTAAAGAGGCTACCAGTGGCATAATCAATGTTTCTACAGAAGCTAATGAATCGGCAAGCAAAGAGAAAGTTGTACCTGTTGAAATTGTGGATACATCAACAAAGGATTATCTACAGAGCGGTGAAAAGGCTAAATTATCCCGCTGGAAACCCATCGATTCTCTATGCTTAGAAGACGTCAAGGAATCTGAAGACGACGATGAAAATTACAGTTCATCGGCATATATAGAATGGCCAGAAATCTTGAAGAAAGAAGTCTTAAGACCCGAAGCTTTAGAAAAGGCAGTCAATCTGGAAGATTTTGAGAAGGCGGCAGAAAGTCGACAACTCTCCAAAGAACATTTAGAGGAATCGACCGAACAAGGCTCATGCATAAAGGCTGAATCAAAACCTTGGGAAGATCCTATTGAATCCGACTTAGCAGCCGCAGAGTCTGATAATCCAGCAGTTCCCGAAAGAGAACTGGCCAACGAATCTGAAAATCTCATCCAAGATTCACCTCAATCGGATACTCAAAGATGGAAGCTGATTCCATTACCTTTCAAACAATGAGAATTGTAATCTTAGCTACATAGTCGGAATCAATTAGTCCAGCATCTATACTATTGGAACTCTTTTTTATTTTTATTTATTTTTTTATTTTTTTTATTTTCTGGTCATCTCTTCCCAGCCGGGGGAGTATGTTGGATCCTATAGTTAATAATTTCCTTAAATTCAATTTTATATATGAAAATTAAGCCAAAATATTCTAAATTCAATTGTACAATACAAATCTTTAATATGTAAATTTTAAAGCAATCAACATGTATGTAAATTTACAGTTTGGTTAATTAATATAGCTTTTTTGTTTTCTCTCTCTCTCTACCACTAGTATCATAATCTAAGTAAAATTCATGTAATCTAAATTCATGTGGTAGCTACTCATAACTCTAAAATAAAAGACAATAAAATAATTCAAGACAAGTGGCAAAGTGCTTCTTAGTATTTTTTACTGAACATTCAAGCCACGAACACCGCTCTTCAACCGGCAAATACTTTATGTACAATCTTACAACCTACAATACTTTATACTCGAGCCATTGAAGATAGAAAATAATAACAAAATTTATCCCACTTGCCCAAAATGTAGTTTGGTACCTGCAGCTCCAGAACACATTTTGGCTTGCATTAGATGTACTAAACAGGACCTTTGGGAGAGGCCGCTGCTCATCATAAAACAGCTCGAGGGGGCATGAACTCATGGAATTCGTGTAATCTTTACACAAGGGGATAAGAAACAACAACAATACTTTATGTATCTCTAAATGATCTTTGTACAAAAATAATTGGAAAGTTTGTTCCTCTTAGCATTAAATATCAATAGAACAATCTATTGAGAAAGAACAAGTCGAAATAAACAATTTTTCTTGCTATAGCTATTATAATAAACATCTAGCCATACTCATTTAGGACTGAAGATCTCTTGCTCTCTAACCTTCCATTTATAAATGTGTTAGTTTTCCTTTTTTTTTTTTTTCACTAAAATAAGAAAAATTGAACAATTTCAATTAGTTTTGGTTATGACGCTCTACGCCTTTCAAGAACAATAGAAAGGCTTCGACTTTTTATCAACAGTTGGACACTTACATTTCAACTACAGATGCTTTTCAGCGGGAATTATTCGACCTTCTTCAATTCTAAAAGATCCTATTCGCATGAAATTTTCTAGGAAAATATTATAAGAAAAATATAAAATATGAATCTAATTTTATTCTTCGAAATGCAAAAAATATATATATAAAACTCCTCTTTTTAATTTACAACTCTATCCTTTTCTTTCATTCTTTTATATTACTCAAAAATCCCAACAAAAGTATGCAAAACAGAATAATTTTTACAATTACAAGGTATAGAATGTAATGGGATCCTTGTATACAACAAAGTTATTCTGGCTAGTTTCCTCCCAAAACAGCTTAGAATATTGGAAGAAAGACTGTTTCATAAACTGCGAGTTTACGGAGTTGAAATTCACAAGATAAGGGTATATCATTGTATTCCTATTTGTTTCACTGATTTCAGAGGGAAAGATAAAAATTAGCATCCTCACTTGTCTATCACTGTAACAAGTCAAATATATTTACAAGCCTTCTATCTGATTCATTGTCCAATGAGAGCTTAATATACTTGTATACTACGCCAATTCTACAGTTCATCAAGAAAAGCTGAGAATGGCTTGATGCTAAGGTGCAATTTGAATTATAGATTAGAAACACAAGGTAATAAGATCAAATCTAAATAAATAGTGTGTGACATCTCGGTAACGGTGTTGTTACCATCATCATACTATTTTATGTCACACACTATTTATTTGGATTTGGTCTTATTACCTCGTGATTCTTTCTAAAATAGTTTGCTTTTTTTTTTTTTCACCTTTCATTGGATATCACGACAAGTCTTTTGTAAAATGAAATATCTTAATGATAATGCACACAAGGTATTAAGACCAAACCAAATAAATAAATAGTGTGTGACGTTTCAGTACTTTTGTCTGAAGATGGTAACAATGCTGTTACCGAAACGTTGCATACGATTATTTATTTATTTGGTGTTATTACCTTGTGAAATATCTTAATTAAAAAGAGGTTTTGTTGTTGGATTATGATTAATAAGAGACTTTTTTTTTTTCTAAGATTGGTTTTACTGACCATTTTTTAATGGTGTACTGTGCCAGACGATCCATCAGTGTTGTTGTTTCTTATCCCCTTGTGTAAAGATTACACGAATTCCATGAGTTCATGCTTCTCGAGCTGTTTTATGATAAGCAGCGGCCTCTCCCAAAGGTCCTGTTTAGTGCATCTAATGCAAGTCAAAATGTGTTCTGGAGCTGCAGGCACCAAGCTACATTTTGGGCAAGTGGTGTAGATTTTGTTATTATTTTCTGTGTTTTTGTGTGGCACATGGTAACTCATGACGATGTTTTTGTTGACAGAATGTGAGGTTCCTCAGTCAGTTTGTGTCCCCCTTCACTGGCAAGATCTACGACAAGCACATCACGGGGCTGTGCGAGGGACAACAGGTAGCCATGTATAAGGAGATTAAGAAAGCTCAGAACTTTGGTAAGTATCTCTTTTCTACTCCACAGTGTCCAATGGACACTCCGTGCTTATATAATACAGCTAAACCTGTCTATAGCAGCGCCCCCTCTTGGGACTCACCAAAATATGGTGCTATAGAGAGGGGGGTCTTTTCTACTCCACAGTGTTCAATGGACACTCCGTGCTTATATAATACAGCTAAACCTGTCTATAGCAGCGCCCCCCTCTTGGGACTCATTAAAATAGTCCCAAGCCTGGATGAAAAAGGAGGAGGGGGAGCAGTAACAAGCTCACTAAAAAACCTGGGCTCAGCTGGCCTGGCTGATAGTACCCTGTAAGGGCTCCTAATCCAGGGATACAGGATGAGCAGCATTTGTACTCCATGTTAGGAGCGGCTGCACATGGCGTCTGTTCCTCATGTCAGAGGCGGCCATTTATTTTGGAGCTAAGTCGGCCTGCCACTGAGAAGTGCTCCCAGTCTTAATAACAAAGACAGACTCATTCTACTTCACCCAGTCATGATGGTTGTCAAGTTTCAAGCTCTAAAAGCTTGATACCCTAATATGATTGAGTGGAGATAAGAAAGAACAAAAAGAAGGGTGCTATAGAGAGGGGGATACTATAGACAGGTCACTTTTAATGTAAAATGTTTACATTTTAATGTTTAAAATTGGGTGCTATAGAGAGGTAGGCGCTATTTAGAGGGAGCGCTATAGACAGGTTTAACTGTAGTTTATACAGCCTCTATAAAAAGAAAAGTCATATTCCCTATGTGTCAAAATAGATGTGTGGTTCTTAAATAATTTCTTGAAGATTTCAGGAATCCCCCTCATGAAATCAAAGTCTACTCTTGGACTGACAAGGGTCATTAGCTTGATAAGCATGGTCTTTACATGGGTATTCTGAACTTTCTAAAGTTGTGGGTTTGTCACCAACCCAATTCTGATATATTAAGAAAAAATACATCTCCTAATCATGAGACTTGAAGTTGCTGATGGCTTGCACCATCTGTAAGAATAAATATCAGCTAATTAAGTCGGTAATGAGAGGGTAACACACTCGATTCCCAACAGTCATGAACCGGGATTGAATCCCCCGTTAAAAATTGTTTAATATGTGAATAAGCTTCACATATTATTCATTGTTTCAATTATCATGAACTAGGTTGCTCTTGCTGAGCGGTACCTATTTATGTGAATTTGAACCAGCTCTAAACAACAAAACGTCGGTGGATGAGAGGGTAACACGCTCGATTCCCGACAGTCATGAACCGGGATTGAATCCCCCGTTAAAAATTGTTTAATATGTGAATAAGCTTCACATATTATTCATTGTTTCAATTATCATGAACTAGGTTGCTCTTGCTGAGCGGTACCTATTAATGTGATTTGAATCAGAGCGGAAGGCGGTGGAAGGCTGGTAAACCGTTTGGTTTTCGACCACTAGGACCCCGGGTTAGAACCCGCATTGGACACTTTTTTTCTGTTTAAAGAAAAAAAAAATGCTCCAATGGCCCCCGATTCTTGCAAAAGTCCAACCCCACCAGCGAGTGCAAGTAACCAAACGGGGCTCTGGCATTAGTAAATGCAAAGTCGAACTGCTTTTCACATGTGTAGACATGTGGTGCACTTACAGTAAAAGCAGTCGCTAACTACCCACCATGATTATCATGGCCTGTACCACGTGTACTAGGGATAAGCAAAAAAAAAAAAAAAAAAAAAGAATCAGAGCTAATTGTTGATTTTAATTATTCCAGAATTGACCAAAATACCCTCTCTTGATTTAATCAAGAAAAGCCAACCACGTAAGCGTTTTTGGACTGTTGGCCCTCATCAGCGTGGTGCAAGTTGTTCCCTTAACGGCCAAAAACTAGTCTTTCTGGAATCCTGAAAAATCATGAAACTGGACCGGAAGTGGGTGAGAAGGCCACAAACAATTTGTGTGAGACTGCAAAAAAAATTCTGATAGTGTAAAGAGGTGGTGTTAGGAAATGGCTTTTGAATCAATTTCTTGACAAATTTTTTTATTCAATTTTCATCAATATTCTCACATATCCATTGCTCACATATGGGAGAAACGAATGCAAGTTTCTGTTAGAGGTGATCATCTTTGTATTAAATGTTAAATACTTTAATATTTGTAAATTCTACTGTTGAAAAAATTTGTATTTTTAAATTTAAGTGTAAAAAAATTTGTAAATTTATATATGTAAATTCTTGTGCCAGATTAATCAATAATAGAGGATTTGCATATGTCTTGTTAGTTAAAAAGAAGATAGTTTTTTTTTTAGCTGAGAGGCTAGATGCTCTCAGGTTGGTTGTCTTCTGATTGTAGATATGTTGGTATAATGTCTTAAGATTTTCTGCTTTAATTTAATTTAATTTCATTAATAAAATAAAAAATTAATTTCATCAAAAAAGTATATTTATTTATTTTTTTCTCTTTGAGAACTTCAAGAATAGAAAATATTACAAAGGTACCATCTCTATCCTCCATGCACCCAACAGTTTCCAATATAAAGGCAACAAATTTACATACTAGCGAGTCTATATGCTGTATGGATATCAATTTGATCTGTTAGTGACCACCACCCTCAGCTCATCTAATGACCTACTGAAAAGTCGACATACCAGGTCTATTAGTATGAAACGTGAAAATGGCCGCCAGAGGGCGCTGCGCAACTTTATTTGAGCCGACGGTGGCGCTGTTGAAGGCGTTTTGTTTTTTGACTCACGTGGCATCAGCACGCGTGCAGTTTTAAAAAATTCAAATCGTGGAAAATTTCTGGAGCCAGTGGAAAATAGCGATTTCCGAGCCAAAAAGTGCCCATTTGCGGGAAGTTTTGTTGTTCGCCTTCAACTGGAAGAAAAGTGCCACTAAAGCCCACCGAATGCTCGAGGAAGTTTACGGCGACCACACTCTGAGCAAATCGCAGTGTTACAGGTGGTTTAAAAAATTCCAAAGTGGCGATTTCGAACTTGATAATGAACCTCGTGGAAAACCGCCCCAAAAGTTCGAGGACGCTGAACTGCAAGCTTTGTTGGATGAGGACAGTACCCAATACGCAGGAGAAATTCGCGAAACAGCTCCAGGTGTCTCAAGGTGCTGTTTCCCTACATTTAAACAGCCTCAGAATGACCCAAAAGCTTTCCAGATGTGTCCCCCACGAGTTGAGCAAAAGGCAGCAAAAACGGCGTCTGGTAACCTGCGAAGGGCTGCTAGCCAGGCATGAAAAGAAGTCATTTTTGCACCGAATCGTAACTTCTGATGAGAAATGGATCCACTTCAGCAATCCTACATGCCAAAAGTCATGGGGCCTGCCCGGCCAATTTCCAAAACAGACGCCTAGGCCAAATTGCTTCGGAAAAAAGGCAATGCTTTGCGTATGGTGGGACCAGACCAGCATAGCATATTTTGAGCTTCTGAAACCTGGCAAAACAGTCAATACTAGTCGCTACGAACAACAAATGCACAGTTTGAGAGAGGCTTTGAATGAAAAAAGACCGGAATGGCGTGAAAAGCACAACAAGCTGTTACTGCAACATGACAAAGCTCCAGCCTACAACGCTACGGTGGTCAAAAACAACATAAAAGACTTGGGCTGGGAACTCTTACCCCACCCGCCGTACTCACCAGACTTAGTGCCGTCGGATTACCACCTTTTCACATCTTTAAGACACGCCCTAAAAAAACCAGGAATTTTCGAACTCAGACATACTCCGAAAATGGCTTGTTGACCGGTTCGACTCAAAAGGTATAGTATTTTTCAGACAAGGAATTCGAAACTTGCCTGGAAAGGTGGTCCGAGTGTATAGCTAATTAGGGCAATTACTTTGAATAAAAAATCTTTTGTTATATGGAATTGGTGAACTTTTTGAATTCACTGAAAATTTTTGCGTTTCATACTAATAGACCTGGTAGTGCAATTGATTTATACACATTTTGTGAGTGTACGGTCTAAACTGTTGGTTTACGACCGTTACGACCTAGGTTTGATTCCCGCATTGGGCACTTTTTTCGGATTAAAAAAAACCCTGGGTTCGATGGTCTCCGAATCTTGCAAAAGTTCAACCTCTACCAGCGAGTGCAAGTAACAAAACAGGGTTTTGGCACATTTATAAGTGCAAAGTTGAACTGCTTTTCACATGCGTAGACATGTGGTACACTTACAGTAAAAAGCAGTCGCCTACATCTACCCACCATGATTATCATTGCCTGTACCACATGTACTAGGGATAAGCACAAAGAACAACCTCCATGAGAATACTCACGCTAGAAGACATGTCTCTCTACCAAAGAGGACAGTTTTCATCTCCCAAATTTACCATTTATACTGATTAGGTATTCTCCAGTAAGAAGAGGACACCTCTCCTCTCTAAAGAACACTTTGGCTCGGGGGTCGGTGGAAGGCTGGTTAAACTGTTTAGTTTTCGACCACTACGACCCGGGTTCGAATCCTGCATTGGACACTTTTTTTCTGTTTAAAAAATAATAATAAAAAATGCTCCAATGGCCCCCGATTCTTGCAAAAGTCCAACCCCACCAGCGAGTGCAAGTAACCAAACGGGGCTCTGGCACATTTGTAAGTGCAAAGTCGAACTGCTTTTCACATGTGTAGACATGTGGTGCGCTTACAGTAAAAAAGCAGTCGCTAACTACCCACCATGATTATCATGGCCTGTACCACGTGTACTAGGGATAAGCAAAAAAAAAATGTATTCTCCAGTAAGAAGAGGTCACCTCTCCTCCCTAATGAACACTTTGGCTCTGCAACTAGGTGTTGTCCTTATAGAGAGAGGTAGTTCTACTGTAAATAAAATTCTAAATCTCTAAGTATCCTGAGAGAGAGAGATCATGACTAACCATAAAAGGTAATAAGAAAAAAATCCAAATAAAAAAAGTGCATCATTTTGGTAACAGTGGTGTTACCATCTTCAGACAAAAGTACTGAATAAAAAAAAGGTAGAGAGAGATATTTATAACCCAGGTTCCTGCTGCACAGAGATGAGAAAAAAAATCACAGCATGTTTTAAATAAGTTACTGTTATTAAATTTGATAAGGCACAATTAGGATTATTCTATATACAGTTACGAGCGTCATTCCTCATCTCCTAATCAATCAACCAACTCTGTCACCGTTTGCTTTTTTTTTTGGAATGGCGCCCTCCTATTGGTTGGCTACGGTCACGTCACCTTTGCCCCCCCCCCACTCGCCATTTAACTATTGTGTTGGAGCGGGTCGCTCCTTAAATAAATGCATATATTAGATAATAACCAAATGGAATCCTCTCTCTCTCTTTCCCAGTAAGAGACACCTACGGAAGCCAACAGTACATAGACAGATAAAGCACATAGGCTATAGTTATTAAAACTAACATATGCAATTAATTAAGGCGCCAATTTATAATTGTAACAAATAGTATTTGAATCAAAACATTCAATCGGGTAAAACACGGGCATTGCCCGGGTCATTCGGCTAGTAGATTATAAGTACAAGGTAATAAGACCAAATCCAAATAAATAAATAGTGTGTGATGTTTCGGTAACAGTATTGTTACCATCTTCATTCAGTATACTTTTGTTTGAAGATGATAACAACGCTGTTACCGAAACGTCACACACCATTTATTTATTTGGATTTGGTCTTATTATCTTGTGTTTGTTATCAAGTGTGTAAACAAGATAGCAGATAAGAAAATAGTTTTCTAAGAAACCTAAAATATTAATATTCTTAAAATTAGAAGTGTAAAAAAAAAAAAAACTTTTTTTTTAGATATAATTAAAAGCACATCTGTAAATATGATTGATATTTCCTCTTATTAAGATTCCTCTATTATAATCCAAATTGTGGCCTATGATACAAGGAATGTGTGTCCAGGGTTCATGCCCACCTTCCACAAGGCCCCCCAGTACATGAAGGATCCCATGCTCTACGACCCCTTCAAACCACAGAGACCCCATCCCTACTAACTTCACTTTAATAAATCAGTTCTCTTTCCTCCTATTACATTTATTTTCCAGACCGGTCATTTATGGATAATGACTTTCCAGAATGGTTGCAAGGTTTTCCCCACTATGTACTAAGTGTCAACCTGCAACCCCAACTACATCATTGACTGTATTGACTCATCCATTGATGAGCTCTACTCATCCCCAGCAGACACCCACCAAAAAGTCTCAAGTTATACAACCTTGATACCCTGATATGATTGAGTGGATATAAGAAAGAAGAAGACATTTTAACAATATATTACTGTTAAATTAACTTCATCAGAAGTCACTACAGTTAGCAAACACTTCTAGATAGTACAAGAAAATAAACGGGGCTCTGGTACATTTGTAAGTGCAAAGTCGAACTGCTTTTCACATGTGTAGACATGTGGTGCACTTACAGTAAAAGCAGTCGCCTACTTCTACCCACCATGATTATCATGGCCTGTACCATGTGTACTAGGGATAAAAAAAAACAACAACAAGAAAATAAGACCTAATCCAAATAATTTAGAGTGTGTGATGTTTCGGTAACAGCATTGTTACCAAAACGTCACACAATTATTTGGATTAGGTCTTATTTTCTTGTTCCAAATTGTGCTTTACCACTTCTAGAAGGTATGAACAAAAAGTTCATACATTGAAGCTCTTAACTTTTTTTATATAATATATAAACAAAGATTTATATAAAAGTTTTCAAAATAAGCCTTCCTGTATCAATGTGCCTTTGCCCCATCTTTTCTTTCAACTTAGGAATCACTTGTCTTCTTTCCTTCTTACCTCCACTCAATCATATTAGGGTATCAAGCTTGAGATCCTGACTGGGTGAAGTAGAATGCATCTGCCTTTGTCATTAAGACTGGGAGCACTACTCAGTGGCAGGCCGACTTAGCTCCAAAAGAAATGGCCTCCTCTGACATGAGGAACAGACGCCATGTGCAGCCGCTCCTAACATGGAGTACAAACGCTGCTCATCCTGTATCCCTGGATTAGGAGCCCTTACAGGGTACTATAAGCCGGGCCAGCTGAACCCAGGTTTTTTAGTGAGCTTGTTACTGCTCCCCCTCCTCCTTTTTTATCCGGGTTTGGGACCGGTAAAGGAGGAGTTGGTATCACTTGTAAAATTAGCCTTTCTCTATATAAAGGATTGTCAGTATTCATTTCTCCCCAGATTAGATTCCTTATGGCATGAGACTCCTAAAATAATAAGGTACAATTTGGATATAGATTAGAAATGCAAAGAGTAATACACCAAATAAGGGTTTGTGACAAAAGCGATTAAAAAAATATGGAAAAGAGAATCAAGATTGTCTTATAAAAGATTGTATAGAAAATGAAAGAGGAAACAAAGAACTGTACAATATTGCTACCAAATATCAGAGGTTTAAATGCCTGCAGGAATGGAAATCTCATGCTGCACATGAGCTGGTACAGAGCAGGAGGGACAAGCACCGGTTCTGTCCTCCCAAGAGAACAACAGTCTTTGATTTCCAGACTTAAGTCTGGTCATCTACGGACAATGACTTTCCAGAATGGTTGCAGGGTTTTCCCACTATGTACTAAGTGCAATTCTCAACCTGCAACCCCAAGACATATTATTGAGTGTATTGACTCATCCATTGATGAGCTCTACTCTTCCCCGGCAGACACCATCAACAAGCTTTAAAAGCTTGATACCTTAGTGTGATTGAGTGGAGATAAGAAAGAAGAAGAAGAGGTTTAAAGATTGCAAGTTAATTTTGTGACAGAAGACCTGCAGTATAATTTATTAATTATTAAACTTATATTTTTGCGTTACATTATATAGGAATATGTCACAGGGAGATGTTTTTATTATTATCCCTATCTATAACAAATCTCCAAGGATAAGTGTCTTCTTTGACTTATCCTTGGAGATTTGTTGTTGATTCTGTTTGTGATCAAAGGATTCTAACCATTTGATAATTATCCATAGTGGCCATGATAATCATGGTGGGTAGAAGTTAGAAACTACTTTTACTGTAGATAAGGCACAATTTGGATTATAGATTATAAACACAAGGTAATAAGACCAAATCCAAATAAATAAATAGTGTGTGACGTTTCGGTAACAGCGTTGTTACCATCTTCAGACAAAAGTACTGAAGGACGCCTCGGCAACAGCGCTGTTACCATCTTCGGAAAAAAGTACTGAATGAGAAATTTTACCACAGCATGTTTTTAAATAGGTATTGTTATCAATAATTGTTGTTGTTTCTTATCCCCTTGTGTAAAGATTACACGAATTCCATGAGTTCATGCTCCTCGAGCTATCAAGTGTGTAAACAAGATAACAGATAGGAAGAAGATATTTATCTGAGAAACACAGAATATTATTCTTAGAATTAAAAGTGAAAAAAACCCAATTTTTTTTTTTTTTCAAATATATTTCAGTACTTTTGTTTGAAGATGGTAACAACGCTGTTACCGAAACGTCACACACTATTTATTTATTTATTTGGATTTGGTCTTATTGTGTTTACTTTTACTGTAAATGCAACACTTGTTTACACAAGTGAAAAGCACTTCATCTTTTGCACTTACAAGTTTTCCAGAGCATATTTTGGTTTACTTGCACTAGTAAGGTTTCATTATTTTTGTAATTTTCATTCACATGTGCAAATAAGTTCTATATTTAACTTATAATAAAACTTAGCATTAGCAAATGTTCTAGACCTGTTCATAGAATGTTAATAAATAAGGAAAATTTGCATATTGCTGGGTTGAAACTGACAGTAATTATTTTGTGTGGCTGTTTCATCAAAATATGGATCAAGAACACTCATAGACAAAACTTAAGGAAGTTGTACCATTTAGTATGAATATCGGGATTCGGATAATAACTCTGAAAGATATTTGATATACACAGTGACCATTAAAGAAACGCGAGATAACCAAGTGTGAACAGCCACTGTCTCCAAAAAAAAAAAATAGATAACTGGCAACATCAAAGACTTTCCACATCCTTAAGTTTTGTCCATGAGTGTAGTGTGGAAATGTTGTTTCTTATTCCCTTGTCTAAAGTTACACAAATTCCATGAGTTCATGCTCCTCCAGCTGTTTTATGATAAGCAGAGGCCTCTCTCAAAGATCCTGTTTAGTACATCTAATGCAAGCCAAAATGTGTTCTGGAGCTGTAGGTGCCAAGCTACATTTTTGGGGACAATGTGGAAATATAAACAGAATAAACAAAAAAAAAACATATATTTTTATTTACATAGAAATAATTAAGTACTTATAACAACAACTGTGTCCTGGGGATAACAAGAAGGATCTGAAATAACACAGAGTGTTGAGTGAGATGTAGGTATGAAAGCTTTTTGTTATTTTTAAATAAAGCCAACTTCTACTGTTCCTACTGCAATGCAAATAATAAGTAAAAATACGTTGTGTTCAAATCATTAAGCTTGAGGGATAAGTCTCTTTCAACTTGAAAGAGACTTATCCCTCAAGCTTAATGATTTGAACATAATATTATGGGATTGCCTATTAATTGTTAGCCAAAGTAAAAATACATTTGAAAAAAAAAAAAAGCTTTTATTTAAATGCACTAAAAAGGAAAAAATAAAATATTTTATCTTCAATCATTGAGCAATTAGATGTATCTGAGTGAAAATAAATGCAGTGGATGACGGCTGTACATGGCGTCTGTTCCTCATGTCAGAGGCGGCCATTTCTTTTGGAGCTAAGTTGGCCTGCCATTGAGTATTGCTCCCAGTCTTAATGACAAAGGCAGACGCATTCTACTTCACCCAATCATGATGGTTGTCAATTGACTCATCCATTGATGAGCTCTACTCTTCCCCGGCAGACACCATCAAAAGTCTCAAACTCTACAAGCTAGATACCCTAATATGATTGAGTGGAGATAAGAAAGAAGAAGATGAATTTCAAACCTAATGTGATTTAATATGTAGCAATTTATTAGCGATTTTTATAAGTGTTTGCTATATTTTTACCTCTTCTCTAAATATAATCATCCCCCGTCGCTTTTATTTTCACTCAGATACATCTAATTGTTCAATGACAGAAGATAAAATATTTTATTTTTTTCCTTTTTATTGCATTTACATAAAAGCTTTTTTTTTTTTTTTAAATGTATTTTTACTTATTAATTATTTAGTTAGTTTTTAGTCATGAATTTACAAAACTTAGAATCAAAAGTTCACTAGGGGATTAGGCCTTAAATAGAAGGGAACTTGCTCGCGGCGAATTGGTCAATGTAAGGGGCGCGTAGCATAACACTTAAAAAGAAATATAGAAATTTGTTCATTTTTATGGCCACTCTGACCACCCAGAAGTCTGAAAATTTGTACACTTGCATTGTGTTGCATTAGACTGAGTGAGTGTTAAAAATTTCATAATTCTATGAGATACTTCTAAAAGTATATTAAAATTAATTTACAAAATTTCAAAGGCAATTTGGAAATTTGACAATTTCCAACCACCCTGATGTCTGAAAATTTGTGAACATGCATTGTCATCGGTGTCTCAAAAGTGTGCCAAATTTCAGATTCCTAGGTGCTCTAAAGGTATATTGAAAATTGATTACAAGATTATTGGACAGACAGGAAAGCAAGTTAAATTAAAGCTTTTAAAATAGTGGGATGGCCAATGTAAATGCCAAAAGTAAATACCAAAAATGGTAAAAACATCTGGGAGGGTTGACCACTGATATGCACTCAAGAGGTTTTCAAGGCAGCTAAAATCACCCCTTTCCATGGAATGGAAAAGACACCACCACTACCACTGAAAGTAAATGCCATAAGAAAATATCAAAAATGGTAAAACGTCTGGTAGGGTTGACCACTGATGGGCATTCAAGAGATGTTCAAGGCAGCTAAAATCACCTCTCCCCTTTCCATGGAATGGACAAGACAACACCACTGAAAGTAAATATCAAAAATGGTAAAATATCTGGGAGGGTTGACCACTGATGGGCATTCAAGAGATGTTCAAGACAGCTAAACTCACCCCTCCCATTTCCATGGAATGGACAAGACACCACCACTACCACTGAAAGTAAATGCCAAAAATGGTAAAATATCTGGGAGGGTTGACCACTGAGAGATGTTCAAGGCCACTAAACTCACCCCTCCCATTTCCATGGAATGGACAAGAAAACACCACTGAAAGTAAATACCAAAAATGTTAAAACATATGGGAGAGTTCACCACTGATGGGCGTTCAAGAGATGTTAAAGACAGCTAAACTCACCCCTCCCCTTTCCATGGAATATGAACAAGACACCACCACTACCACTGAAAGTATAGGCCAAAAGTAAATGCCAAAAATGGTAAAACATCTGGGAGGGTTGACCACTGATGGGCGTTAAAGACAGCTAAACTCACCCCTCCCCTTTCCATGGAATATGGACAAGACACTACCACTGAAAGTAAATACCAAACATGGTAAAATGTCTGAGAGGACTAACCACTGATTCAAGAGATATTCAAGGCAGCTAACTCACCAGGAAGTGTAGAAGATAGAGATGGTGGGATCGCTGTGCTGTACAGTCACCAACACACCGCGGAACTTCTCAATGATGGTGGTGATCTGGGACCTCCTCATGTTCTCCTGGTACATCATCTCTTCCAGGTGGTGTTTCCCACGGAAGTACTTACACATCCTGAACACATACACAACAACATGATTTACACATTAACAAATACACATTGACACAATAACAAAATCTACCCCACTTGCCCAAAATGTAGCTTGACACCTGCAGCTCCAGAACACATTTTGGCTTGTATTAGATGTACTAAACAGGACCTTTGGGAGAGGCAGCTGCTTATCATAAAACAGCTCGAGGAGCATGAACTCATGTGGAATTTGTGTAATCTTTACACAAGGGGATAAGAAACAACAACAACAAAAATAAGTGTTTACCTGTCAAATTTCTTGAGGTCCTCAATGTTGGAGGCCGTGGGGAGAACAAGGACTGCGGCTTGTTCTTCTGTTGTGAGGTCTGACAACAGGCCGCTCTGTACTGGGGACCAATCTGGAACATACATACACACATTTGCTACCCTAGCATCCATTCAATTTGGATTATAGATTAGAACTACAATTACAATTATGTATTTACGTAAGTTTGACCTAAGTACTCATTTCTTGATTTCTCGGGAAGCCTCTAGGACCAAAACACAGGTACCGGTACACCGCTACATCAGGCCTCTCATCCGGGAGGCATTTACCGTAATCGGGCGGCCCCCTGACCTGCAGGGCTTAGTCTTCAGGCATGGCCTAGACGATGATGCCCTGGCCATCCTGGCGTCTGCCAAGACGCGCATCTATAGGTACTTCCTCGGTGTGGAACTGAGGAGTGAAGACCTTGTCTGGAAGAGAACTCTCTCAAGGTGGGGAAGCCTTCCTTGCTGAAGACATTTGTACACATACACAACTATATATATTCCCCTACATTTTATCTACCCTTTATTTACTATCTTATTATATATTTTTTCCACCTTTGTAACAATTGATTAGAAGAATCAATAAAATTGTTTAAATTGTCAATTGTCTATGACCAAAATATTTTTGGTTGTAGAGGTACAGTCTGCACCATGCTGATGAAGGCCAACAGCCCGGAACACATTCGTGGTTGACTTTTCTTGATTTAACAAGAAGATGGGATGGCCAAATATCTGGGAACAGGTTAAATCAATGTTTAGTTGATTTCTGTTCCACTAGATGGCGCTCTGCCATCTGAAAGTTCATGTGAACGTGGTCAGATTATGTCTTTTTTGATTTTAATTACAAAATTATCATTTTTTATAGACTTCAATGGACCTAAGAAGTTATTCTTCCTATGAGCTGAAGAGAATGAATCCCAAAGTGAATATTTAATATTAGTGCTAAAGCCATAACTTGAAAATTCTATTTTAAAGAGTTTTGACTCATGGAATTCGTGTAATCTTTGCACAAAGGAATAAGAAACAACAACCAACAATATTTTTAAAGACGCAAGGTAATATGACTGATTACAAATAAATAAATTTGGTCTTACTACTT
The DNA here is from genome assembly GCA_030710605.1 of Cordylochernes scorpioides. Taxonomy (NCBI): domain Eukaryota; kingdom Metazoa; phylum Arthropoda; class Arachnida; order Pseudoscorpiones; family Chernetidae; genus Cordylochernes; species Cordylochernes scorpioides. The sequence continues at coordinate 874,076 of CP092876.1, read as the reverse complement.
TTTTTTTTTTTTGCTTATCCCTAGAACATGTAGAACAGGCCATTATAATCATGGTGGGTGGAGGTTGATGACTGCTTTTACTGTAAGTGCACTACATGTCTACACATGTGAAAAGCAGTTTTATTACTGACAACACTATTATTGTAGGTGACCTTAATGCCAAACATCAACTATGGGGATGTTCCATGCCAAACCCAAGAGGCAAAATACTTTCAAACTTATTTGACGACAATGCCTTCATGTGCTTAAATGATGGGAATCCTACCCACCATTCCTACAGCTATAATACTGCACAAGCACTTGATATAAGTTTCTCCAGTCCTGACATTTTCCACAAATGCAAATGGCAAATATTAAAAAGTATTGGAAGTGATCATTTGCCTATTTTGATAGAAATTAGCACCAAGACCAAAACCAGCTCAATTAAAGAAAAATTCTGGAACTTCAAAAAGGCAAATTGGAATCTTTACCAGCAAAACACCAATGAAGACTTTAGAAAAGCACCCACTAGAATAAAAGATCTGGAGCAAAATTGGATATCTTTCAAAAACACCATTATTAAAGCAGCCAAAGTTTCAATACCAAGAGGTAATATTAAGAAATGGATTCCAAATTATACACACCAGGCAAAAGATATTCAAACACTTATAACTAAAAGAAATGAACTACAAAAAAGTGCACCCAAAACCAAACAAATTGTAGAACTGAACTGAACATTGTGAATGCAAAAATAAAAAGGTTATACGTAAATATGAAAAGGGAAAAATGGAAACAAACTTGTGAAAACCTGAACCCAAGAAACCCAAATACAAAACTTTGGCATTTGGCAAAACAAATTGACAGAGCCCAGTCACAAACTGAAAACACAAATATGATTAAGAATACGGATGGTACCCCAGCAACTAATGACAAAAATGCTGCTAATCTTTTAGGTAATTCATATCAAATAAGTAGTAAAATCAAATTTGAAATAAAAGATAAGAAAGTTTAAAAAAAGGCCCGAAAGATTATTCATGACTGTAAAAATTTCACCAGCACTCATAATATTTTCCATGAAAAAATCAATATGAAAGAGAGCTAGATTATGCATTAGAAAACACTGACCTAAACAAGACTCCTGGGCCAGATGGAATCCATGGCCAAATGATATCAAACTTGGGCAAAAATGGCAAAGAAATACTTCTTGATATTTTCAATAACTCCTGGAAAACTGGAAAATTGCCTCAAGACTGGAAAACTGCAACAATAATTCCTATTAAAAAACTTGACAAATCTGCTGATGACCCAAAAAACTATCGACCTATCTCCCTCACAAGTATTTGCTGCAAATTAATGGAAAAAATTATACTCAGACGACTTACCTACCACCTTGACACAAGAAATCTCTTACCAGAAGAACAATATGGATTTAGGAAAGGACATGGGACAATAGACCAACTCTTATTTTTCACACAAAAGGTAAAAGATGCACAAAACAGAAAACCAACTAACCACACCATAGCTGCTTTTTTAGACCTTACACAAGCTTTTGATAAAGAGTTTGGAAAAACAAGTTAATTACAAAATTATACAAGCATTTCAAAATTGATGGGAAAGCTATCACTCAGAAAAATGATTTCCTTAAAAATAGATACATCAGGGTCAAATATAATGGAACTCTATCTAAAACCTTCAAATTGTACCAAGGATCAGTCCTTAGCCCAACTCTCTTCACCCTATTTATTGCAGGCATAGAAGAAAAAATTTCACATAAAACCAATATTGGACTTTTCGCTGATGACATTATTCTATGGAGCAGTAACACTAACTGGAATAAAGCTGAAAGGGATTTGAACAAGACTCTTCTCCACCTAGAAAAATTTGCTAATAAACATAAATTAGAATTTAACCCCCAAAAATCTGAAACCTGTCTTTTTACTACCGATAAGAAACTATACAAAATAAGGCCAAAAATTATTCTGAAAGAACAACAATTACAATATAATAAACATCCTAAATATCTTGGCTACACCCTGGATCCAGAAATTAACTCCAGTAAACATATTGAGGAAGTTATTAGAAAAGGAAGAGACGGACTAAAAATCCTGAAAAATATTTCAGGAAGAGAGTGTTGAGCTGATGCAACCACAATAAAATTAACTTACACATCTCTAATTAGACCTATCCTGGAATATGGATATCAAATCTATGGTACAGCATCTGAAACAAATCTAAAATCACTGGAAAGGATACAACTAAGTGCAGCTAGAATTATTACAGGTCTTCGAAATACCTGCCCTAACGATATTGTACTTTACGAGGCAGACATTATGCCCTTAAAGGATAGAAGAAGCTACAATCTGCCAAAATATATAAACAAAATCAAGTTATGGAAACAAACACAGAACTTCCAATTACATACTTAATTGGGAATCCAATCTAAGACTCAAAAAAGAAGGCCCTCTCCACCTGGCCAAAAGAAATGGATTTTTAAAATATAAAGTAGAAAAAAATTATTTAGCAGAAAAAATTTCTCCATGCGAACCACTACAAAATATTATTTTTAATGCCTCTTTAAATGAACCCACCAACAAACAATGCCAAAATCCAGAACACTTAAAACAATTATCATTAGAAATAATTAATATAACATTCCTAAAAATGCAATAACTATTTATACCGATGGTAGCAGAGATGAGCTAGGACACACTGGCAGTGGCTGTCTCATCAAAACCACAAATGGCATTGAGAAAATGAACAGAAGAAACCCAGATTTTTGCTCAGTCTTCAGATCAGAACTTATAGCCATCTATGAAGCCTTAAAATCCATCAGAAATACTAATTATCAAGATATCTGGATTCTTACTGATAGTAGAAGTGCCATACAACACTTGAGTCACACAGGGGAACTTAGAGACAAAGTAAGCAGGAACATAATTGGCTATCTCCAAAAACTCTCAAAAACCTCAAAAATTCACCTTCAATGGATACCCTCACATGTTGGAATTGAAGGCAATGAAGCTGCTGATGTGCTAGCGAAAAAAGGCACAAAAGAACCCTTGCCACAGAAAAATAAACTCACTTTTAAAGAAATAGAAACAGTAGCCAAAACAAAAATAAACAAGAACTGGAGGATCCCACCTAAGCACAGTTGGTACAGTGGAGTGAACCCGGGAGGAGCTCTGAACATCAGAAATAGACAGCATCAAACAACACTAACAAGATTTAGAACAGGCCATCTCAAGCCATTGAAGATAGAAAATAATAACAAAATCTACCCCACTTGCCCAAAATGTAGCTTGTCACCTGCAGCTCCAGAACACATTTTGGCTTGCATTAGATGCACTAAACAGGACCTTTGGGAGAGGTCACTGCTCATCATAAAACAGCTCGAGGAGCATGAACTCATGGAATTCGTGTAATCTTTACACAAGGGGATAAGAAACAACAACAACAGTTTTATCACTTCAAGTAATTTTTTGCAAATTTAAGCATTAAGCAGATTATTACTTTATAATCTACTAGACGAATGACCCGGGCAACGCCCGGGTTTTACCCGATTAAATGTTTTTATTCAAATACTATTCGTTACAATTATAAATTGGCACCGTGGACGTCACTTTTGTGAAACGTCCCGCTCCAAACTTTACAGTTAGATTAGTTACGATATACACATGTGTAAATCTTCAAATCGAGCGAGCGTCTATAAATTTCTCGATTTAGATCAAGTATTCGAATTATTAAGCGAACTATTATTAATAAAATTTTGAGAAGATATCGATTTTAAACGTATTTATAACCTTGATAGAGGGCGCTGTTCGTGAGCTAAGTAGAATAATTTGAATATATAGTTTTAATAATTGATTTATATATTTTTTAAAATAGCCTATCCTCACCCCCCGTTATTTTTTACCTATGTATGGAAATTTTGGTTTGAATTAGTGAACTACTGCGAATTTGTATACCGGACATACCAACAGACCAACAAACAAACATACAAACATTCATTTTTATATATATATTTTTATATATATATTTTTAAAAATATTTTTAATATATATTTTTATATATATAAAACGTACATTTTAAAAAAAATAATATTTTTAATAATTTGCTACAATAATATAAAAGAAATGAAAAAAAAAACACCCACGCTGAGCCTCGAACCTAGGTTGCGGGGGTACGAAGCTGTGTACCTAACCTATAGGCTAAGCTTGACGTTACAAATACGCTCATGCGAGGCTATTTAAGGCCATACGTCTGCCGCGAGGGGCGCTGATTGCGAGTGAATTTACGTTTTATTGTAAATAAAAATGCAACGAAAGGTTATTTCTAAAGAGTAATTAGCCAGAAACCATCCCGGTAGTATACTAAACATCTTCCCAAAGTTTCATCACGATTGGTTTAAACGTATTTATAACCTTTTAGTATTGATAGAGGGCGCTGCTCGTGAGCTAAGTTGAATAATTTGAATATATAGTTTTAATAATTGATTTATATATTTTTTAAAATAGCCTATCGTCACCCCCGTTATTTTTTACCTATGTATGGAAATTTTGGTTTGAATTAGTGAACTACTGCGAATTTGTATACCGGACATACCAACAGACCAACAAACAAACATACAAACATTCATTTTTATATATATAGATAATACAAATTATGTGCCTTATCATCCATCAATAATATTATTTATGTTTTTGTTGTTTCTTATCCCTTGTGTAAAGATTACACAAATTCTATGAGTTCCTGCTCCTCGAGCTGATATTATTTATGTGAATGACCTTATTAGGGTCTTCTCCTGAAATTTTTTTAAGAATCCCATTCATGACCTTTCTTCTTCCTGGATTATCTTCCCTCACTACAATCCTCCAGTAATACTGAGTGAACTCCTTGTCAGACTTTCACCAGTATGCCTGAATCATAGTGCCATGCTGCATCCCTATATCTCCATTCCATTAGATCAGCTCGAGGAACATGGACTTTGTGTTATCTTTGCACAAGGGAATAAGAAACAACAACACTCCTTGGCTCCAGAATACGTTTTGGCTTGCATTAGATGTACTAAACAGAACCTTTGGGAGAGGTGGCTGCTTCTCATCAAACAGCTAAAGGAGAAAGGATTCATGGAATTTTTATAATCTTTGCATAAAATAGAAACGAAATAATCAACAAAAATCAGAATGTAACTTGGTGCCTGCAGCTACAGAACATATTTTGGCTTGCATTAGATGCACTAAACAGGACCTGTGGGAGTAGTGGATGCTTATCATCAAACAGCTCGAGGAGCATGGACTCCTGGATTTTGTGTATTCTTTGCATAAGGGGATAAGAAACAAAAACAATGTCCCTCAGAGTTTCAGACAAGATGTCTAAACATCATGTAGGATATTGCACAAAGACAAAATAAAATGTAAATGATTATTCACATACTCCACAATATATTTCTTCAGTAATCTATTAAAATTGCAAGCTCTATCAAATAAAAAAACTATTTCAACTTCTGCAGGACCAAAGAGACCTCACCAGACCACCTCTTGGAATGAATGGCAGTCTCAAGACAGAAAACCGATATTCCAACCCTACCAAGATTATAAATTTAATCCATGAATTCAGTCTCGATGACCTTATATAATTTATATAATGGGGTAAAAAATAACTATTTAACAGGTGTTTTTCCTAAGGTGTTTTGAATGTATGAACATATCTAAAGGAGTAAGTCAAGTTAGATGTAAGGTACCATGAGGCCAGGTAGATCCCTGCTCCAGAGAAGCCACCAGATAGACGTAGGTGTGGAGCTGCATGATGAGTCGGTGCTGCAGTAGCCAGGCTACCATCTGGGCCTGTTGGACCTACACAACAACACTTACACTCTTACAAAAGCACTTAAATTCACACAAAAGCATTTACACTAACTCACAACAGCATTTAAACTAACTCACAACAGCACTTTTTTTTTTTTTGCTTATCCCTAGTACACGTGGTACAGGCCATGATAATCATGGTGGGTAGTTAGCGACTGCTTTTTACTGTAAGCGCACCACATGTCTACACACGTGAAAAGCAGTTCGACTTTGCACTTACAAATGCCAGAGCCCGGTTTGGTTACTTGCACTCGCTGGTGGGGTTGGACTTTTGCAAGAATCGGGGGCCATTGGAGCATTTTTTTTTAAACAGAAAAAAGTGTCCAATGCGGGAATCGAACCCGGGTCCTAGTGGTCGGAAACCAAACGGTTTAACCAGCCTTCCACCGACCCCCGCACAACAGCACTTAAACACTTACAATTATATGTAATTCAGCTGTCCTAAAAGCTTATGTCCATAGTTCATCTAAAATACCCATTCGAAGAGTCAAGCATCAGTATCACTATAAAAGGAAGTTCCAAAAATGCAATATAACAGCGGTATGGTAGATTAAACTGGCGAAACCGCTGGGAGGGTTCACCACTGATGAGTCAGGCCCTTCCTTTAATTTTTCCATTGCAGTAAGGGCAGTAGAAATTGTTTTATTTTAAAAAGAATATTACGCGTCTATAATAGTTTCGTAATTTGATAACAGAATGCGCGCTAGTGCATCGTAATACTTACAATAGTACTTAAATTCACATAACAGCACTTAAACTCACTTAAAGGTCAATGTAATATCTTTATTGTCTGTACCCAATTAGATACTAAAATGTACAACTTCCTCAAGTTTTGGACAGGAATATAACAACTCCCCAACAGAATGGCTATATGTCCCTCTCTCACCAGCAGTTTACACAACAAAGGTCGCGCAGGAGTAAACTACCTGGTCAGCGCGCAGGGGAGTGAAGAGATTGCTCAGGGACGTGGGCAGGGAGAAGGTTGCCATCAAAGACAACAGCGAGTGGCCGGGAAATGTGTCCGCAAACTTCTCCACCAGGGGATGCTGTCTGCAACATACAGTAGGCCTTATTTTAATTGAGGGGGAAAAAAACCAGCAAAGATTCAAGTTTTTAAAACTGAATTCATATATAGATAAGGCTTAATATGAATATAACTGGATTCTGCTTAATGAGGAATTGCTTATTCCATCTTTGCCGGTCCTGAGCCTGGAAGAAAAAGAAGGAGGGAGAGCAGTAAAAAGCTCGCTAAAAAGCTTGGGCTCAGCTGGTCCAGCTGATAGTACTCTGTAAGGACTCCTGATCCAGGAATACAGGATGATCTGTACTCCAACTTGAGAGTGGCTGTACATGGCGTCTGTTACTCATGTCAGAGATGGCCAATTCATATTGGAGCTATTTTGGCCAGCTACTGAGGAGTGCTTCCAGTCTTAATGACAAAAGCAGACACATTTTACTTCATCTAATCATGGATGTCAACTCTACAGGCTTGATACCGTAACATGATTGATTGGACATAAGAAAGAAGAAGAATTGCTTAAAAAGCCAAAAAAAATTCTTAATCATCGCTTGTTATAAAATGTTACAAAAAGCATTTAAGCAACGAATATTTATTTTACACATAAAAACAAACTTTTACTGTCCTTACTGCAATGAAAAAAATATTGGGAGGGCTTGGCCACACATCAGTGGTGAACCCTCCCAGCGGTTTCGTCAATTTAATCTACCAGATTATAGATAGTATGCTATTCCTTTATATTGACTTAGGCCTAACTAGCCTTGTCCTTATTGTTTGAGGAAGAGCATTGCTCGTTGCAAATATTTATATTAATTTATGCACCTTATCTCAGTACAATATCACATCCCTTGGCAGAGCTGACTGCTATAGGGCGCGTCCCCAGGTGGCGGATAGGGGAACGACCTTCAGATATGAAGGCCAGCTGCGAAACAAGCAGAATAACTCTGACAAATAAGCAGTCGCGGACCAACAGCAGCATTGTTAGAAGAGGAGTAGACCTCTTTAAAAATCCTGACTTCAACTGACCCGGTTGATAGACCTCAGCAAGGGTCCCACTCCAGGGATACGGAGGAGCTGTGTCTGTACTCATGTTAGAGTCGGCAGCAAAGGCGTCTGCTTCCATGTTAGGAACGGCCTCAAACTACAGGCAAAGTCAGACTTTCACCAAAGTGTGCCTGGATCATGGTGCCATGATCAACGAAAGCTGCACCCCTATACCCCATTCCATGAGATCAGATGTTGATTTGCATACTGCATCGCCCGTCGCGCAGAATAAACAGGGGCGCGTTCAGGACTTAGGTAGAGGGTTCTGTCCGATAAGTATAATACAGTCTCCACAAACTTCACACTTTGCAACTTCCAAGCAATTGAGTATTCTGCAGTGCAACATAAATGGATTGTGCTCAGCAGCAACAAAAATAAAATTAGAAGAAATAATGGAAATAGCTGAAAAACAAAAGATACAAATTATAGCCCTACAGGAAACCAAATTAAATGAAAAGTACAATCTCAAATTTAAAAACTACAATATCCTCAGAAAAGACAGAAATAAAGAAGGGGGTGGCCTTGCATTTTTAATCAAGAATTTGTACTATGAAGACATAGCCATTAATATTCCAAACACATCAGACCTCGAAGCCCAAGGTATCAAAGTCTACCTCAATCAAAATAAAACCATCAACATATTCAATATGTATCACCCACCAAACAATAAACTTATTGACGATGGAACAATGGCTCAATTTCTTACAGACAACACTATTATTGTAGGTGACCTTAATGCCAAACATCAACTATGGGGATGTTCCACGCCAAACCCAAGAGGCAAAATACTTTCAAACTTATTTGACGACAATGCCTTCATGTGCTTAAATGATGGGAATCCTACCCACCATTCCTACAGTTATAATACCGCACAAGCCCTTGATATAAGTTTTTCCAGTCCTGACATTTTCCACAAATGCAAATGGCAAATATTAAAAAGTATTGGAAGTGATCATTTGCCTATTTTGATAGAAATTAGCACCAAGACCAAAACCAGCTCAATTAAAGAAAAATTCTGGAACTTCAAAAAGGCTAATTGGAATCTTTACCAGCAAAACACCAATGAAGACTTTAGAAAAGCACCCACTAGGATAAAAGATCTGGAACAAAATTGGATATCTTTCAAAAACACCATTATTAAAGCAGCCAAAGTTTCAATACCAAGAGGTAATATTAAGAAATGGATTCCAAATTATACACACCAGGCAAAAGATATTCAAACACTTATAACTAAAAGAAATGAACTACAAAAAAAGTGCACCCAAAACCAAACAAATTGTAGAACTGAACTGAACATTGTGAATGCAAAAATAAAAAGATTATACGTAAATATGAAAAGGGAAAAATGGAAACAAACTTGTGAAAACCTGAACCCTAGAAACCCAAATACAAAACTTTGGCATTTGGCAAAACAAATTGACAGAGCCCAGCCACAAACTGAAAACACAAATATGATTAAGAATACAGATGGTACCCCAGCAACTAATGACAAAAATGCTGCTAATCTTTTAGGTAATTCATATCAAATAAGTAGTAAAATCAAATTTGAAATAAAAGATAAGAAAGTTGAAAAAAAGGCCCGCAAGATTATCCATGACTGTAAAAACGTCACTAGCACTCATAATATTTTCCATGAAAAAATCAATATGAAAGAGCTAGATTATGCATTAGAAAACACTGACCTGAACAAGACTCCTGGGCCAGATGGAATCCATGGCCAAATGATATCAAACTTGGGCAAAAATGGCAAAGAAAAACTTCTTGATATTTTCAATAACTCCTGGAAAACTGGAAAATTGCCTCAAGACTGGAAAACTGCAACAATAATTCCTATTAAAAAACTTGACAAATCTGCTGATGACCCAAAAAACTACCGACCTATCTCCCTCACAAGTATTTGCTGCAAATTAATGGAAAAAATTATACTCAGACGACTCACCTACCACCTCGACACAAGAAATCTCTTACCAAAAGAACAATATGGATTTAGGAAAGGACATGGGACAATAGACCAACTCTTATTTTTCACACAAAAGGTAAAAGATGCACAAAACAGAAAACCAACTAACCACACAATAGCTGCTTTTTTAGACCTTACACAAGCTTTTGATAAGGTATGGAAAAACAAGTTAATTACAAAATTATACAAACATTTCAAAATTGATGGAAAAGCTATCACTTGGATAAATGATTTCCTTAAAAATAGATACATCAGGGTCAAATATAATGGCACTCTATCTAAAACCTTCAAATTGTACCATGGATTACCACAAGGATCAGTCCTTAGCCCAACTCTCTTCACCCTATTTATTGCAGGCATAGAAGAAAAAATTTCACATAAAACCAATATTGGACTTTTCGCTGATGACATAATTCTATGGAGCAGCAATACTAACTGGAAAAAAGCTGAAAGAGATTTGAACAAGACTCTTTTCCACCTAGAAAAATTTGCTAATAAACATAAATTAGAATTTAACCCTCAAAAATCTGAAACCTGTCTTTTTACTACCGATAAGAAACTATACAAAATAAGACCAAAAATTATTCTGAAAGAACAACATTTGCAATATAATAAACATCCTAAATATCTTGGCTACACCCTGGATCCAGAAATTAACTCCAGTAACCATATTGAAGAAGTTATTAGAAAAGGAAGAGACCGACTAAAAATCCTGAAATATATTTCAGGAAGAGAGTGGGGAGCCGATGCAACCACACTAAAATTAACTTACACATCTCTAATTAGACCTATCCTGGAATATGGATATCAAATCTATGGTACAGCATCTGAAACAAATCTAAAATCACTGGAAAGGATACAACTAAGTGCAGCTAGAATTATTACAGGTCTTCGAAATACCTGCCCTAACGATATTGTACTTTACGAGGCAGACATTATGCCCTTAAAGGATAGAAGAAGCTACAATCTGCCAAAATATATAAACAAAATCAAGAGTTATGGAAACAAACACAGAACTTCTAATTACATACTTAATTGGGAATCCAATCTAAGACTCAAAAAAGAAGGTCCTCTCCACCTGGCCAAAAGAAATGGATTTTTAAAATATAAAGTGGAAAAAAATTATTTAGCAGAAAAAAATTCTCCATGCAAACCACTACAAAATGTTATTTTTAATGCCACTTTAAATGAACCCACCAACAAACAATACCAAAATCCAGAATACTTAAAACAATTATCATTAGAAATAATTAATAACATTCCTAAAAATGCAATAACTATCTATACCGATGGTAGCAGAGACGAGCTAGGACACACTGGCAGTGGCTGTCTCATCAAAACCACAAATGGCATTGAGAAAATGAACAGAAGAAACCCAGATTTTTGCTCTGTCTTCAGATCAGAACTTATAGCCATCTATGAAGCCTTAAAATCCATCAGAAATACTAATTATCAAAATATCTGGATTCTTACTGATAGTAGAAGTGCCATACAACACTTGAGTCACACAGGGGAACTCAGAGACAAAGTAAGCAGGAACATAATTGGTTATCTCCAAAAACTCTCAAAAACCTCAAAAATTCACCTTCAATGGATACCCTCACACGTTGGCATTGAAGGCAATGAAGCTGCTGATGTGCTAGCGAAAAAAGGCACAAAAGAACCCTTGCCACAGAAAAATAAACTTACTTTTAAAGAAATAGAAACAATAGCCAAAACAAAAATAAACAAGAACTGGAGGATCCCACCTAAGCACAGTTGGTACAGTGGAGTGAACCCAGGAGAAGCTCTGAAGATCAAAAATAGACAGCATCAAACAACACTAACAAGATTTAGAACAGGCCATCTCAAGCCATTGAAGATAGAAAATAATAACAAAATTTATCCCACTTGCCCAAAATGTAGTTTGGTACCTGCAGCTCCAGAACACATTTTGGCTTGCATTAGATGCACTAAACAGGACCTTTGGGAGAGGCCGCTGCTCATCATAAAACAGCTCGAGGAGCATGTACTCATGGAATTCGTGTAATCTTTACACAAGGGGATAAGAAACAACAACAACAACAACACAATATCACATTTGTACTATTTTTTCAAATATTTATATGTAATTCTACTGTCGTAAAAGCTAATGTTTATAATTTGCTTGAATACCATTTCTGAAATTCTACCCTTCACACACAGTGTAACATATATAAACAGAATCGTCCAATACAGTATTAGAGCTTTAAGAGAAGTGGTCTTTTAGATTCTTCTTCTTCTTCTTTCTTATCTCCACACTGGGTGAAGTAGAATGCGTCTGCCTTTGTCATTAAGACTGGGAGCACTACTCAGTGGCAGGCTGACTTAGCTCCAAAAGAAATGGCCGCCTCTGACATGAGGAACAGACGCCATGTACAGCTGCTCCTAACATGGAGTACAAACACTGATCATCCTGTATCCCTGGATTAGGAGCCCTTACAGGGTACTATCAGCCGGGCAAGCTGAACCCAGGTTTTTTAGTGAGCTTGTTACTGCTCCCCCTCCTCCTTTTTCATCTGGGCTTGGGACCGGGCAAAAGCGGAGTTGTCTTTTAGATTAAATTGGCAAAACTGCTGGATGGATTCACCACTGATGAGCCAAGCCTTCCCAATATATTTTTTTTATCACAGTAAGGACAGTAGAGAAGTTTGTTTTGTATGTAGAATAAACATTCATTGCTTAAATTCTTTCATTTTTTATATATAGATGGCATGCTATTGCTTTATATTGACAAAATGGATGGGTTTATATTGACACTTAAATTTTAAAAAGAAATAAAATCCAAACAGCACTATATCACATGATCTGGATGGCTAATTCTGATCACCAAAACAGGAAATTACACCACAGGGAAATGACTTGCATTATATCTTGGGATACCCAGGAGAGTTCATTTATCCAATATGCCAACCAAAAAGGCAGCAAAGGTGTCTGCTTCCATGTTAGGGACGGCCTCAAACTACAGGCAAAGTCAGACTTTCACCAAAGTGTGCCTGGATCATGGTGCCATGATCAATGAAAGCTGCACACTTACACCCCATTCCATGAGAAACCCTCATGGAATTTGTGTAATCTTTACACAATGGGATAAGAAACAACAACAACAACAATACATAACCCTATACTGTATATTTTAGGAATCAAAAAAATATATTTTTCAACTCAATAATTATGACCTTTCTCTGTAAAAGCAAAGCATAACATTTATAAATTTTTTATCGATATAGACTTTGATGTACCCCCTCCCCCACTAACCAATTGATGTTTTTTTTTTTTACTTATCCTTTTAGTCTAAATTAGACAAGATCTTGGAGGTTGTGCTCATAAAGAAGCTCAAGAACTCTTGTGCACAACTCCATATAGGTTATATGCCAGTTACATTAGAGCGCTGGTTTTATCCAACATTTCCCCAAGGTCACCTACAGAGAGGTGTAACTTGGACAATTGATGTAATGTTTTAAAGTCGCAATAAAGATGGTTTTTGTTCTTATAATTCCATGTATCTCTCTCTCTCTCAATATTAGGGTGAAAAAATTAAGTTTTATAAAGATAAATTTCTTTTTTTTTTTTTTTAATTTGAGTTCATATTTCTAGCTTTTGGGCATAAAAGCCCTTTTACAGGAGAAAACATGCTACAATAAATCACCATTAAGACAGGGGGTCGGTGGAAGGCTGGTTAAACCGTTTGGTTTTAGACCACTACGACCCGGGTTCGATTCCCGCATTTGACACTTTTTTCTGTTTAAAAAAAAAAATGCTCCAATGGCCCCCGATTCTTGCAAAAGTCCAACCCCACCAGCGAGTGCAAGTAACCAAACGGGGCTCTGGCACATTTGTAAGTGCAAAGTCGAACTGTTTTTCACATGTGTAGACATGTGGTGCGCTTACAGTAAAAGCAGTCGCTAACTACCCACCATGATTATCATGGCTTTGAGATAAGAAAGAAGAAGAACCATTAAGACATGAGTTATAAAATAACTTATGCTCTACTGTATTGGTGATTTATGTCTTTACTTCTGTTGAAGGGCTTCCATACTGAAAGCTATAGAGATACGAATTTTTAAGAAGAAACTTATTCCTGGAAACCCTAATGTTTTTAACCTTGTAATTTTCAATTATAAATTCTGATAAAGCACAATTTGGATAATTCTGTGTTTTCTATCAAAATTACTACTTGAGTGAATTTTAGGATGACAACCTGTACTACAGACTAATTTTCGAGTGTTCATATATCAATCAAAGTAAAAAAAAAAGTATTTCCTGATCGCGCAACTGAAAGTTGTTAATTGGCTTGCTGCGTCTTCTTCTTCTTTCTTATCTCCACTCAATCACACTAAGGTATCAAGCTTGTAAAGCTTGTTTTGATGGTGTCTGCCGGGGAAGAGTAGAGCTCATCAATGGATGAGTCAATACAGTCAATAATATGTCTTGGGGTTGCAGGCTGAGAATTGCACTTAGTACATAGTGGGAAAACCTTGCAACCATGGCTTGCTGCGTCATCTGTCTGAATAAAAAAAAATCAACAAATTGTTGATTTATAATAATTTCCATAAATTTCTGGAAGGGGCACAATGTAGCTTGGCACATGCAGCTCCAGAACACATTTTGCCTTGTATTAGATGCACTAAACAGGACCTTTGGGAGAGGGGTTGCTGCCTATCACAAAACATCTTGAGGAGCATGGACTCATGGAATTCATGTAATCTTTGTACAAGAAGATAAGACATCATATCGCCACGCTGTAATATTCAAAGGAAAAACAGGGTAACGTGGTAAGATTCTTTTAATAGAACACGACGAGCTTTCAGGCAGCAACTGCCCTTCTTCAGGTCTAATACAAGTGTAGACAAAGAAGTGCCATATTTATAAGCGAAAATATTTACATATATACGCGCAAAGAATAAGGAATTTTACATACTGGAGATTGGAAAGGGGGGAATTTGCATATTTACAAATAAAAATAAAAATAAAACAAACTCTGTGTGAGAAATAGAGGCAAAAACGGAGATAAAAATTAAATCTGAAGGCAAAACACGGAATTGTTATTTGCGGTTCAATTTTTATCTCCGTGTTTTGCCTTCAGATTTAATTTTTATCTCCGTTTTTGCCTCTATTTCTCACACAGAGTTTGTTTTATTTTTATTTTTATTTGTAAATATGCAAATTCCCCCTTTCCAATCTCCAGTATGTAAAATTCCTTATTCTTTGCGCGTATATATGTAAATATTTTCGCTTATAAATATGGCACTTCTTTGTCTACACTTGTATTAGACCTGAAGAAGGGCAGTTGCTGCCTGAAAGCTCGTCGTGTTCTATTAAAAGAATCTTACCACGTTACCCTGTTTTTCCTTTGAAGAAGATAAGAAACAGCAACAACAACCTGAGATACTAGTACAAGTTCCCTCTTGTATGCTATGTTTTTCATCACATAGCTATTAAATATATTAAAAAAGAATGATAAACTACAACAACAACAAAAGAAGAGAAGTGTACTTGTAGGTGGGGGCGTTGGGTGCCAGGATGTAGACATTGCTGACACAGATGGGGTAGATGAGGGCAGCTTTGGCCCAGTAGACCAAGTGGGCTGCAAGCCTGAATACCTGGAGCACAGCACGGCAACTACTTATCCTTTCTTATCTACACTCAATCCTATTTAGGCAACAAGTCTGTGGTTTTTTGAAAGTGTCTGCTGGGGATAAGTAAGAGCTTATAAATGGATGAGAAAATGCAGTCAATTATCCTTTCTTATCTACACTTAATCCTATTTAGATAACAAGTCTGTGTTTTTTTTATGGTGTCTGCTGGAGATAAGTAAGAGCTTATAGATGGATGAGAAAATGCAGTCAATGAGGTGGATTTTGGGGTTGTTAGCTGAGAGCTACACCTAGTACATAATGGGAAAACTATACACACATTATTGAAGGTCATTGTCTGTAGATGACCAGACTTGAAGTCTGGAAATCAAGGACGGTTGGTTGTAGAAGACTACAAGGCAGACAACTACAGGGTGAAGTTAAGAGGAAGGTGTGTGCAGAGGAAAACAGAACTACTTAGAAGTACTAAGTAGTACTCTTTAGAGTAAGTAAGTAAGTACTACTTAACCCTTTAGGTGCCGGCCGTTTTCAAGGTCATTCCTGATTATTGTTAACCTTCAAAAGACATCAAACTATTCTTTAAATTATTATTATTTTTTTAAATAAACGCTTTTATGATTCATACAAACATATGAAACACAATGCAACAGAATATACGCTTTAAAATACAATTAATTAATTTTCATTAGATTTTTTTTAAGGAGAAAAGAAGCATCAAGTCACATCAAACCAATACATCGTCTTGCCTGGCGCTTAAAGGGTTAAAGTACAGAAAATAACCAGCGAGGTTGGGAGATCTAAGCCCTAAATTAAATGAAATAAGAGGACAAATATAGAAGAACCTCCATGAGAAGATACAATCTCCAGAAGACACCTTAAGATAGTTTTATAGCAAAAAGTGCAAGAAAAACAAAAAAAAAGTTTCTTTTAATACAACAACAAATTAACACAAAGAAATAACACGCCATCTATACATAAAAAATGAAAGGATTTAAAAAAGCCTGAATATTTATTTTATACATAATACAAACATCCACTGTCCTTACTGCGATGAAAAAATATGTTGGGGGGGGCTGGCTCATCAGTGGTGAACCCTCCCAGCGGTGTCGCCAATTTACAACAAATCACGAGCTTCCAAACCTCACAGTTATTTTACAAGTTAAACTACCTGAGAATTCCCTCAATATTTTTTCATCGCAGTGATAACAGTAGAAGTTTGTATTTTATGTAAAAGAAACATTCGTGGTTTAATACTTTAATTTACTATATATATAGATGGCATGTTATATTGCCTTATATGTAGAAACTGTTTTTTTTTTGCTTATCCCTAGTACACGTGGTATAGGCCATGATAATCATGGTGGGTAGTTAGCGACTGCTTTTACTGTAAGTGCACCACATGTCTACACATGTGTAAAGCAGTTCGACTTTGCACATACAAATGTGCCAGAACCCCGTTTGGTTACTTGCACTCGCTGGTGGGGTTGGACTTTTGCAAGAATCGGGGGCCATTGAAGCATTTTTTTTTTAAAACAGAAAAAAAGTGTCCAATACGGGAATCGAACCCGGGTCGTAGTGGTCGAAAACCAAACAATTTAACCAGCCTTCCACCGACCCCCCCCCCCCCCTGTAGATACTGTACTGTAGGTAAGGAAGGACCTACCTGCATCAGAGAAAGGTCAAGATCCAGAGCTAACTCCTGGAAGGACTTGTTTGGTGTGGCCTGGCCCGGACTTAGGAGGCGGAGCAGGGAGGGACTGGAGTCCAGAGGTAAGGACTCAGTGAGCTCTCTCCCATCCACCAGCAACAGAAGTCCATAGTATGGCCTGGGACAACATTGTTGGCAGGTACAAAACTTTACACTTAAAGGATGAACCATTGATTGGAAAATTATAAACCTTAAGAAATTGAAAAAAAAAAATCAGCATTAGTACCATTCTCAGACAAGATTACAAAATGGACATTTTTGTTACATAAACATCAAATTACTTATTTAGTTTTTTTTACTATTTTATGATTTTTCTCTATTATCCAAATTGTGGAAATTGATAAAAGCCTTAGTACCATCCTCAGACAAAGAGAAATAAATATATATTTATATATATTTTTTAATAAGGCACACACACATAAATTTAGATTATAGATTAAAACTACAAGGTGCTAAGACTAAATAAATAGTGTGTGACATTTCGGTAACAACATTGTTACCAAAATGTCACACACTATTTATATAGATTTGGTCTTGTAGAACATTTTTGACAGAAAAAAAAAATCATATACAAATTATTCATTTGGTCTTATTACCTTATGATCTTTTTAAAATCTATAATCCAAACTGTATCTAACATATAAAGGACCCTTGTTATAACAGCTTTATTTATAACATGACTTGGTTAGGAGACATCCTAAATTCTAAGGTCTAAATTATAGAGATTCCCAATTATTTAACTGTAGTTATAACAACAACAACAACAAAAAAGCCTTTATTTAGGGTCACTGACCCTATACAGGATTCACCAGAGGTATGCATAAGCACAAAGCAGTGAGACAAAGGAAATAACGATATATACAGAGTAAAAAGAGAAAGAAAAAAAAACAAGAAAAGGAAAAAAAATAATAATAATAAGAAAGAGGGAAGCAAGAAATCAACACAAAAAGAGTAGCAGTAAGAAAGTGAGGAGTGAGTATCACTTGGCCTTCTTCTGAGATATGGACTTGTGGAAACCATAAAACGCCGTAGCAATATACTTATTCTGGGTCATATTGTCAATTATTGAAGGAAGTGAAGCACAGAGTTGCCCAGTTTTGAGCATAAGGGTTCTTCTTTCTTCTTTCAGAGCAGAGCAATCAAAAATATAGTGAGTGATTTCATTTTGTAGTTTTGAATTACAGAAGGTACAAGTCGGGTCCTCACCGCAGAGCATCTTGGTGTGGTTTTCTCTAAAAAAACTTGAAAGTATTCTAACTTGTGCGAGTAGTCTTACAACCGGGAAAGGAAAATCCCCTAAAAGGTATCCCTCCGTCATGAAAGATATGTGAATGTCTTTGTAGTGAGAGTATAGCTTAGATTTATCCATTCTTGTAAGGTCGTTTTGAATAGATTGGTCTGCCGCTGTTTTTAAGAGCCCTGTAATCGCGCTCCTCAGCGTTTCAGGGTCATCACAGGAAACAAGTGCAGGCGATCCATTATTGTTAAGCAGATTAGTGAGCTTTTTAATGAAACCGATGGGTGTGCCCGAAGCATTAGAGAGTTCCCGTGTTCTATTAAAACATATACGTGGCAATCTGTCACTGCTCATATTCAACACCCGCAGCCAATACTTCAGGGTTAATTTTAAGGCTGTTACACTCAATGAGATACGACCGGTTTCTAATCTGATTAGGTAACCTGGAGTGTATCTGGGCAGATTCAGGAACCTACGGATAAATATGTCTTGTATACTGTCCAGCAAGTCTTTATGCTCTGTTGCCCACAATGGAGCGGCATACATCAGGACAGCTCTCACTATTGTATCAAAGAGTTTGGTTGATAAATTTATTGACTTTGCTTTTGATTTTATTAATATTGGGTGTGTGGCGTTAATTGCTGTAAGTGCTTTTCCTTTAAAGTAATTTGCCGGGTGAGTAGTTGTTATTGTTGGTGTCAGAGGGAATCCCAAGTATGTATATCTTGAAGTTATTGTTATGGGTTTATCATTCCAGAACCATCTATCCTTATTTGAGGGTTTACCTCCATTACGGAACACCATAATCTTTGACTTGGACTCATTTAGTGTCATTAAGTTCTCATCGAGATATTCTTTCAGTATTTTGATCTTCTTTTGGAGGTTCATCCTGGACTCACCTATAATTGCTATGTCGTCGGCGTACAGCAATAAATGGATATCTCCAAATTCTGGCAAATTTACACTCGGCAGGTCTGAGTTATTATAAATTTCGATTAAGTCCGTGATAAATAATATAAATAGCAGTGGGGAAAGAGGTTCTCCCTGGAGGACTCCCGAGTTTATCTTAATACTTTCCGTAAATGATCCCTTCCATCTGATAGCTATAGTTGCTTGTTCGTAGTAACTTTTGATCGTACTTATGAATTGGTAACTTATGCCTAGGTTGTAAAGTTTTTTCCAAAGTATTGAGTGGGGTACAGTATCAAATGCCTTCCTTAGATCGACAAAAAAGACATATAGTTTTCCCCTCTTTTTTCTTAATGATAGTTGGATTAAAGTAGTTAGTGTAAATATGTGGTCAATACATGATCTTCCTTTTCTAAATCCCGCTTGGTTTTCGGGTATAACCCTTCTTCCTTCGACCCATTCCTCCAGTCGTGATCTTAGGATTGATGTGAAAAGCTTTGATACATTGCTAATCAGTGCAATACCTCGGTAGTTGGAGGGGCTGTTCTTATAACCATTTTTAAAGATTGGGTGTATAGTGGAATTAGTCCAAATTGCTGGGTATTTTCCAGTCGTCATAACACTATTGTAGAGTTGTTTCAACAGCAGTATGTACGAATCAGGGAGTGTTTTTAATACTTCATTGGGGATGCCATCGGGCCCGCATGCCTTGTTACTCCTCAAACCAGCTATCTCCTTGTATATGTCTGCATTGGTTATCTCTGAGTCCAATATAGGATCGTTCTGAGAAATCACATTATGTAAATTACAAATTCTCAAATTTTTCTCTGTAGTCATTAGTTCGCGGTAAAAGTTCAGCCAGTCCTGTATAGATATTTCTCCTTGGATTATAGATGTGCTTTTGTAGAGCGCAATAGTTTTCCAGAAGGTCTTTGAGTCTTTAGCATTTCTGAGTATTTCCTGTTTTTCATTATCAAAGCCTTTCTTTTTTAGATCCAATAAAGCGAGATATTTCTTTCTGGAAGAAGCATAACATTCTCTGTCTTCCAATCTATTTGTTTTACGATATTTCTTCAGACTTTCTTTTGCCAGTTTTTTCATATCATAGCAGTCCTTATCGAACCACGGCTTAGATTTCCTGGGGCCGCCCCTAATTGAACTGTAGTTATAACAATAATATGGTTATAAAAACATGAAATCTAGGTCCTAAGAAATTTTATTATAGCATTACCATTTTTCAGTCAATTTCCCTTTTTTTTCAAGCTGAAGAAAAAGAATTTGTTTTCCCAAAATTTACCCGTATGAATAAATTAAAATTGATATAAAATAAAAAAATACTTACTTGATGTCCTTTAGTGTGCTGAGAAGAGTTTTTTGCTGAAAGAAACACAAGTAAAATGGTGGGATTAGATCTTTTCTTGAGTAGTCAAGAAAGGGTATTAATACAAAGCAGTAAAAGGTAGCAGCATTCTAACAGAATAAGGAAGGAAAGAAACCTACATCGATGCTAAGATGTTTGTTATGAAGCCTATGGACTTTTTCAGGCAGACAATAGCTCAGGATGATCCACTTGTTGATCCGTAAGTGGACCTCTCCCAAGTTCTTGGTGCTGCGACCACAATGGTGGTGTCAGTGATGTGACATCTACTATAGTGTCAACTCACTCTTCGTAGATCTTCCTTAGGTCATTGGCCAGCGTGCTGCAGGATAACATCTGGTGGTAGGCTGAGAGATGGCCTCCTTCTGCTACAGAACCATCAGACTGTTGTGAAACCAGTTCACTTTAACTGATATCCAGTTGGGGTGTACACATAAATGTGATAATCTGTATATAGGAATATGTAACCCCACCACAATCTATGTAATGTATCGTCAAAAGGTTTAATAAAAGTTAAGCCTCGCGAGTTGGGAAAAGAACAATTAACAGGATTGCATCATCCAGGAAGTAAAGGTCACTGCTCAGGACCCATAAAACTTAAGTTCAAAGGCCTTCTTCTTCCTGGAGGATTGCAATCATGGCGACAATGGAGGTACTAAGCCAATCACATTTAAGCATGACAAATCAACAACCAATCACCTTTAAGCATGACCAATTGAGAGTGAATCATCAGAGAGCACGTGGAAGGATCTCCACCAATGAGAAGTCGAGAGAGTTAATGACGATGATCTCGGACAAGAAGTTAAAGGAAGGTAGGTGACTGTGCTACGAGCTAGGTGTCCTCAACATAGGCTCCAACCAAGGTAATGTCCGCTCCATCATGTGAAAGGCAAATACCTCCAGTCAGTCTCATCATTCTCCCTTTTGCAAGGTCTTATTTTCTACCCCATCCAGGTGTGTTCGTTCTTCCCCTGTGGAAAACCACCATTCAACCAAGACTGCGCCATCAATCCAATCATATCCACCTAACTACACAACTCGCCAGGATTCGAAAGTGAGTCCACAGCAATCCCACAGTAAGTCAACACCCCAATTCGACAGTGAGTCGACACGATCCCACAGTGAGTCGACACGATTCAACATAGATATACTGTGAGATTGTATGCTGCACTATTTACTATAGTGTCTTTAATTAAAAAGGGCATATATTGTGGAGCAAAAAAATAATTAATTTTACCAATATTTTAGTTGGGTGAATGCCAACCTTTATCAAGATATTATAACATATTTAATGTGTGTCAACAACAAACTCAGAGCCACATAACGTCAATAGAATTAAGTTTTAAAAATATTTTGTTATATTCAATGTGGATAAAAAAAATTTTTTATCCAATATATGCCTTTTTAATTGTAGATTTATTTATGGATTGCTCTATTTTCAAAACTATAGTGTCTATAAAACAAATATAGTAGAACCTCTTTAAAGAACAAGAGAGGCCACATACACTCATGGACAAAACTGGGGAATTTAGACCTATTTCTTTTACTTTTAAAGAAATAGAAACAGTAGCCAGAACAAAAATAAACAAGAACTTGAGGATCCCACCTAAACACCATTGGTACAGTGGAGTAGACCCAGGAGGAGCTCTGAACATAAGAAATAGACAGCATCAAACAACACTAACAAGATTTAGAACAGACCATCTCAAGCCATTGAAGATAGAAAATAATAACAAAATCTACCCCACTTGCCCAAAATGTACCTTTGCACCTACAGCTCCAGAACACATTTTGGCTTGCATTAGATGCACTAAACAGGACCTTTGGGAGAGACCGCTGCTTATCATAAAACAGCTCGAGGAGCATGAACTCATGGAATTCGTGTAATCTTTACACAAGGGGATAAGAAACAACAGACCTATTTCTTCATTATTTTGATTAGGAGATTCAGAACGGTTGTCAGTTTTGCTCTATCAGCTCACATTTTGGGGTCAGTGGAAAGGTGATCTAAACCATTGGTTTTCAACCACTACAAGCCGGGATCGAATCCCGTATTGGAAACTTTTTCTAATAAAAAAAAAATGCTTCAATGGCCTCCGATTCTTGCAAAAGTCCAACCCCACCAGAGAGTGCAAGTAACCAAACGGGGCTCTGGCATATTTGTAAGTGCAAAAGTCAAAATGCCTTTCACAAATGTAGAAATATGGTGCACTTACAGTAAAAGCAGTCGCCAACTTCTGCCTACCATGATTATCATGCTTTAAAAATTCTGAGTTCAACTGACCAGGTTGATAGACCTCAACATAGGTCCCACTCTAGGAATAGGGAGGAGTTGTGTCTGTACTCATGTTAGAGTTGGCAGCAAGGGCTTCCATGTTAGGAACGGCCTCAAACTACAGGCAAAGTCAGACTTTCACCAAAGTGTGCCTGGATCATGGAGACATGATCAATGAAAGCTGCACCCTTATACCCCATTCGTATAATCTTTGCACAAGGGGATAAGAAACAACAACATGATTATCATGGCCTGTACCAGTGTCTGTATTTTGATTAAATTACCATAACCAGATCTCCACCCTACAGTGTTGCGAATATAAAGAGAATTGTCCAATACAGTATTAGAGCTCTATAAAGTGGTCTGGTAGATTAAACTGTTGGGAGGGTTCACCATTGATGAGCCAGGCCCTCCCAATATTTTTTCATCACAGTCAGGACAATGGAAAGTTTATTTTATTTGGAAAAAAAAAATTGACCGTAAAGATTTCATTTTGTATATATTGTTGTATCAATTTTAATGCGCTCTACATTTATTCAAAATATTCTATGATATTTAATATTTATTTAAAACAGATTATTTAGATTATCAGCATTCCTTTTTTATAGTTTCATTCCTTTTGTAATATTTTATTGTACATGTATCTTGATTGGTTATTGGAGAGAGAGAGGACCTAGAGGAAGACTACGGATCGTGATCTACGAGGAAGACAACGAATAAATAAACACAATAACTTTAAAAGGTAATTTATTTTTATTTACTTTTCTTTATTTGCTTTAAGTATGGAAACCCGCTCGGTGTATAACACCAAGAAAGAAGAAACCAAGGTCGACGACCCTGCAAAGCTGCGACTTGGTGCAACAATATAGATGACGTCACGTGTTAAAGTAAAACTGTGTACGGTCAGATATTTATGTGAGGGGGAAAAACCTCTGACATACACTGATTATAATGGTTATAATGTTAACTTATCTTAAATTTTGCAAGAAAATAAGACCTAATCCAAATTAGTTAATAGTGTGTGACGTTTCGTTAACAGGGTTGTTACCATCATCAGATAAAAGAAGCAGATTATAATTTTCTTGTAGCTATAATCAATAATCCAAATTGTGTTTTATCATTATCTCAAATTAGAAAAAAATAAAATAAAATGTTTATTCTATACAGTACAACTTCTTCTCTTCTTTCTTATCTCTACTCAACAATCATATCAGGATATAAAGTCTGTAGAACTTGTTAACTCCGCCTTTGCCGGTCCCAAGCCAGGATGAAAAAGGAGGAGGGGGAGCAGTAACAAGCTCACTAAAAAACCTGGGCTCAGCTGGCCCGGCTGATAGTACCCTGTAAGGGCTCCTAATCCAGGGATACAGGATGAGCAGCGTTTGTACTCCATGTTAGGAGCGGCTGCACATGGCGTCTGTTCCTCATGTCAGAGGCAGCCATTTTTTTTGGAGCTAAGTCGGCCTGCTACTGAGTAGTACTCCCAGTCTTAATGACAAAGGCAGACGCATTCTACTTCACCCAGTGTGGAGATAAGAAAGAAGATGTAGAGCTTGTTGATGATGTCTGTTGCTGGGGATGAGTAGAGCTCATCAATGGTTGAGCCAATTCAATCAATGATGTGTTTTGGGATTGCAGGCATCTTTAATAATAACCTCTATAATTCAACGCTTACTTTAATACCAAAGGTCCTATTTGCTTTAATTTAACTGTCTATAATTCAATACCATCTTCAATTTAACCGAAAATTCTGATAACTTTGGGTGTTGAATAGAAAAAGTTGGAGACTCAAGAATTGCCTGGGTCATTCTCTAGAAACAATAGCATCATAATTTTTTTTTTGCTTATCCCTAGTACACATGGTACAGGCCATGATAATCATGGTGGGTAGTTAGCGACTGCTTTTTACTGTAAGCGCACCACATGTCTACACATGTGAAAGCAGTTCGACTTTGCACTTACAAATGTGCCAGAACCCCGTTTGGTTACTTGCACTCGCTGGTGGGGTTGGAGTTTTGCAAGAATCGGGGGGCCATTGGGGCATATTTTTTTTAAACAGAAAAAAGTGTCCAATGCGGGAATCGAACCCGGGTCGTAGTGGTCGAAAACCAAACGGTTTAACCAGCCTTCCACCGACCTCCTGTGTTGAAACAACATTGGGCAAACATTCATTTGAGAAGAATTCAGCTTATGTGATAGAATAGAGACACTTAATAACTTACTTTCAGTGATGGAGGACATCTTGTCGAGACATCGGAGCATGGTCTTGGCCTGGGAGGATAGGTAGCCACAGCGTTCCTCTTCGTGCTTGAGTGCTATGGCGATCCTTTTGCTGAACTCGTGGTACTGGTCTACTATGGTGTGGTTGGCTGTAGCCTGGACATATGTACTCTTCTGTTACATAGAAGAAATTAATGATAAGGCACAATTTGAATTATAGATTATAAACACAAGGTAATAAGACCAAATCGAAATAAATAAACAGTGTGTGACGTTCCGGTAACAATGCTGTTACCGAAACGTCACACACTGTTTATTTATTTGGATTTGGTCTTATTACCTTGTGTATAGAAGAAATTACTTAACTTGTGATACCCCTTAACTGTCTTTGGTGAACATCACTCCAAAACATCTTCTCTCATACATAGGAGCCACTGGAAAAGACTTGTACCATAATCCTCAACAGATCTTACACTTAATCAATGTATATGACTTTGCATATCGATACTAGGAGAATAATGAATAAAAAAATTGAAATTGTGTTTCCAGTATTTATCCTTTCCAGCATTGGGCACTTTTTATGTTTAAAAAAAAAAATGCTGCAATGGCCCCCGATTCTTGCAAAAGTCCAACCCTACCAGCGAGTGCAAGTAACCAAACGGGGCTCTGGCACATTTGTAAGTGCAAAGTCAAACTGCTTTTCACATGTGTAGACATGTGGTGCACTTACAGTAAAAGCAGTCGCCTACTTCTACCCACGATTTGATAATAAGCAAAAAAAAAAATCCTTTCAACTAAAACTCACACCTGATAAAGCACATAATTTAGATTATAGATTAGAACTACAAGATAAATAAAACCAAATCTAAATAAATTAATAGTGTGTAACTTTTCAGTAACAATGCTGTTATTTTGTCTTATTACCTTGTAGTAAGACCCTTTGATTTTGGTCTTATTACCTTGTAGTTTTAAAACTCACACTATTCTTGGTGAAAAAACATAAGGTAATAAGACCAATTCTGTAACAGCGTTGTTACCATCTTCAGACAAAAGTACTGCGTTTTTACCATCTTCAGACAAAAGTACTGAAGATAGTAACAACACTTTTACTGAAACGTCACACACTATTTATCTATTTGGATTTGGTGTCCTATTACCTTGTGTTTTTAATCTATAATCTATAAATTGTGCCTTAATTTATTTGGTGAAACTTACGCCAAGTGCGAAGACCACATGGAAAGACTTGATGCAGGAGAGTTGATTCACCAAATCCAAATAAAGAAATAGTGTGTGACAACGGTAACAGCATTGTTACCATCTTCAGACAAAAGTACTGAATAAACACTATTTATTTATTTGGATTTGGTCTTATTACCTTGTAGTTTTAAAACTCACACCATTCTTGGTGAAAAAAACATAAGGTAATAAGACCAATTCTGTGACAGCGTTGTTACCATCTTCAGTACTTTTGTCTGAATAATGATGCTGATACCAAGACAATATCATTCTTGGTGAAACTTACGCGAAGTGCGAAGACCACATGGAAAGACTTGATACAGGAGAGTTCATTTCCAGGATTCCTGGGCTGTTCAGCCAAGTAGATGGGGTGTCCCACAAACCTGACATCCTTCACCTTCAGCTCAAAACTGTGGCCGCAAAGTGTCTGTTGGCAGGCAAACAACTTCGCCAATACCTGGTCGGGGAAACTGAGCAATCCAAACACCACATTGTAAGTGAGATCTCTAAGAAATGATACAATGTAAATGCGTGCGCTACGAAAGGAAAAATGAAATGTGAAGGCAGAAAAGAGAAGTGCATGCGTCAGAGCATTTTATATATAAAAAAAAAAAAAGGTGGGGGGGGAAGGAAAAGGAAAAAAAAAAAAAAAGAGTTAATGGCATGCAAATTTGGGATATGCAAATTTGGATTACATGTCTCTCCTCTCCAAATATAAACAAACCGCAGCAAATAACAAAAATAAAATAAATATATAACTACATCAGCCAATTTTTAAAATTTATTTCACCACATTTCAGTGACTTGCTCTTACTCTCCTCAGGGGAATTCCTTTCCATTCATGATTGAAATTTACCGCTTATAGAGCTCAAGCATTTTTCTTTTTTTATAAAAGTAGATTCCAGGTTTCTTGCTCTCCTGAGCTTTCAGACAACAACGTCCTTTAACAAGATGAATATAAATTTGTATGAGGCCTATTGAAGGACCTTATTGTCCGAAATCTTACCAAACTCTTTTCAATAAATCAACTCATCGCCATTAGCTTTTTATCTTCTTTGAAATGATATCCAGCAATATCTCTCTCCTCTTGTATTTATATATATTCCTATATGAATTATAACAATTCTAAATGTTGCCTATTTTGTTTAAATAAACTTTCCTTATATATACACAAGGTAATAAGACCAAATCCAAATAAATAAATAGTGTGTGACGTTTCGGTAACAGCGTTGTTACCATCTTCAGACAAAAGTATTGAATGAGAAATTTTACCACAGCATGTTTTAAATAGTTACTGTTATCTCTCTCAAGTGTGTAAACAAGATAACAAATAAGAAAAAGATATTTATCTGAGAAACACAGAATACACTATTTATTTATGAAACGTTACCCACTATTTATTTATTTGGATTTGGTCTTATTACCTTGTGTTTATAATCTATAATCCAAATTGTGCCTTATCAATTTCCTTATATACATAATATATGGTTTCTTTAATTTACCACTTCCAAACAGCCCCATTATATATTGAACACAACCCAATAAACCCAAAAAAAAAAAGGTGATCTGCCATTTCGATACCAAGAACCATCTTCAAACAGGAGGAATATTTAGACAAAAACTGCTTTTTTAGACATTATGGAGATGACATTCTAATTTCATATTAAATGTAATTCTACTGTCCTATAAGCTTATGTCCATAGTTTTCTTGAAAACCATTTCTGAGATTCCATCCTTCAGTGCTGCATATATAAGCAGAATTGTCCAATACAGTATTAGAGCTCTGAGAAGCGGTCTGGTGGATTAAATTGGCGAAACCGCTGGGAGGGTTCACCACTGATGAGCCAAGCCCTCCCAATATATATTTTCATCGCAGTAAGGGCAGTAGAAGTTTGTATTATGTATTAAAAAAACATTCGTGCTTTTAAATCCTTTCATTTTATATGTATAGATGGCGCGTTATTGCTTTGTGTTAATTCTATAGATTTTGTTTTTTATGCACCTTAGCATCCAAATTGTATGTACATTGAAACAGAGAACAAATAAATAAAAAGAGAAGGGGGACAATTAAACAAGTTCAAATTGAAACTAAAATCAATTAGTTACATGTTAGTG
Source organism: Cordylochernes scorpioides (assembly GCA_030710605.1). Lineage (NCBI taxonomy): Eukaryota > Metazoa > Arthropoda > Arachnida > Pseudoscorpiones > Chernetidae > Cordylochernes > Cordylochernes scorpioides. The sequence continues at coordinate 845,518 of CP092876.1, read as the reverse complement.
TGTGTGTGTGTGTGTGTGTAACAACTAACATCTACTAGATACCTAGCCAATCAGCTCCAAGTGATAGACAAAGAAAGGAAAAAGTTAACAACAATTAACAAGTTCAAATTAAAACCAACATCAATATGGTCTGATTCAATCATTTTATCTACCAGCCAATCAGTGCCAAGCAATGGATAAAGGAAGAAAAAGTTAACAACAATTAACAAGTTAAAATTAAAACATGTCAATATGCCTTGATACAACCATTTTTATCTACAAGCGATTTAGCCAATCAGTGCCAAGCGATGGATAAAGGAAGAAAAAAGTTAACAACAAAAAACAAATTCAAATTACAAACCAACATCAATATGCCTTGATACAACCGTTTCTTCTACCAGCCAATCAGTGGCAAGCGACGGAGAAAGGAAGAAGAGAGAGAGAAAGAGAATCCATGCACCCATTCCCACAGCATGCCATCATGCACAAGTTAATGCGAGAGGTTACCCATCGAGAGTAAGGTCACAATGGGCAGTTCGGGACACAGGTCTGAGGACAACCACCAACACACATTTATCACAGGCACATTACAAGGAGAATACAATGGGAGTGGAAAACTTGTCTTAAACAGCTTCTATCTTAAATTGTCGCAACCTTTTATATATAGCTAAAACCCAAGTCCTAATGAATTGGATGAGAGATGGTAGAGGCTTTTTTAGTCCTGACAGAAGTTTTTTAGGTATGATATAATTTTTTTTTTTAGGCTTTGTAGAAGTCTTTAATGTCTGGTAGAGTTTTTTAGGCCTTGTAGAAGTTTTTTTTATTAGGGCTTTTTTAGGTCCTATAGAAGTGTTTTAGGTCTGGTAGAGCTTTTTAGGCCTTGTAGAAGTTTTTTTTTTAATGTTTGTTAGAGATTTTTTAGGCCCTATCTGTTTTCTAAATAGCAACTTAAGACAAGTTTTACCGTAAGAAATAAATGGCACAAGGGACACGTTGAAAAATGAAAAAAAAAAACTTATTTTTCAAACAAAAATAAAAAAAGAGGAATAATCAAAAAGAAACTTACCTTTTTTTTGTTCTTTCATTTTTATATAAATAGAAATTACTTGATGAAAAAAAAAATGTTTTTTCTACTAGTAAATAAATCGCTGCAATTATATTCAAAGTGAATAAATAAATAAAAAGTTTTTCAAGAAATTATTTTTGGTAAATTCTCTTTGGTAAAAATCCATTTTGTTGCTTTCTAATATTACAGTAGCACTCTATCTCTCTCGAAACAATTTATGTGAATAACCTTCACATATTATTTATTGTTCAATTATCATGAACTAGGTTGCTCTTGCTGAGCGGTACCTATTAATGTGAATTTGAACCAGTGAAACAACAAAACGTAGGTGGATGAGAGGGTAACACGCTCGATTCCCGACAGTCATGAACCAGAATTGAATCCCGCTTTAAAATTTTGTTTAATATGTGAATAACCTTCACACATATTATTCATTGTTTCAATTATCATGAACTAGGTTGCTCTTGTTGAGCGGTACCTAATATAGTGATATTGAACAGAACAGATCTCTCTCTCTCTGAGGTGGGTAACACCAGCCATTGCATCGACCTGCTCACTCTGGGAGAGAACTCTCGCTGTCCACCGGTGGTGGAGTCGTTCCCGCGGTTGGCGACACCAATGAAGCCTGTATAGATTTCATTATGTAAATTCATCCTTATCTCTTTTTCACTTCTTTTTAGTTTTCATTTATATCTATAATTTTTAATGAATGATGTAATAAAAGTGGATTCAATCTCAATCTCTTTCTTTAAAGACAGCTAGTTGCAGAGCCAAATTAAACTTTAGATAAAAAAGATGTTTTCTTAATGGAGTGTGCAGGTGTTTAGTAAAAAAATAGTCATTTTAGCAAAAGAAAAAAAAACTGTTCTTTGTAGAGGGATGTCTTATAAGAAAAAGTGTCCTATCATGGAGATTGTATCAAGGTAAGAAATCTCAAAAGTTGCATATTCTAATGTCAAAGAGATAGCTGTTGATGTGACAGAATGATAAGATAAAAATGACAAATGTACTTATGCAACATGGCACCAAGTAGTAGTCACAACTATGCAAATCAGGTTTGAGAGTGGAGTGAAGACCTTCCCAACCTGAGGTAGAAGGCAGTCCCAAAACATGTCTTGTACACGGGGACAACAAGAAATAAGACTTATACCATAATCCTCAACAGATCTTACATCTAATCTTCTTCTTTCTTATCTCCACCCAATCATATCAGGGTACCAAGTCTGTAGAGTTGGCTGAAGTAGAATGCCTTTGTCATTAAGCCTGGGAGCACTACTCAGTGGCAGGCCACAGACTTAGCTCCAATATGAAATGTCTGACATGAGGAACAGACTCCAAGTGCAGCCTCTCCTAACATGGAGTACAGATGCTTATCATTATCATCTCATTTATTCTTTTGTCTGATGATGGTGACAATGTTGTTGCCGAAACCTCATACACTAATAAATTATTTGGATTAGGTCTTATTTTCTTTTATTATAATCTATAATTATTTAGGACAAAATAATAAAGCCTCCGAGGTTGCGTTTCTTTTTTAAAACGTTTAATAATGCTCAAGCTTTCGGGTATGGTGGCCCTTCTACAGGAGCAACGTTTGCGTTGCTCCTGTAGAAGGGCCACCATACCCGAAAGCTTGAGCTTTATTAAACGTTTTAAAAGGCTTTATTATTTTGTCCTAAAGATTTCACAGAGGTTATAATATTGGAATAATCTATAATCCAAATTGTGCTTTATCACTCTGGAATAATTTAAAAAATCAATGAATAGTTGATATTTATTCTGATAGAGAGTGCAAAGCCATCAACAACTTTCAGTTGCACGATAAAGAGATGCCCTTTTACTTAATTTAAAAAAAAAGTTTCATTAAAAAGTTAGGGGACAAGGGGATGGGAAAAAGAGAGAGAGAGAGAGAGGATGGTTTAAAAAATGTCTCTTTAGAGTGAAGAGTTTTTATTATTAACTTTGAAACAATTGCAGCGATTTATACACAGCCAATGTTTATTAATTAGGATTACTCTG